>NDFG01000052.1:489484-507847 GCA_002167245.1 Sporophila hypoxantha | reverse complement strand
ACCATCTCCAAGGATTGAAGGACTCCCACCAAACTGCTTGGAGCCAACCTGTTGCCAGTCCCTCAGGTTCAAGCCCACACCTAAAAGACATTGTTCCCTTTTGTTCAGGGCTGATAACTCCCCGTGTTCAGATCTTTGTTTTGGCCCACCAATTTGACCTCTGGGTTTATATTTCACCAGGGCATTTTGAGCCACTGGCTTCATTTCTACCTTTTACCAGTACCTTTTCCCTCCTCGAGGGTGTTTTTTCAATATAAATAGACACGGCATTGAGTCGTTCACGAGCGGATCCTCCGCCAAGAGCGCCGTTTACCATCTTAGTGCTGAAGTTGCCAACAGCTCCCCTCGCAAAAAGCCCTTCTCATATGGAATAAGTCCAGTTCCCTTTAATTATTTTCTTATTATGCCCTGCAACTGAACTCCAATCACTCATATCACTCTTGTACTGGGGGAAAGGCCCAGAGATGGTGGATTCCAGCACTTTTCCAGCTATGGTTCTTACCAGGGCCACCCACAGAGGATGCAGGCAGGATTTCACCTCCCTCAAGCTTCCAAGGCAAGAACCCCTCCTAGGACATACTCCCCACATTGCCATTGATCTGCCTCTGCCAAAGGGGGCATTTCCCTTGACTCAGAGCCAACCTGGGTTCTGTCCCCAAGCCCACTCCCAGGGCCTTTCTGAGGGAAGGTGCTTTCCAGGCAGGGCCAGGGCCCCACATGCCAAACCGTATCCTTCCCCCACATAACCAGGGACTTACCACTTTTCCCCAATTTTTATCTGAAGATCCTGCCCAACCCATTCTCCCTCTTGGACTGGGTTGATCTCCAAGTCGGACCACTATACTTCAGCGCACGATATGAATCTCACACCTACTGTTGCATCAAAAAAATGCGATTACAGTACCTAGGCAAGGGGGGCAGGCAAGGGCGGACCAGAGGATGGTGGGCCAGGAGTACTTGGGAAGTAAAGTTACGGTCATCAAGCGTAAACTGGATCTTACTGTCTTCCCCAGGATGATGGGCAGTCCCAAGGTTAAAGGTGGGATTGATAGTCTGGCAGGGCTTTGGAAGGTTGGAAGCACCAGTTGGGACCCCAACAGGCACAGGTAACTGCCCTCACCTCAGGGGAGCCGCGCATCCCTCCTCCAACGAAAAGCTTAGAGGATAGAGAGTAGACAAGCCCAGGTCTAGCTTAATGGAGCTCACACACGACAGCAGCAATGCGCGTCTGGGCGAAAGCATAGCAGAGCGAGGTAGGGTGGGAGCTCCAGGTGGCCTGGTTCAGGACCATCAGATCCCTTCAGTGCATTTCAGCGGGCCTTTTTCGACACCCATAGATTCCCATCCCGCCGTCCAGCGCGTCCAAAGGCCCCAATTTGCCTCTGACATTGTCACAGTGTCTCCATTTACACAGCCCCTGGCTATTCCCACCAGTAGAAGTGGCTTGCTTTTTGCTTTTACCACTCTTGTTTTTACATGTGTTCACTAACCTTTCATTTTTTCATGTGAACATGCAAACTTATCTTTGGGGTTCTTGATCAGGCTTTACTCCTTTATACCCTGACTGCCCCCAGGACCAAAAGTGATCCACTGGCTTTCTAAGTCCCGCTTTCCTTTCTGGGCATCATCTTGTCTTGTGGCTTTTTTATTTGTCTTTCCCGCTCTCTGCGGAGTGAAGTGTCTTTGGCCCCTGCTATTTTTGTCTCGTTTTTTGATTAAAACAGTGAAACTTTGCGTTGTGACCAAGTTTTGCGCGTTAGAAAGGGAATACAGGGGCAGACGACACATTCGTCGCCAACCACAATTACGTATTTTTTTCACTTCCCAGAGTTTAACTGAAAACAAAAAGTAATTCTCCCCAGCCAAGTACCAATGGTTCTACAGTATGTTTTGTAAAGCTCATTGTTTTGAATCTGGAGCGTTTACAGTCCCTGCAAGCACCGAAATCAAAACAATCCCCTAAGGGATGAGTTTTTGGAGGACTGACACCTTTTAAAATAGTGCTGCTGTTCATCCATGGCAAAGCATCCGAGTCTCTACCGCTAGGTGACCCTGGGGTTCTCTCTTATTTTCACATTTAGCAGAGGAGAGGGGAGGTATTTCCAGTCAGGAAAAAGATGTTGGTTTCGCTTCAATTCAGGCTTCCTCAGGGGAAAATCATGGCAAGACCCCCAACGTTTCCCCACAAGGACAGTGCTGTGTGTTTCACACACTATAAAACCAATTTTGTTGCATTATTTGCTGTGGGCTTCCCATCTCTTATTGCTGCCCATGGATGGGAGAAAGCAAGCTGAGGAGGAGCGTGTTGCTTTTTTCACGGTGTGGAAATTGTTCTGGTTGGGGACTTTTCCTTTTTGCTTTTGTTGTTCTGAAACTCTGGCCTCCCAACCTCTTTTTCACTTTTCTTTCTGGTTCCTCAGCCCACCCAGAAGAAAGGAAAGTTCTTTTTTCTCTTGTTACCCATTTGCAGGGCTGGCATTTCTCCCCACAGGCTCCCAATGGGCTTGCCTGGAATGGTTGAATCACATTTCCTACCTTAAGATTCCTTCGAATCTATTTGTCTCCGGTAAAACTGATGTTACCCTGAACACAGAGAAAGCCCAAACAACAGTCTATACAGCAGCCCATTTACTGCCAAATTGGCTTATTGTGTTTTTTATTCGGAAAAACTGGGCCAAACCAGTCCTTGCATTATTTTTAGGCATCTATAAGTAAAAGAATTATTTTCAAATTTGCCAGGCATATTTAATTGTCCACACCCCCCAAATACTTGATTGTAGTTCAGAAGTAGTTTTTCCACAAGATAGGGTATGGCTGTAGTGTGGAACTGATACATGGGATCTTTGCCTTGCCACATATTTCAAAATGGTGTGCATTTTGTTTTGAAATTTTGTATTTTTTAAAGTCCTTTTAATAATTGTTGGATTTTCAATTTCTAAGAGCAACCTTCACATGACAGAATCAATAATTATACCATCATATTCACTCAGCTTTGCCCAGGCAAATGGATTTGTCATACCCAATTTGGCCCTGAAAAATAACATATTGTTACAAGCCGTAGTTTTATTAATTATAGTCAAAGGCGATCATTTCACAATAAAAAAGTGGACCCCCCAGGGGGTGGGGATGCTGGAACTGTTTCTATCCTTTCCTAAAGCGATATTCAAAGGTGGCTCTTTGCTTTCTGGGCAGGCTCGATTTCCAGTGAGGACTATGTGTTGGCCTTGGGCATAGAAATACGAGTGCCCTGGGCACTGGAAGCAGCGAGAGAATGTAAGGGTTGTTTTCCTGTTTTGGGGGAAGGGAGACCACTTATTGGAGTAAGGGAGCTAAGACAAATTGCATCATTACTGCTAGGGCAGAAATTATCTTGGCCAAGTGAGAAGCTCCAGTATTCTCGAACCTCACCCCGAATACTGTCTTATCATCTGTGTTGATCTGAGCTGTGGCATGGAAGACATTCCCTTCCTTCATTTCTTCCAACAGGGCCTTTCTATAACAGTGTTAAGGGCCCAAATGAGTTCCCCTGCCCCATTTTTTTCTGCTCTAACACATTATTTCCTTCCCCAAGATCACTTGGTTGCTTCTGAATCTGGCCAACAGAAGGATAGGGGCTCGAGCTCCTCCAGATAATGCACCTCTGATTTGGCTTCTGGATAACGCCAAAGGCTTCGCCTTTAGTTATCTCACCACTGGGCCGCACTAACCGAGGCAGATGACGGCGTCCCAATTTGGTTAAGTACGTAGAACAACGCGGCAATTGCATTCAGCGATAATCTTTAGCTCTTTGCATCTAGAAGACCTGCGCGGATAGGGGAATCATTACTGTGCAAGCTCTAATTGTAACAAACCCCTTGGGGCTTTTCATTTACCTCCTTCTCTATGGCCAGGCTTTCTTAAAAACATCATTTCTTAGCAGGCCATTGCAGGAGTTCTGTAGGGAAGGGTTGAGAGACAGGGGCTTTTTCTAGGTGGTCAGAATCTACGCTGAACAAAGGGAATTTGGGGCCAAGCTCATATCTTATTCTATAAAGGCCTTGTTCTCTTGCCTAGAAAGTTTGTTAAGGTTACCATACCAGCATGTGTTATGTACTGTCTTCTTCTTGGGATGGGGCTAAACCTACATGGAGTACTCATGGAGTGGGAAGCAGCCAGGGGAAATCAACCTGCCACCAAACTGGCCAGGGAGCTCCCTGGGAAAGAAGCCTTTGGGAATCCTGCTTCCCACAAAAACGACGGTTTTGCACTTAGGAAAAAAAGGCAGATGTGGAAATGTATAAGGAAAAAAGTTTAGGAATGGGCAAAGAGGAACACTTAAGGATATTCAGTCATAAAGCTGATAACTCACGGCCGAGTGAGTGGTGATATGCAGTCTCTGGGCGTATGTGGACCTCGGTTATCTTCTACAGCGGATGTGGGCAATAAGCGACCCAGGTTGTGTGGAGAAACATGGGAAATTCTAGAGGAGAAAACCCAGGGCCCTCCACAGTGGGAAGAGACTTTCAAAGAGGGAGCCATGTATGGGACTTGCCAAACCAACTTTCACGCCTTTGATGGCTTAAAAGAGAGAGCCTGAACACGATGAGCTGGGGGTTTTGGGAGGTGGAGCTACCCTCCTTGCTCTGCAGGAAAGGAAAGCATTTTGTGTGAGCTCCACCAGCCCCAGGGGATACACCAGGCAGCCCCAGGGTTCACCAAACAGCACCCAAGTCCCAAACAAGCCCAGGATTCCTAGGCTGCTGTCGCCTAAAACTGTCCACCCAGGCAGCCCCAGGTCCCTCAAACAGCCCAGAGATTCTGAGGATGCGTGCCCACAACTGCTCCGCAAACAGACCCGGGGTCACCAACAGCCCCGGGGTCCCCAAACAACCCGGTCCCAAACACAAGCCCCAGGATTCTTGAGGATGCTCGCCCTACAACTGTCCCCAACAGCCTGGGTCTCCCACAACAGCCCCGGCCATGACCCATGGCACATCCAGCCACACCTAGGCGCCCCCGTGGTCCCTGTTCCCCTACGCCTGGGCTGGCGGAGTCAGATTCTGACACCCCTCCAGGCTGGAATGAGAGCCTTTAAACAATTGCTGTGTACTGCGAGCTCAAGTGCCCCCCAAAGCTGTTCCTGTGAATCACAAGAAATGCGAGGTGGGAAATATACTCAGCAGAGCTGTCAGGACTGGAGCCCTGGGCCGCAGTGCCACAGGAAGCAGCCCAACCCCATGAGCAGGGCTGCCGCTGCACCTGTGACCGTCCCTCCAGGGCCGCTCCCAGATTCCAGCTTGCCACAGGATGATTATCCCAGAACGAGACTGGGATCCACTGCGGGCTGTAGCAAGGCTTAGCGATGCCTGGCTTCCATTTAAACACACAGAGACCCAAACAAAAGCCAACCGAAAAACAGGCGCGTGAAACTTCCCGTACTGCACAACAAAGGGCAGACGCTCAAAACCCCAACTGCAGTACTCTCAAACCCCAATCAGTCCTCCAATTAACTTACGAACAGGTATTAAAAAATAATTCATATTGGCTCCAGAGCTGCACTCTCAAAACAAAGATGCGTTCGCTTTTCTAGACCCACCGAGAGAGAGGAGCTGCGAGCTCGCAAGTGAGCAATCGAGCCCATTATCCTGCATCAGGAGTGGCCCGTACGGGGAACCCTTCGGGTGAAGAGGCAATCAGCCGCATTAACGTGATAATACACTCGATTTTAGAGAACCACCACGCAGCAGCCGAATAGTCTGGCTGGAAAAAGCAGCGCCATCCGCTCCTACTGTTTAGCAACAGGAGGAATTGCGCTTTACGAATATTTATTACGGGAGTATGAGCTTTTTTCGCGTAGTTATTTATATACAACCGGAATTGGCTTTTTTGCGAAGTTGATTAACAACGTGAAAGTTGGTGTTTCAAATATTAACACACGAATTAGCTTTTGCTAGATATTTATTAATAACCGCAGATTGGGCTTATTTTCAAAGTGTATTAAACAATGGGAATTGAGGTTTCTGTAGTCCTCAAGCATGCAGCACAGCGTGGGCTGCAAGAGAGCCCCGGTTCACATGTGTAGGATCTCCAAGGGGTGTTGCCTGGCCGCTGTGAACACTGCACACTGAGAGGCTGCAGGTGCAGCAATTCCCGGCAAATCTGACACCCGTGAGCAGCAGGTGAGGACAGAGCGGCTGGGACGGCCCTGCACGCCACAGTCCCGGCTCGTTCACCAATAACCAAGGTAACACACGGGGGAGCACCCGCACAGGTGGGCAGGAAGCAGCTCACAGAAAACCTCACACGGCAGAAATCGCTGCTGCACCTGTGGCGTGTGGATGGAGATGGAGACCGTGGTTGCTACAGTTGGGAACCGGGGAATTGCGCTGAGGAAACCCGGGATGCTCTGGGAGCCCGGGATTGCTCTGGGGGAGCCAGGATGCTCTGGGGGAACCCGGGATGCTTCTGGGGACCCGGGATGCTCTGGGCGGAGCTGGCGATGCTCAGAGGGTGCACCCGGATGACTCTAGGCTGGGAGCCAGGATTGCTCATGGGACTCCGTGGGGATGCTCTTGAGGGGAGCGAGGAATGCTCTGGGAACCTGTTGCTTTCGCGTGGATATCGACGGATATCGTGGGAGAGCCGGGATGCTCTGGGGGAGCCCAAGGCGTATGCTCTGGTGGTATCGGATGCTCTGGACGCCCGGATGCTGCGCCAACATCACGACTGTGGACCTGCTGCCCCCTGGCTCCCCTCTGCACGATGGTGAAGTGCCTCTGCCCCCAGCATCAGTAGCAGGAGATGCTGACCGGGGGGGCTCCTTGCTGCCACGCTTCTGCTGCAGATAGCCCCAGGGCCGATCGTGTTGCCCATGTGCCGACGCCTCTCTCAGGTGCCACCACCCTGGTGCCCGTCCATCCCGCGCTGCTGCCTGCTCCAGGGCGCCCGTGGCGCTCCTGGCTCACCCCTCAGCCAAGAATAAAACGATCCGCCCCAAAACCCAAGGGGCAAACCCCACTTTGTCTGCCCTCCCACGGTCAGAGCCAGCATGTCCAAGCAGCGTTTGCTCTGCTCAAGCGAGGGTTATGAGGTTGAGGATATCTGCACACGGGGCTGGATCCCGCACACCCCGCCACACCCGCACAGCACCGCACACCCGTACGCCTCCGCACACCCCGCGCACCGCACACCCCAGGCCGCATACCCGCACTAGAACCGCACACCCGCACACACCCGCACAATCCCGCCACACCCCGCACAAACTGCACACCCCAGCACGCCCCGCACACCCCCGCAATCCCGCACATCCTCACGCCTCCGCACACCGCACACCCCGCACGCCGCATCACCCCCATCATACCCGCATCAAGGCGCCGCACACCCCGCACGCCCCGCACACGCCGCACAGCCCGCGATCCCCACACCTGCACACCCAGCACACACCGCACAATACCGCAGCATCGCCGCACAGGCCCGCACAGCCCGCACACCCGCGACGCCACCCCGACACCGCAACAGCCGCGATAGCCCGCACAAGCCCGACAGCCCGACAGCCACGCACACCCACACACCTCACGCGCCGCACGCACACCCACACCTGGCCTGCACACTTCTGGAACAACCCGCACACCCCGCACACCCCGCAACACCCGCTGCTACGTAGGCCGCACACCGCACCACCCTGCACATGCCCGCATATCTGCACACCCGCACACTGCGTCCACAGCCCGCACACCCCGCGCACACTCCCGCACATTCACGCGCACACCCGCACACCTGCACGCCACCACCGCACAGCCACGGCAGCAGCCCCCGCACGACCGCACCCCCGCACACCCGCACACACCGCACGCCCGCACCACGGCCTGGCCCACGAGCCCGCACACCCCGACACAACCCGCACACCGCGACAGACCGCGCACCCGGCACAGCCTCGCACAAACGCACACGAGGAGGACAGCTCGCACGCCCGGCACAGCCCCGCACAGCCCCGCAACACGCCAACACCGCACACCCGCACACCCCGCACGCCCCGCACGCCCCCGACACCCGCACGCAACACCGCACGCTCCGCAACCACCCCGCACACCGACAGCAACCCCGCACCCCGCACAGCCCCGCACACCCGCACAGCTCCGCACAGCCGCACGCCCCGCACGCCCAGCACGGCCCCGCACACACCAGCACAGCTGCAGAGCCCTCTACAGCCTGGCACAGCCCGCACAGTAGCGCACACCCCGCCCACGCGCGGCACCCCGCCACACCGCGGACGCGAAGGAAACCGCACACACCGCAGCACCACACACGCCCGCACGCCCCGCGACCACCCGCAATCCGCACACCCGCACATCCCGCACACGCCGCACATCCACGCACAGCCCGCAACATTCCCGCACACGCCCCCAAATAAAAAACACCCAAGGTCATCTAACTTTCGTTCCCGTGGGCCCGGCGACCACCAATAACAGGGCTCCGCCCACAGGCCGCACACGGCCGCACACCCTGCTAACAGCTCGGCTGGACCGCACAGCTTGCACACCCAGCACACCCGCACACCCCGCACACGCCGCACACCCCGCACATCCGCGCATACCTCCGCAACACCTGGAGCCCGCCAACCGCGCTCATGCCCGCATCAGCCACGCACAACCGCACACCCGCACACCCGCACTACACCCGCGCCCCCGCAACACCCGCACAGGCCGACAGCACCCGCCACACACGCCACACCCGCAAGCGTTCCCCGCTACTACTCCGCACAGGGCCGCGAGCCACTCTGTAGTGTCGCACATCTGCACAACTCGCACGCCCACAACACCGCACACCCCGCACACCCCCACAGCACACGCCCGAGCACCCCTTCAGCCCGCAGCCCGCCACGCGCCCAGCACACCCCTGCACGCCCCGCACGCCCGCATTTAGCACCCCGCACACCCCGCACACACCACACCACGCACACCCAGCCAGCCCGCACAGCCGCACGTCGCCCGCATGCCCCGCACGTCCGCCGCACCACCGCACAGCTCCCGTGCACAGCCCGCTACAGCTTGCAAACAGACCCGCACAAGCCGGCACACCCCGCTCACCGCACGCCCCGCACACCCAGCACGCCCGGCCACACCCGCACACCTCACATACTCGCCGGCAGTTTACGCCCGCAACTCACGCGCACATCTCGCACACCCTGAAATCGCACAACCTGTCGCAAATCCCTCGCTCACAGCCCGCACATTGTTCCGCTACTAGCCCGCCAAGCCCCGCACAGCTCCGCACGGCCCCGCACAGCACCCCATACTCTTAGTCCCGCACAGCCCGCTACAAGAGCACACTCCCGCATACCCGTCACTCGCCTGCTACACACCGCACAGCCCGCACCACCCACGCACATCCCGCCAACATTCGCGACAGCCCGACAAGCCGCACGAGCCAGTGCACCACTCCCGTCAGCCGCACACCAGCACAATCCCGCACAAGCCGCACACCACACGCACCCGCGACACCCCGCCCACCGCCCCCAAACCCGCAGCTTCCTTCACGCCTGCAGGTTCCAGCTGCCTCCAAGCTCTCACGCTGAGCATCTAAGTAGCGCTGCAGCTTTGAGTAGAAGGAAGGCAGAGAGAATACTTTGCTTTCGCGGACGACCTGGTATTGTTTCCACAAAGCCGCTGTGGAGATGTAGGGGAAAAACAGCGCAGGGAAATGATGCTTTGTCATCTCAGCCTATAGGCCTTAGTTATTTGAGCGGGTTAACGTAGCTACAAAATACATACTTCGATCTATACAAATGTCGCTTTTCACCTGGACTCCGACATGCCTGTGAGTGAAGCACCTCTAACTCGTTGTTCCCGTTCGCCTCTCATCCCTGCCTGTATAATGCTGTGGGGGATGTGCCTGTGATACCGGCTGGACGCCCGCTCGGGAAGGTAGAGCCAGAGCCTGCGGAGATATATATAGTTGACCTCCAGCCTGGCCTTAAGGGACCGAAACAGCCTGGCACCGCCGGGCGAGGAGGGCTATTATAGGGCTCTTAGCACGATTGGGACAGGCTTGCGAGGTGGCGCCAGGTGCAGGGTGGATTTGGCAGATGGGTCAGGGTGGCAGGGTCGGGCCAGGGTGTTGATTGTCAGTCAGGCGTGCCATTCTGGTCACGAACACTTCTATGGAAAATCGCTTTCCTTGAGGATTTTTTCCTCCTGAGAATGAGATCCTCAGGAAGTACAAAAGTGTAAAGAAGTCGATTATCTGCTGCGTGGAATGCACAGGCACATCTGACATTGGCTCCATGTTATGTTTGTAATAGATGGCCAATCACACACATTATCTCGGACACAGAGCACGAGCTACAAAATTTTTTATATTCTTTCTTTTTACGTATTCTTAAGCTAGCCTTCTGATGATAAATCTTTTTTTCTACTCATTTATAGAATTATAGTTTTAATATAATAATACCATGAAAATAATTAAATCAGCACTTCTGAAACATTGCGTGTGCAGTCCTTCTCTTCTCCCCTCATCCGTCAGACCCCTCTGAAACACTGTTCACAGTTCCCTGCTCGCCCCTGTGCCATTGCCCGAGGATTGACAGCCCTGCCGCAGAGGCAGGGGGTGTGCGGGTGTGCAGTCGTGCGCACGTCGTCAGGCAGTGAGTGGTGGACAGGGTGAGGTCGTGGTGGTTAGGTGACAGGGGTAGGCAGGTTGTGTGAGTGAGGCAGTGGTAGCCATCTGGTCTGTCCCCTGACCCTGCAGCTCCCGGTGGAGGCACCCATGGAGGCATAAGATGGTGGTGAAGCAAGGGTGGCGCCAGTGGTGTGTGCAGCCGCAGTGGCCATCCTTGCCTGCCCCACCTGCTCGCTGCAGGCCCCGGGGAGGAGCAGCCCTGGCAGGGCAGGGTGGTGTTTGCAGGGTGGCAGGTGGTGTGCAGGCAGGCGCAGTCCTGGCTGACCCCCTGCCCTGCACCCCGAGGGAGTGGCAGCAGCCCTGGCAGGCAGGGAGGGAGCAGGGGCACAGAAGCCCGTGGAACAGCAGGGACCATCCCAGTCACTGGCACAGGTATGTGGGCTTTGCTCACTTCAGTTTCACAGCAAAGCCCCAAAAGGCCCCTCTGTCCTTGCTCGGTCACAATGAGCTTTGCTCAGTGAAGTGCAGGTGTAGCACAAGCGACTCTCTGGTGGTCCTACCTGGGATGGTGATAGTGGTGGCTGGCAGCCTCCCTGCACACTGAGACAGCCCATTCCCGCAGTAGCAGCTCCAAATTCTCTGAAAGCAGCACCCCATCATTCTCAGCAGCCCCCCATTCCCCGGGAGCAGCCACCCATAAGTCTGCTGCAGCCGGCACCCCCAATGCACTCTGAGCAGCGTGCCCTCCATCATGATGCCAGCACCCCATTCCCCAGACGCACCCCCCACAACTGAGCAAGCCCCCATTTCCCACGGGGTGTCACCCCATACTGAGCAGCCCCCATATCTCCCACGAGCAGCCCCCCACAAATGCTCTGAAGCAGCACGGCCCAATTGCTCTGAGCAGGTGCCATCTCCCAGGAGGAAGACAGCACCCCAAGCACTGAGCAGCCGCCCCCTATCCTTGGAGCAGCGCTGCCACTTCCCCAGGAGCAGCAACCCCATCACTGAGCAGCCCCCATTCCCAGGAGCAGCACCCCATCACTGAGGCAGGAGCCAGATTCCAGATCCCAGATGCCGCGCCGCCGGAAGCTGCGCTTGATGCTAACGTGTTTACTTTGCACATCAAACCCGGCAGAAGATAAGGCTCGGCAGCGTCCGCTCCGCGGGAGCGTGCTATGAGAGCAACGAGGCTTGGGAGTATGGAAGGGCGGCCGAGCTCTGCTCCAGGCACGCCGAAAGGAGCCGGGGTTCCCTGTCCAGACAGGGGACCCCCAAGCCGCAGACCAGCACCAACGTGATGTGCCACAAACCATTTCTCCCTGCCTATCGATTACGAAACCAGGGCAAGGAACCGGGAGGCAATCCCACTCCGCCGGTCATGCAACAGAAGGACAACTAAGCATATGGTCCAGGTTGTCTCCGATGGCAGGCAGGTCCCTGACAGGGCAGCACGTCTGCCTCCTAGCCGCAGACAGAAGCCTGCCGATAATGCCCTTAGTGGCATCCCCAACTGCCTCATGGGCCTATCCCCATGCCCTCTCCTTCCCCATCTCCATCCCATCCCATCCCCATTGCCCATCTTCCCCCATCCACATCCATCCCCATGACCCACCCCAATGCCCATCCCATGCCATCCCCATCCCTTTATATTCAATTCAAAGCCGCCCTCCCTGCCCCACCTGGGCACATGCCAGGGCTCAGCGCTTGCCCTGCCCGGTGGGGCTCACCCCAAAGCCTCCCTTGCCTTSCCCAGGGCAGCCAGGGGTGCTGCCAGCGGGCACAGCACACACAGGGCTCCCAGCTCCCACTGGGCTCCARTTCAGTGAGATCCAAACCGTGCCCACTGCCCAGACCTGTGGGTGGCAGGGAGGGCTCCAGGGGGCCCAAAGCCTCGGAGCATTTCTGCTCCTGGAAAGAATGTGGGATTGCAGASGGACAGAGCGCCACCAGCCCTGCCAGCTCATCAGACAGACCCCAGCCAGCTCAAATTCCTTTATCACTGCTYAAAACCAGAGCCATGAAAAGGAACTGTCTGAATTCCCCGTCTGTGTCAGTGTCCCAGACAGCCARCCCAGCCAGGSCAGTGACACTGCTCTAAATGCTGCTTCGAGAGAATTTCATATTRAGAGATAAAAATACTCCACAGGAGCGTGGCCCAGGGCTCTCCCAGGGGCCCAGAACAGCTGAGCTCGCTCACAGCCTGGCTTTCAGGACAGATCTCTGCAGCCAGCAGCAGCTCCTGGCCCTGCTGCGCCTCCCCAGGGCAGGGCAGCCCCCGAGCCCCCATCCCCGGGAGCCCAGAGCAGGACAAGGGCTCTGCCCAGCATCCCCAGCAGTGCCATGGAGTGTCCCTGGGCAGCAGGAGCCCCCGGGCAGCTGCTCACAGCAAACCTGGATTACAGGCAGGGATTACTCGTGTTGATGGGCAAAGTCTCTGCTCCTGCCCAGATGGCCCCTAAGCCCCCTGAGCCTGGATCAGCCTGGGCTGGGAACAGGGCAGAGAGAGGCTGTGCCAGCCTGGGCAGGGCTCAGGGATGGATGGGATGTTGGGCAGGGCTGTGCCAGCCTGGCAGGGCTCAGGGCAGAGCCCAGATCAGCCTGGCAGGGCTCAGGGATGGACGGGATGTTGTAGCATTCCCTACAGAGCTCTGGGATGAGCTGGGAGCCCAGAGGTGAGTGCTGCAGGACCAGGAMGGCAGCTGGAAGCCCTGCCAGCAGGATTTACCTCCTGAGGAGAAGCCAGGGCTGGTGCCAGGCCTGGGGTGAGCCACCCATGGGTGCTGTCCACCCTGCCAGTGCCACACTGCTGAGGGGACGTTCCCCACCCTAGAGCCCACTCTGAAACCCCTGGTGTGGTGTGCCCTGTGTGGAGCCCCTGGGCCAGCCAGTGACCTGGAGAGGGGAAAGAGAGCAGAGCTGGGTGCCCTGGGCAGAACTGAACACTCAGGCCCTCAATGCAGTGAGAGYAAGGAGATGAAGGTGGCAGAGCCATGCAAACATTCACATTGGAAAAGCCCTCCATGAGCATCCAYCCCTTCCCCCAGCACTGGGGTGGAACTGAATGCTCTGGCTCCTGAGTTTATTTTAAAACAGAGGCCTGCAGAGGCAATAAAAATAATTYCAGTAATGAAGTCATTGTGCCTGCACTATCACATCGGATTATCTCAGGCCTGACAGAAGATGAGCCCCCGAGGAAAAGTCTCCCTTTAGTCAGCGAGTCAGGAGRGCTGCCAGGACAGCCTGGGCACTGCAGGGTCAGCAGAACCCCTCACCACCACTGCCAGCACAGCCTGGGCACTGCCAGGGCCAGCAGAACTCCTTACCACCACTGCCAGGACAGCCTGGGCACTGCCAGGGCCAGCACAGCCCCTCATCACCACTGCCAGCACAGCCTGGGCACTGCAGGGTCAGCAGAACCCCTTACCACCACTGCCAGGGCCAGCACAGCCCCTCACCACTCCCAGCACAGCCTGGGCACTGCTGGGCTCACTGCCACCATAGAAGTTCCACTGAAACATCCCTTTCCTCCCTGTGGCCCCAGGGGCAGCCACCTTCTCCCAGCAGAAATGTCCTTTTTGCAGCCCCTGCTGCAGAAATGTCCTTTTCGCAGCCCCTGCTGCAGAAATGTCCTTTTCGGCAGCCCCTTTGGCTGCAGAATATGATTCCTTTTTTGCTGGCCCTGCTGCTAGGGGAAATTGTCGTCTTTTCGCAGCCCCTTGCTGCAGTTATATATGTCCTTTTCGCAGCCCCTGCTGCAGCTGCCTCCCCTGTCCCAGGCTGCTCCAGAGAGCCTCTGCTGGCTGTGGCCAAGGGCTCTTGTGCCGGCGTGCAGGGCGCTCCTGAAGCTCCTGGGCTGCTGTTGCCAAGCCTCAGCCCAGCCCCTCTGCCCTCGGCCAGGGGGACAGGGACGGCTTGGGACGAAGCCCTCTCCAGCACAAGCTTGAGCTCCCGGATGGAACACTCCTCCTCTGTCTCCGGGCACCAGGAGGAGCCTTGGAGCCAGAGCATGGGTCTGAGCATGTGAACTTGGCTTAAACCCCTCCTCTGGGTTAAACCCTGTCCTGCGGTTAAACCCCCCCTGGGTTAAACCCTTGTCCTGGCTGAACACCCTTCCCTGCGGTTAGACCGCTTCCGTCTGGGTTAAAACCCTCCCCTGGGCTGGGACCTGCCGCTGATGTGGGTTTTTCACCCACTGCAGCAGCCAGAGGCAGGAGGGAACACCCGGATTCCAGTTTGGGGAAACATCCCCAAATTCAGTTTGGGGGAACCACCCAGATTTCAGTTGGCGGGAACACCTTGGATTCAGTTTGGGGGAACACCAAATTCAGTTGGGACACCCAGATTCAGTTTGGCACCCGTGAGGGAGGCTCTGGGGAACCCTCAGCGAGGCTGCAGAGGGCTGGGACAGGTATGGAGGGGTCAGGCAGAGGGAATGCTCCCCACTGCCAGGGGCAGGGCTGGACGGGATTATTTGGAAGTGGGAATTGTTCCCTGGCAGGGCGTTGCAGCCCTGCACAGCTGTGGCTGCCCTGGATCCCTGGCAGTGCCCCAGGCCAGGGCTGCACGGGGCTTGGAGCAATCTTGGATAGAGGAAAGGTGCCCCTTTAAGGTCCTTCCCAGCCACACCAGTTGCTGCAGGAAATCTTGTTAAAAAATCCCAATCTCCAGCTTGAACTCAAGTGCTCCCTCAGCGTGCTCAGGGTTTGCAAAAACCAGTCCCTCGGCAGAGACCCTTCCCTGCCCAGCTGCCCATCCCAGAGCAGGAGGAGCAAGGCAGGAGCACCTCTTTGGAGCTCCTGTCCCCCTCCCACTAGCATCTTGTGCCTATGGATTATTTTCTGATTATTCACGTTAAAAATGGCCCTCAGCCCCCTCGGCATATTTACCTCCCTTAATTAAAGATGGCAGCAATAAACATGAAATGATGGACAAAAGGAGATTTTACATAAAATGCGTGCCTCGGGGAGCCCAGAGCCAGCCTGTGAACTCTTCATGTCTGCTGCTGCATTTGTTTACGGAACCTCAGACAATTATATTGGCCACATAAAAGCAATATTAAAAATAAATTATCATGGAATTTAGCCTGGCGTAGGCTGGAAGCCCCGGTGGGGTGGAAGAAGCGCTTCCACAGGGTTCTGGAGGGAAAAGCCACAAAGGCCTGGCTGTATCTGCTCCCTCTTGAGAAGGAGAAGCCCAGCCCTGCAAGCCCTGCCAGCACGAATAATAACAATAAGAACACTCCTCTGCCTCCCAAACCCGCTCTCTAGCCGTTGTGGCATCTCAATCGTGGCCAAACCTGAAAATAATTAGTCAGGGCCTAATTTAGTTTTCCCCTGGCCCTGCTGGAAGCAAGGACCCAGGCTCCCATTCAGCATCCAAAGGCAGGATTCAGATTATTTGCAGTCAGGAAGACAAAACTCTTTGGCAAAGCCCAGGTTTAGCATCTTAAATGAATTTCTTTGGGACAGGGGACCTTGGGGCCTTCAGGGTTATGCAGATAAACTCATCTGATTTTACACCTCTTGTAGTGGAGGGCTTCCTGATGCGACAACAGGATTCTGGCAATAAATGAGAAAGGTATGTGAGTTCTTCATGGGCAAACCCTCCTCTACCCCGATCCACTGACAGCAGAGAACAGGCACCCCAAATTGGGTGAAAAATTGGACTCCTGTCAAATCTGTTTGAGCTTTGATGAGCTTTAAAAAATTTGTTAATAAAGGGCAACAGTGCCAATGTAATAGATTTTAGACTCTGGGCAGACACTACCTGGTATGGCATGACATTTTGAATTAGAAATTAGAGTGATACAAGGAGCAACGATTGGACACGCACTAACAGGATTAAAGGGGCTGGCCTGCAGCACAATTAGGACGCTGCCAAGTCTGGGTGGTTATACAGGCATCCTTAACAGGGAAAAACAGCTCCAACTCCCAAGATGTTGAAGGAAAAAAGCCACAAGAAGCCAAGTGCAGTTGCTGTGCAGTTGGCAGAGAGCACAGAGCAGGGAGGCGCCAGGTGACAGCTACAGAGCAACTGGATGGGAACTAAAAATGGCAAGTTAAAAACCAGCATCCAAGCTATGCTGCCCAGCCCTGAAATGTTCCAGGCCAGGGCTGGATGGGGCTTGGGGCAGCCTGGGCTGCTGGGAAGGTGTGCCTGCCCCTGGGTGAGCTTCCAGCTCCTCCCAAACCAAACCTTCCAGTATCCTTCCCAAACCAAAACCTTCCAGCTCCTTCCCAAACCAAACCATTCCAGCTCCTTCCCAAACCAAACCTTCCCAGCCCAAACCTTCCAGCTCTCTTCCCAAACCAAACCTTCAGGTCCTTCCCAAACCTGAACCTTCCAGGTCCCTTCCGCAACGGCTGAAACCTTCCCAGCCGCAAACCTTCCAGGTCCTTCCCAACCTGAACCTTACCAGTCCTTCCCAACCAAACCTTTCCCCAACCCAAGACCTTCCATCTCATTCCAAACCATGAACCTTTCCAGCTCCTTCCCAACCCAAAAACTCCCAGGTCTTCCCAGCCCAACCTTCCCAACCCAAACCTTCCAGGTCCTTGTCCAAGCTTGAATCCTTCTCAACCCAAAGCCTTCCCAGGATCCTTCCCCAAAACCAAACCATCCAGCTCCTTCCCAACCCAAACCTCCAGGCCTTGCCCAGCCTGAACCTGTCCCAACCGAACCTTCCTGGGTTTCGGGATCCTGTCTCTGCCAAGGCAGCTGCACCAGCCTGGGAGTTGGGAAGGATGCACATCCATCTTCTGTCTCTTCTTCCTCAAAGAGAGCACTGTGAGAAGCTGCAGCTTCTCCTCTCCTTCCCCCAGATTAAAGACCCCACCTGGGCCCAGGAGGGGATGCTTTGCAGACTAGTGGGAATTATTCAAGCCCAGGTGGGAATTATTCAAGCCCAGGTGGGAATTGAAGCCCAGGTGGGATTAGTCGAAAGCCCAGGTTGGAAAATTTCCCAGCCCAGGTGGCCTCCTGCAGCACCTCTCCAGTAGGTGAGAGGTCCAGCGGCTGCCCTGAGAGCGCCGGGGTGGTGGCAGGCACAGGATGGATGTGCAAGGGGTGTTCCCTGTGCTCCCCACAGGCTGAGCCTGCTGCTCGGGGGCAGGAAAAGCCCCGAGCTGCCTTCAACAGGCTGAATTCCCGTGTACATCCCCAATCGACCATCAGGACTTGAGCGTTTTTTAAATTCCACACCCCAGTTGTGGCACTCTCTGAGGAGTTGCCAGCCAGCTTTGGACTTCGTAGGGATATTACGATCTTGCGATGAAATTTAAACCAACAGAAAAGTGAAAAGCATCAGCGTTGGTTCTCAGCGTGGAAAGGGAGGCACTGCAGTTACTGCTGCCAGGTGCCTGGCTCACGGCTCACACCCAGGGCTGCTTCCGGAGGAGGCATTGTACATTTTAATGCCAGTTGTCTCAGAGTATGCGATCCACTGGCCGAGGCCGGTGCACCGCCGCGAGGGCAGGGTTCCGCAGAGGCTGGCGAGAGTGGGGTTTATGTGTATTTCCCCCTAGAATGTAGGGGGGGGGGCGGCCGGGTTGTGAGTGCAAAAGGGGCTGTAACGATTTGGCAAGAGGCTGTAGGGGATGGAGTGAGCGATGGAAGACGCCGCCAAGACAAGCACAGCTCCACAGCTCGTGACAGAATATCAGACATTCTTCTTTTGTCTTCCCTGTCGTGGGGTACTTTCACGTTTTTTAGAGACGCCGCGTGAAACTTGCGGTGAATCTCTTCTGGCGAGATTAACCGTTGGTG
>NDFG01000052.1:437968-468647 GCA_002167245.1 Sporophila hypoxantha | reverse complement strand
GGGAGTGACCACAGGGAGTGGCCCCACACCACAACTCCCCCAAGCCCCTCAGCTGCTCCCCATTTCTCACACCATCACTCCCACCTGCCCCACCTGCCCAGGGTGGTCACTGGGGCCACTGACCCCTGCCAGGAGCTGCTGCAGGGGCAGAGCCCCTTCCCCGTGCCCTTGGTGCTCTGGGACAGGAAAAGCAATCCCTGGGTTCTGCAGCAGCAGGAATTCCCAGAGAGCAGAGGTTTGGTTTGTCCTTTGTGCCCCTCCGTCGCCTCCTGTGCCCTCAGGGTGGCACAAAGGCCCTGTCCCTGTCCACGCTCCTGGGACACCACAGGGCCATGGATCACAGAATGGTTTATGCTGGAAGTGCCCTCTGGGATCCTGCTGTCCCAGTGCTCCCCCAGCACTGCCAGGGCCACCACCAGCCCCTGTCCCCAGGTGCCACATCCCCACGGCTTCAACCCCTGTGTGGCACAGCTGCAGGCTTGTGGGGACAGCCAGGGACCTGCCCTGCTCCTGCCCTTCGCCTCTCTGGGAATATTGTATGGGAATGTTGTCTCTGGGAATGCTGCATGGGAATGTCGCATGGGAATGCTGTGGTGGCTGCCCCTTGCAGAGCTCCACGCTGCACAAACAGCACTGAGCTGATTAATTCCATCCTGGCTTTCTGCAAAGAGCCACAGACCACGCCAGTTCCACCCAGACTCTGCTATTTTGAAGCCACCAGATAACTCTGACTTCCAATTTTATCTTTAGAATAGAACACGGCAAGAAGCCCCACCAAATGACAGGCGTGCATTTCCCCAGTGTGTGCTGAGCCAGGCCCGTGGCTCCTGGGAGCCTCAGTCCCACAGAGGCACACAAAACCTCCCTCTTTTCCCTCAGTACATGCTTCCCACACCTTTAACACTCGCTGTTGCAGTAACACTCGGTGCTGCCAGCGTTACACCAGCGTCACCCCCGTGACCAGGTCTGGTGGTGTTTTGGGGGCTAACTGGGATCAAAACCACATTTAACACCTGGTTTCTCCCCCAGACCCCTCTACCTCCTCCCACCTCAACTGCACTCATGAAATCGCGGTTTCTGGTCTCCTGTTTTTTACTTTTTGTTGTTCTGTGCAGCAGCCCCTCCAGGCTGGATGAGCAGCCTGGCCCCAGCAGCCATCCCAGATCCCTCCAGGTGCCTCAAAACACAAGTGCAGATTTAGGTAGGAAAGAGGGCCAAGGTTTTGCCCATTTTAGCATCAGAGCCCAGCACCCCGCCTGCCCTGGCCTGTCAGCACCCCAGCTCTGCAGCAGGGCCCTCCCCAGCCCCGTGCCTGCAGCAGCAGTGCCAGGGCAGCGCTCGTCACGCCGATGCTTTTTGACTAATTACTGCTATAAAAAGCAAAAAGCTGTCAGAGGGAATTATTCAGCTTCTGCAAGAGTGAAACAGAGACACGTCTGAGAGGAAATGGTGCCCCTTCAGACTCCAGTGGTGCCTGCAAGGATTAACTCAACCCTTGCAGCACCCACCAATGGCATTATTTACTGCACCCATCCCAAAATGCCCCAGATGCAGGGGAAAGGAGGCGCAAGGCAGCTCGTGGGGCAGGACAGGCCTGGGCAGCAGGAGTGCCAGAGGGAGGGTTTGGCCCCAGGGTTTGGCTGTCAGAATCACAGAACCACAGGATGGCTTGGGCGGGGTGGGAAGGGACACTGGAGCTCATCCTGTCCCATCCCATGGGCAGGGACACCTCCCACTGTCCCAGGTGGCCCCAAACCCTGTCCAGCCTGGCCTGGGACACTGCAGGGATCCAGGCACAGCCACCAGCCCAGACCTGCCAGGGACAGCCCCTGCTAAAATCAAACCCTCAAAGCCGGATTCAGAGGGAGCAGCGTGGGCAGAGTAACCCAGAAATCCCACAAAAACAGAGGGATTAACCATCCATTAATTGTCCTGAGGCAAAAAACCACAACGAGCTCATTTTCGGCTCAGCTGTTTCTGACCACAAAATCTCTTTCATGTCACGGCCTCTTCCCCTTGTTCCACTGCCTCYGGTTTCRAATTTGRTCACTCCAAAGCCTGGCTTTGTGTTTGCATTTAAATTTTCACCTCCACTGATTTCCCCAGCAAAAACCCARCGGGTGAGCAAGGAGCTGAGAAATCCTGCACAGGCCAGGGGCTGTGGCACCAGGGCACAGCTGGATCCTCAGTGCTGCTGCCAGCTCTGACATCTCCTTCTGCAGGAGCATCCCAGGGCGCCTCCTTCCCTGCCCCAGGGAAGTGTTCCAGGTGGGCTGAAGGGGCTTGGAGCCCTGCTCTGGCAGCAGGTGGGACAAGATGGGCTTTAAGGTCCCTTCTGCTGTGGAAGCACCCACAGCAGCGATGRTCTCCGCCCTTTCTCACTCCTCATTTATCCAATTTACCCCACCCGTTATTTTCTCTTCATGGTTTGACAGTAAATCTTTGGTGGGCTGTGCTGAAGGAGCTGGTTCTGTGAGCTCCCCTCTGCTCTCCAGCACAGGAAATATTGCCAGCAGATTGTGCTTCACACTGAGCTCTGCCACTCAGGTAATGAAGGGGATTGACTCAAGGCTTAAGGCAGGCTCAGGGCAGCTCCCTCAGGCACCAAAGGGCTCAGGCAGGCAGGAATTCTACAAATGGGCACCNAAGGCAGGCTCAGGGCAGCTCCCTCAGGCACCAAAGGGCTCAGGCAGGCAGGAATTCTACAAATGGGCACCGATGGCAGACAGCAGCAGGGTCACAGACAGATGTCACTTTACGTATCATAAAGTATATGGCAATATGTTGCTTTAAGTATTACAAAGTATATGGCAATATGTCGCTTTAAGTATTACAAAGTATATGGCAATATGTTGCTTTAAGTATTACAAAGTATATGGCAATATTGTTGCCTTGTACATGTTGCTTCAAGTATTATAAAGTATATGGCAACCGTTCTTATTATCCTTGTGCTGCGAGGATCCTGTGGCTTCTGAGCATCATACCTTCTTGCAGTGATTCTCCAGGATCCTTGCAGCAGCCATCCAACTCCTCTTGCTGTCTCTTCTTTCTGTCTCCTGCCTCTTCCTCTGACTCCTCCCTTTTATACTGGTGGTCTTTAATTGGTTGTGGGCGTGGTGGTCTTAATTGGCTGTAACTTACTGGGGAGATGATTATCGTGGCCTCTTACAATCCTTCCTACAGACAGATGCTGCCAAAATTGGTGGTTGGAAAACCCCCCCAGAAGGAGCCCCCAGGCAAAGCTCTGCACAGGGGTGTGAGAGACCCCCAGCCCTGCACGGGGGCTGTGAGACCCCCAGCCCTGGAGCACAGCCCTGCATGGGGGGTGTGTGAGACCCCAGCCCTGGAGCACAGCCCTGCACGGGGGGTGTGAGACCCCAGCCCTGGAGCACAGCCCTGCATGGGGTGTGTGAGGGACCCCCAGCCCTGGAGCACAGCCCTGCACGGGGTGTGTGTGTGAGACCCCAGCCCTGGAGCACAGCCCTGCACGGGGGCAGTGAGGGACCCCCAGCCCTGGAGCACAGCCCTGCACGGGGGGTGTGAGACCCCAGCCCTGGAGCACAGCCCTGCACGGGGTGTGAGAGACCCCAGCCCTGCACGGGGGTGTGAGGGACCCCAGCCCTGGAGCACAGCCCAGTATGGGGGTGTGAGAGACCCACAGCCCTGCACGGTGTGAGAGACCCCAGCCCTGGAGCACAGCCCTGCACGGGGGGTGTGAGACCCCCAGCCCTGCACGGGGGTGTGAGAGAGACCCCCAGCCCTGGAGCACAGCCCTGCACGGGGTGTGAGGGACCCCCAGCCCTGCACGGGGGGTGTGAGACCCCAGCCCTGGAGCACAGCCCTGCACGGGGGTGTGAGACCCCCAGCCCTGGAGCACAGCCCTGCACGGGGTGTGAGACCCCAGCCCTGGAGCACAGCCCTGCATGGGGTGTGAGAGAGACCCCAGCCCTGGAGCACAGCCCTGCACAGGGGGGTGTGAGAGACCCCCAGCCCTGCACGGTGTGTGAGACCCCAGCCCTGGAGCACAGCCCTGCACGGGGTGTGAGACCCCCAGCCCTGCACGGGGGTGTGAGACCCCCAGCCCTGGAGCACAGCCCTGCACGGGGGTGTGAGACCCCCAGCCCTGGAGCAGCTCTGGGGCCTCTCTGGGCTCCCCAGCAGTTCCACACCTGGGGCTGCCCTGCAGCTGGGCTCTGCAGCTGAGTGCCCCCTGCCCTGCTGCCCGCCCTGGGCCCAGCCCGGGCACGGGGCTGGCTCTGGGCACCGGGCTTTGCCCTGCTCACCCCTCCTGGGTGCTGAAGGCCCAGCCTCACCCCYGTGATGCCCTGATTCTTTAAGATTTTCTAAGCCTTCTGATGTTTACATTCTTGTAATGAACTTRCTCACACACTTTATGRAAATAAYTTATTGTTTTGCATTCTTTTATGGAAGAAGAGAAATTTGATGGGCTGTTGGTTRGTCCAGTGTCATTGGAGAGGTGGCACTGTCACCCTCCAATKCAGTGTCACTTTTGGAAATCRACAAATGTCAGAATCAGAAAATAGAGTCCCRTTTTACCTCAACAAGAGCAGTGAGTCTGTGTCGTGTTGTTTGGTGTCCTACAGTGACAGCCTGGTACCTGCACGGGGCAGGGGGGTGGAAATCCCAGGGATGGGATGGGAATGGGATGGGATGGGATGGGATGGGTGGGATGGATCAGTGGGATGGGATGGGGATGGATGGGATGGGATGGGGTGGGATGGGATCAGTGGGATGGGATGGATGGGGATGGGATGGGATGGATGGATGGATGGGATGGGATGGGATGGGATGGGGGGATGGGATGGGATGGGATGGGGATGGATGGATGGGATGGGATGGGATGGGTGGGATCAGTGGGATGGGATGGGGATGGGATGGGATGGGAATGGGATGGGATGGGATGGGATGGGGTGGGATGGGATCAGTGGGATGGGATGGGGATGGAGGATGGGATGGGATTCAGTGGGATGGATGGGGATGGGATGGGATGGGATGGGATGGGATGGGATGGGATGGATGGGGATGGGATGGGATGGGATCAGTGGGATGGGATGGGATGGGATGGGATAATGGGATGGGGATGGGATGGGGATGGGATGGGATGGGATGGTGTGGATGGGATGGGATGGGATAATGGGATGGGATGGGAATGGGATGGGATGGGATGGGATGGGATGGGATGGGATGGGATGGGATGGATGGGATGGGATGGGATGGGATGGGATGGGATGGGGATGGGATCAGTGGGATGGGATGGGATGGGAGGGATAATGGGAATGGGATGGGATGGGATGGGATGGGATGGGTGGGATGGGGATGGGATGGGATGGAATGGGATGGGAATTGGGATGGGATGGGGATGGGATTGGGATGGATTGGGATCAGTGGATATGGGATGGGATGGGATGGAATAATGGGATGGGATGGGATGGGATGGGATGGGATGGGATCAGTGGAATGTGGGATGGGATGTGATGAGTGATAAGGGTGGGATGGGATGGGATCGTGGGATGGATGGGATGGGATGTGATCAGTGGGATGGGATGGATGGGATGGGATGGATGGGATGGGGATGCGGATGGGGATGGAGTGGGAGCAGCCACCTGCCAGGGAGCGCCAGCAGCTCAGCCTTTCAATCCTCAGAGAGCAGCGTGAGAGGTGACACGGCCATCATCCCCAAARGCCTCCACAGAGAGAATATATCAGCTGCTAAAGGGCTCTTCAATCAAGTGAAGAGCGGCAGCCAGACCCAGCCCCCAGGGGCTGCAGCAGCCGCGCCTGGATTAGGAACAAGACGCAGYTTTTAAAAACAAGAGCGATTAAGCAGCGGAATGAACTGCCCTGGGGCGGTGGATCCCGCAGCTGGCAGCGCCATCGAGAGGAGCTCTGCTCACAGCCCGGGGTGCCCCCAGCGCTGCCAGCTCCACAGCCCCGGGCAGCAGAGAGGGCTCCGGGAGCCGGGGCACCACCCGGATGGTCCCTGGCACAGCACAGATCTCGGGATAGCTCCCRGTGCTCAGCCCTGGGCTCAGTCCTGGTCTGCACCAGCCTCTGAGCGAGCTGCCGCTGTCACCCCCTGCCCCATCCCGGCAGTGTCCAGGCCAGGCTGAACAGGATTCGGAGCACCCTGGGACAGTGCAAGGTGTCCCTGRCCCCAGGAGGCTCCCTCCTGGAACGGGGTGAGCTTTAAGGTCCCTTCCAGCCCAAACCATTCCGGGATTCCACGAGCGCGGGTTGTGGCACGCGTGGCTCCTGGGCAAAGCGCCGAGGAGGGGGAGAGGTGAAAAGCTGGGGAGGCGGCCCTTGGTGCCCAGCCCTCTCCACCACTGGTTCCCACAGACACACATTTCTAAACAAAGCCAAACGYTGCCATTTGCAGTAAATTCTCCCTCTGGAGCCAGCTCTCCACGGGTTTGCCTCGGGGCAGGGTGCTCTGCTCCCGGGATCACAACGTGTGGGAAAGGAGGCGGGGATAAAAGGGGATACTCTGTGAAAAGGATGGGCTGTGGCAGCAAAGCCGATGGTTTCACATGCAAATGCCCAGCCCAGGACGTGAGGAGCAGCTGGGAGCATCGCTGGAGGATGCCATTGCCATGGCAACGGGGCGAGCGCGCTGCCGCGGATCAAGGACACGATRGCATTGTCCAAGCGCCCAGGATGTTTTAGCCCCGTTCCTGGGGACTGCGGGTTGACAACAGTTGCATCCTATTTATCCCGGGCCCTCATTGTGCCCGTAATGAGCTCTCCAGGTTTTCCTGGAGAGCGTTTCCTCGGAGGCGCCGCGCCAGAAACGCGACTCCGAGTTAAGTGGTTTGCTTCGCCGGCAATTCCCTGCCATGCCCACACGCTTTGAAACGCAGAGCAGCCCGATTAACTATTAATAACAGGGCACCGACAAAGCACACGCTCTGCCCCAGTTCGTGCCACTTGTTCCTGAGGCCCCGGAGCTCTCGCTGCGGCTGCAGGGATGCTCCTCACCCTGCCAGGGTGGGACACGCGATGGTCGCCCCCAGCCCGCCCCTTGTGCCCCGTCCTGGCACTGCCTGGTGCCCTGGAGCTGCACATTGCTGTGGTCTGGGAGAGGATCAGCTGAGGTGGAGGATGATGYTGATGATGGATGACAGGGCATGGCTGTGTGRGCACACAAATCTGCCCAGTGCCCCCAAGGATAACGCCACAGCCACGTGAGTAAAGCCTGAATTACCTTCCTACTTACAGAGGGRTGSACTCAATGATCTTGGAGGTCTTTTCCCACAYAAATGATSCCATGATTCTGTGAAATACCTTGATGATATTACTGTGCTGMTAAATTATTTCCTGCTTAGAAGGAAACCTTGGCCTTCCCCAGCAAGGCCTGGCTCCAGGGAATCCAATCCCCTGTCCCTTCAGCATCCCTGTGCTACCAGAGCTGCTGGAATCTGCCATGAGACCAGGGAGCTCCAGAACAGCCCCAGGCAGGCAAAGGCAAGGATTCAGCAGCACTTTGGGAGCTCTGGGTGTCTGAGCACAGCAGCAACACTGGATGGTGTTTGTTACAGTCCTGGGCTGCTCCAGAGCTCATTCTGTCGGATGAACATGGCCAGGCCCCTCTCTTCAGAGTTTGGGCAGGAGCACAAATGTCACCGTGCAGCAGGGAAGGTGCCCAGCCCTGTTCAGAGGAGGAAGCTGCTCCTGGATGGGTGTCACTTTTCCCTGGGCCAGTTTTCCCCATTGTCCATTTCCCTGTGTTCAGTTTTTCCAATGCATCATTTTTCCCTGTGTCATTTCCCTGTGTCATTTTCCTGTGCCACTTTTTCCATTTGCCGCATTTTCCTGTTCAGTTTCTCCCGTGTCATTTTCCCTGTGTCCCCTTTTCCCCGTTGTCCCTTTCCCGTGTCCATTTTCCCTGTGTCATTTTCCCTGTGTCCATTTTTCCATGGTGTCCGTTTTCCCTGTGTCACTTTTCCCTGGTCACTTTTCCCCTGTCCATTTTCCCTGTGTCAGTTTTCCATGCATCATTTTTCCCTGTGTCATTTTCCCCCGTGTCCCTTTTCCCGTTGTCAGTTTTTCCCGTGTCACTTTTCCCTGTGTCATTTTTCCATGTGTCATTTTTCCCTGTGTCACTTTTTCCCTGGTTGTCATTTTCCCTGTGTCCACTTTTCCATGTTGTCCATTTTTCCAATGTGTCAGTTCTTCCCCCGTCGACAGTTTTTCCCCATGTCCATTTTCCCTATGTCATTTTCCATGTGGTCATTTTCCCTTTGTCCCATTTTCCCTGTGTTTCATTTTCACCGTGTCCAATTTTTCCCTGGTGCTCCAACTCTTTCCCTATCGTCCATTTTCCCCGTGTCATTTTTACTGTGATCACTTTTTTCCCTGTGCTCCTTTTCCCTGTGTCATTTTCCCTGTGTCACTTTCCAAGGCATCAGTTTTTTCCCTGTCGCTGTTTTCCCTGTGTCCCTTTTCCCCGTGTCCCTTTTCCCTGCAGATCTGCCGCTCACGGCGCCTCCCCGTGTGTGGGGAGGTGGGAGGCAGTGAATCGGGGTGAAGCATCCCCAGCTGAGCTCAGGGCTGTGCTGCTGCTGAGCTGGGGGTGCTTTGGCCCTGCCTCCCTCCCTCGCACCCGTCCCGGCTGAGCTGCAGCTGCGGTCACTCTGTGCTGTCACTGTGAACCCCAGGGGCTGCTGCACTGCAGCTGCGGTCACTCTGTGCTGTCACTGGAAACCCCAGGGGCTGCTGCATCCCTGGGCATGAGGGATCAGCAAACCAAGCCCAGCTCTGCAGCCACTCGCCCTCTGTGCAGCCCAGCCGCTCCCAGATSCCGGGATTTACCACCTCTGCCAGGGCAGAGCTGCCCTCCCCAGGAAGGAATTCCTCCTGATGCCCAGCCTGAATCTCCCCTGGCACAGCTTCAGGCTGTGTCCTCCCGTCCTGTCAGATTCCATCGTGTTCAGAGCAGCTCCCCATGCCAGCAATCAGCACACTGCAGTGTGACTCTCCCAGGCACAGGACCCGGGCAGCAGCCCTGGTTTGCATTCAGCTGCTGCCACGAGTGCCATCCCTGCTCAGTGTCCCCAGCTCCCCACTCCCTGAGCGGCCCACGCCAGCCGTGGCAAACAACCCGGCCCTTCAAACACACACAGAAGTTCTCTTTTCTTCTTTAACCAACAACCACTGTCACTAAACCCCCTTTCTGCTTAATGCAGCTCTGCATCAAAACACCTCGGAGGCAATTCGTTTATACCAGGAGAACTTCTGAGGCTGGAATTTTCCCTGATGGCACTGCTGGAAGGCTACAGCAGCCCAGCAGGTCAGCCAGTTGAAAGCAGTATTTCATCTGGCAATTTATTCAAATAAATCTTTCAAAACATGAAATAAGCCATAAAGATGGAGACTGTCAAAGGCTGCAGTGGCTGAGCTCCTGAGTGGAATGACCAAGCAGGAGCAGCAGCTGTGGGACACCAGCCCAGCTCCCCGTGCTGGGGACAGGCTGATCCAGGAGGGGCTCAGCAGGGCAACAGTGATGGCTCAGCCATGGAAAGGTGGTTTTGTTAATTGCTATCATTACATGTGCAGTGATCTGGGTGCCCAAGAGAAGTGTGGAAAGTCACCAGCACCCAGTGGGGTTTAGAGGCTCAGAACCCCTGGGGTGTGAGCTCAGCCGAGACAGCGCAGCCCCAGCCGGCTGAGGGGAATCCCAGCCCAAGGGAAGGTTTCCCTGCCGCTGTCTGGGTGAAGGAGGAGCTGAACCGAGTGGCCAGGCGTGCTCTGGGGAAGAAGAGCCCCTTTGTGGCGGGCACACCGTGGGCATTGTCCGCTGGCCATTCGCCCCCGCAGCCGTGCCCGGGAGAGCTGCCCCGCTGGGCAGGGGCTGCTGTGCCAACAGCACAGCCAGGCTCAGCCCCCTCTGCCAACAGCACAGCCAGGCTCAGCCCCCCTCTGCCAACGGCACAGCCAGGCTCACCCTGCCCACAGCACAGCCAGGCTCAGCCCCCTCTGCCAACAGCACAGCCAGGCTCAGCTCACCCTGCCCCACAGCACAGCCAGGCTCAGCTCACCCTGCCCACAGCACAGCCAGGCTCAGCTCACCCTGCCCACAGCACAGCCAGGCTCAGCCCCCTCTGCCAACAGCACAGCCAGGCTCAGCCCCCTCTGCCAACAGCACAGCCAGGCTCACCCTGCCCACAGCACAGCCAGGCTCAGCCCCCTCTGCCAACAGCACAGCCAGGCTCACCCTGCCAACACCCTGCCAGCACCCTCAGCCCCTGCCCTCCTCACCAGCCCTGCTGGGCATGGGCTGCTCTGCCAACAGCCACTGTCGCAGACATCTTTTATGGAAAATCCTTTCCTTAGGATTTTCCCTCCTGAGAAGCTGAGAGGCCTCAGGAACAAAATGTAAACAATGGTTATCTGCTGCTGTGGAATGCAACAGGTGCATCTGTGATTGGCCCATGTTGGTTGTTTGTAATTAATGGCCAATCACAGCCCAGCTGCCTCGGACAGAGAGCCGAGACACAAGCCTTTGTTATCATTCCTTCCTATTCTATTCTTAGCTAGCCTTCTGATGAAATCCTTTTCTTCTATTCTTTTAGTATAGTTTTAATGTAATATATATCATAAAAWAATAAATCAGCCTTCTGAAGCATGGAGTCAGATCCTCGTCTCTTCCCTCAMCCAAGAACCCCTGTGAACARGGTCACAAGGCACAGCCAGGCTCAGCTCCCCCCTCAGCCCCTGCCCTCCTCACCAGCCCRGCCGAGGGAGAGAAGAAATGATGGGGACTGAGTAARCACAGATTCGGGRTGGAAGGGGCCTCCAAGCCCCTCTCATCCCATCCCTGCCATGGGCAGAGACACCTTCCACCACCCCAGGCTGCTCCAAGCCTCATCCAAAGCCAGGCTTTGGACTCTTCCAGGGATGCAGCAGCAGCCACAGCATCTCTGGGACCCCGTGCCAGGGCCTGCCCACCCTCACAAGGAACAATTTCTTCCCAATACCCCACCTAAGCCCACCCTCTGCCAGGGAGCACACATCAAATCGTTAATGCTTAAGTTGGATCCGCTGTGCAATTCCAAAATTCCCAGCCTCATCCAAATCTGAAGGGAACGGTTTTGCTAAAACCAGTCAAGCTGACCTTGCTTGGGCTCCTGCTTCACCAAAAATGCTGAATTTTGGAGGAAAAGAGAGCAGGTAGCTGTATTTTGTGCTTGCACTGCATCCCTGCCTGCTGCCGGGGATGGAACTGGCTGCTCAGGGAAAACCAGGGAGCAAAGGTTAATCCAGCAGCTGAGGTGCTGATGCTGGTGTGAAGATTACAGGCCTGGCAGGATCTGTGGGCTCGGCTCTTCTTTCATGGGTGCCCCAAAATGAGAAGCTGCTTTGAACATTCTAGAATGGTTGTGCCTTAGCCCGGGTCTCACTGTGGGGATCTGATGGCTCTGACCCGTTTCTGCAGCGCCTGGTGCAGCCCCACTGCCCAGGAGCTTTGGGACCTGCACCTCAGGGAAGCTCTGTCCCTTCTTCATCCCCCCTCAGTGGGGATCTACCCCTGCCCACGTGTGGCAGGTCCCTGCAGGGCTATCCCTGCTCCTGCTCCCCACAGCATGGCACGGCARGGCATGGCATGGCACAGCTTCTGTGTGCTGGGCACAGCTTCCCGTGCCAAGAACAGCTTCCCTGTGCCGGCCAGGCAGCTCTGCTGATGCCCATTAGCTCTAATGGGAAGCTACAGAGCCATTCCTTCCCATCAGGGCTAATGGGCACGGCAGGGATAACAATGTGGTTACCTCGGCCCAGCCACAGCGGCTTCCCAGCAGCCCAGGAGCCAGCAGGGTCACGAGCCACGGCCTCATTCCCTGCTCATTGCCCGGGAGACAGAGCCAAATGAGTGTGTGCATGGACTGGGGAGCAGTTCCTCACAGCAGGATGATGCAGGGTGAGCGCTGGAGCACGGAGACACCTCCCGAGGCACAGCCCTGGGGCAGCCCTGGGGCAGCTCTGGGGCAGCTCTGGGGCAGCTGTGGGGCAGTTCTGGGGCATCTCTGGGGCATCTCTGGGGCAGCTCTGGGGCAGCCCTGGGGCAGCCCAGGGGCAGCTCTGGGGCAGCTGTGGGGCAGCTCTGGAGCAACCCTGGGACAGCTGTGGGGCAGCCCTGGGGCAGCCCTGGGGCAGCTCTGGGGCAGCTCTGGGCAGCCCTGGGGCAGCTCTGGGGCTGGGGCAGCTCTGGGGCAGCCTGGCAAAGCCTCCCCCTGGCACCGGCAGCACTGCACCCTGCAGCCTCCCGCAGGTCAGAGCCTGGAACTCTCTGGCCCTGGGAGAGCCCTCTGGGCAGCTGGAGGGAGGAATGCAGGCAGAGAAACACAAAGGGAGCACTCTTCCCACTCCAGCATCCTGCTCCAGCATCCTACTCCAGTATCCCACTCCAGTACCCACTCTAGTACCCATTCCAAAATCCCACTCCAGCATCCTGCTCCAGTACCCATTCCAGTACCCACTCCAGTACCCATTCCAGTATCCCAATCTAGCATCCCACTCCAGTACCCACTCTAGTACCCACTCCAGAATCCCACTCCAGCATTCTGCTCCAGTATCCCAGTCTAGCATCCCACTCCAGCATCTTGCTCAGTACCCACTCCAGTACCCACTCCAGTACCCACTCCAGAATCCCAATCTAGCTAGCATCCCACTCCAGTACCCACTCCAGTACCCACTCNCTGTGCAATTCCAAAATTCCCAGCCTCATCCAAATCTGAAGGGAACGGTTTTGCTAAAACCAGTCAAGCTGACCTTGCTTGGGCTCCTGCTTCACCAAAAATGCTGAATTTTGGAGGAAAAGAGAGCAGGTAGCTGTATTTTGTGCTTGCACTGCATCCCTGCCTGCTGCCGGGGATGGAACTGGCTGCTCAGGGAAAACCAGGGAGCAAAGGTTAATCCAGCAGCTGAGGTGCTGATGCTGGTGTGAAGATTACAGGCCTGGCAGGATCTGTGGGCTCGGCTCTTCTTTCATGGGTGCCCCAAAATGAGAAGCTGCTTTGAACATTCTAGAATGGTTGTGCCTTAGCCCGGGTCTCACTGTGGGGATCTGATGGCTCTGACCCGTTTCTGCAGCGCCTGGTGCAGCCCCACTGCCCAGGAGCTTTGGGACCTGCACCTCAGGGAAGCTCTGTCCCTTCTTCATCCCCCCTCAGTGGGGATCTACCCCTGCCCACGTGTGGCAGGTCCCTGCAGGGCTATCCCTGCTCCTGCTCCCCACAGCATGGCACGGCARGGCATGGCATGGCACAGCTTCTGTGTGCTGGGCACAGCTTCCCGTGCCAAGAACAGCTTCCCTGTGCCGGCCAGGCAGCTCTGCTGATGCCCATTAGCTCTAATGGGAAGCTACAGAGCCATTCCTTCCCATCAGGGCTAATGGGCACGGCAGGGATAACAATGTGGTTACCTCGGCCCAGCCACAGCGGCTTCCCAGCAGCCCAGGAGCCAGCAGGGTCACGAGCCACGGCCTCATTCCCTGCTCATTGCCCGGGAGACAGAGCCAAATGAGTGTGTGCATGGACTGGGGAGCAGTTCCTCACAGCAGGATGATGCAGGGTGAGCGCTGGAGCACGGAGACACCTCCCGAGGCACAGCCCTGGGGCAGCCCTGGGGCAGCTCTGGGGCAGCTCTGGGGCAGCTGTGGGGCAGTTCTGGGGCATCTCTGGGGCATCTCTGGGGCAGCTCTGGGGCAGCCCTGGGGCAGCCCAGGGGCAGCTCTGGGGCAGCTGTGGGGCAGCTCTGGAGCAACCCTGGGACAGCTGTGGGGCAGCCCTGGGGCAGCCCTGGGGCAGCTCTGGGGCAGCTCTGGGCAGCCCTGGGGCAGCTCTGGGGCTGGGGCAGCTCTGGGGCAGCCTGGCAAAGCCTCCCCCTGGCACCGGCAGCACTGCACCCTGCAGCCTCCCGCAGGTCAGAGCCTGGAACTCTCTGGCCCTGGGAGAGCCCTCTGGGCAGCTGGAGGGAGGAATGCAGGCAGAGAAACACAAAGGGAGCACTCTTCCCACTCCAGCATCCTGCTCCAGCATCCTACTCCAGTATCCCACTCCAGTACCCACTCTAGTACCCATTCCAAAATCCCACTCCAGCATCCTGCTCCAGTACCCATTCCAGTACCCACTCCAGTACCCATTCCAGTATCCCAATCTAGCATCCCACTCCAGTACCCACTCTAGTACCCACTCCAGAATCCCACTCCAGCATTCTGCTCCAGTATCCCAGTCTAGCATCCCACTCCAGCATCTTGCTCAGTACCCACTCCAGTACCCACTCCAGTACCCACTCCAGAATCCCAATCTAGCTAGCATCCCACTCCAGTACCCACTCCAGTACCCACTCTGCCACCCCCCTCTGCCATCCCAGCTCCTTCCCACTGTCCAGGCAGCAGAATGGAGACTTTGTTCACTTGTCCCACACGACTCACCTTCACTCCCAGTCAGTCCCCTGCACCTACTGGGTCAGGAAAGGATTTCCACGTTTCTCTCCCCTCACAAACACAGGAGGCGCTTCCCCTGCTCAGGATGGAGCCCAACCTGCTCTCTGGAGTGGTTTGCAAGGCCTAAATCCCGATCCTCCCCGAACATCTTGGATTCTGAACAGAAACTTGGTTGTTTCTGGGTCTGCTTTGAAGTGCGGGTTCCACGAGAAGCCGTTAGCAGCATGAGAATGAGGATTGTGTAACGATTMCTCCTGGAGATAACGCTCTGCAGAGCTGCCAGCCGGGAGCACTGGCACCGATGGAATTGGCAGTGGAGGAGCCCAGCCTTGGGAATTTTTTTTTTGRAAGTGTTAGTATTTCATAATAAAGATGGTGGTTACTAATGCTAGGAAAATAAAGCAGCTGAAGAGGCTTCCTGGTCTGATTTGGGCTCGCAGCAGCCCGGCCTGGCCTGGAGGCTGGCACTGCTGCTTGGCAGGCTGAGCCAGAGCCTGCTCACATCCAGCATCCCGGGGGCACTGGGAAGGGCTCCAGGATGCAAACCCAGCGAATGGTTCCTCCTTCTCCTTCTTCTTCTCCACACACTCACTACCTTCACCCCCAGGAARGGGACCCTGCACTCTCAGCCCTTTCCTTCTCCCCCTCCCCATTCCAGAAGCAAACCCAGACRCTCAGTTTTCCTTCCCCACATCATTTCCCTTTGCTGCCCCGGGTTGCAAAGCCCTTTTTGCTTCTCTTCCCTGAGTCCTGTGGTGTTCCCCGTTCCCTCCGTGCCCCGAGTGCCATCCTGTGCCCTGCTCCGAGTGCCATTCTGTGCCCCCAGGGGTGCCCCTCCAGGGGTGCCCCTCCAGGGGTGCCCCCTCCAGGGGTGCCCCCATGCCCAGCCTGGGCAGGACATGCTGGGCTCGGAGCTGTGCTGCTGAGCCCGGAGCTCTCTGCAGCTGGACACCAGCAGGGAGCAGCTCCTCTCTCCAGCATTCCCCACCCCAGGCCATCTGCAACTTTCTGGACTCTGGTTGCTGGTTTTGTCCTGGTTTTGTCCTGGTTRTGTCCTGGTTTTGGGATCAGCTGSCAGCCCAGCTGTGGCAGCAGCTCCCAAAACAAACCCRGGCCCCAKTTCACCAAGGGGTCTGGCTTACATYGGGAGAAACCATCTGGGGAACTGGCCAGCAGTGCCAGAACCCCGATCCTGCAGCAGGGCAGGTGCTGGCACAGCACGGGGGCCTGGCAGAGGAGGGGCACTCCCATGGAGGAGCAGCCTTGGCTCCCACGGRGAGCTGTGCCAGGGCTCTGTGCCCCCCTCAGGGTGCCTCCTGCAGCAGAACAACCTCTGCCTCCCTGGGCCCGTGCCAGCCGTGCCCCATCCCCGAGGCACACAGCCCCTGAGCAGCGTGCATTAATTATTGAAGCATCTCGTTAAACATTGAGATCYCCGGGGAGGGGACAGCGCCGTCAGCAGCAGCGCTGCAGCTGCACAGCTGCTGAGCTCTGGCCTTGCTCTCAGTGCCAGGGGATCCCAGCTCCCCCAGCGGCACACACATCTTTCATGAAAACCCTTTCCTTAGGAGTTTTCCTCCTGAGAAGCTGAGAGGCCTCAGGAACAAAATGCAAACAATGGTTATCTGCTGCTGTGGAATGCAACAGGTGGGTCTGTGATTGGTCTCACAGAGTGTTTGTAATTAATGGCCAATCACAGCCCAGCTCTCCGGACTGTCTCGATCAGTCACAAGCCTTTGTTAGCATTCCTTCTTTCTCTATTCTTAGCCAGCCTTCTGATGAAATCTTTCCTTCTATTCTTTTAGTATAGTTTTAATATAATATATATCATAAAATAATAAATCAGCCTTCTGAAGCATGGAGTCAGACCCTGGTCTCTTCCCCAGTCCAAGAACCCCTGTGAGCACGGTCACACCCCGTGCCCCAGCAGGCTGCAGGATGAGCAGCACAGGCAGAGCCTCCTGGAGGGCAGGGCAGCCTGCAGAGGGCTGCCTGGGGCACTGGGGCTCCTGGGGACAAACAGCACCATTGTCACACCGTGCACTGGCCCTTGCTCCCCACATCCTGCCCCTTGGTGTTGAAGATTGCATGCAAGATGTTTTCCATTACCATCTGTATGGCAGATTACCTTTGTCAAGTGGGCAGTTTGCCTTATCTCTCTCTTTGAGATGACCACATTCACACCTTCCTCGGGAGGGGACCTCTGTGATAACGGACTATTGAATGTCAGTGCACGACCTGATAAGAACTATAACATCCCATTGTGAAGATGCTCCGCCCAGAGGGAGAGCCAAGCATTGCTACCCCAATATACCCTGAGATCCTGGAACACTAGTTGGGCTTTTTTCTCCACGGGATTCCCCAGAGGAAAACAGCAAGCTGCCTCTTTCTCCACTGGATCTTCAAGAGGAAGACTACATATCCTTCTCCACAGATCCCCTTGCTCCAACAGAACCACAGCCTGATACTTCAGAGGACTGCAGCCACATTTTCATCGGACTGCCACCAACACCCTGACCAACAGGGTGTCAGGTTGGGTGTTGACTCTGTCAGTGTTTTCTAGTGGACTGCATTGTTCATATTATTCTCTTTTTTTGTTTGTTTTTTTCAATTAAAGAACTGTTATTTCCTGCTCCCATATCTTTGCCTGAGAGCCCCTTAATTTAAAATTATAGCAATTCGGAGGGGTGGGGAGGGTTTACATTCTCCATTTCAGGGGAGGCTCCTGCCTTAGCAGACTCCTGTCTTTCCAAACCAAGACACTTGGCGAGGGCAGGACGGGCAGGTGGCAGCACAGGTGTGGCAGCAGCACAGGTGTGGCAGCAGCACAGGTGTGGCAGCAGCACAGGTGTGGCAGCACAGGTGTGGCACCGCAGGTGTGGCAGCGATTCCTCGAAAGCCACTCACCAGATGCCCACAGAGAGGGCCTGGCACCGAGGGCAGGGCTGGGGCTGGCACCTCGCTCAGCCTGGCACTGCATGCCTGCTCCCGTGCCAGCAGCTCCAGCCTGTTTCCCTGCCAGCCCACCCTTCCTGCCCCTGCTCCCACAGCCCCCCTGCCTTGTCCCCCTCCTGAAATCTCTCCTTGCTCCCACCCTGCACAGCTCCCAAACCTCACACAGCCCAGGGCACCCCGGGTCTCACCTTCCAGGACATTGCCTGRACCTGTCCCTGTGTCAGGACATGAACCCTTCCCTGGCAGGGTGGGCAGCCCTGGCACAGGTGCCCAGAGCAGCTGGGGCTGCCCCTGGATCCCTGGCAGTGCCAAGGCCAGGCTGGACAGGGCTTGGAGCCACTGGGACAGTGGAAGGTGTCCCTGCCATGGCAGGGGTGGCACTGGGTGGGATTTGAGGTCCCTTCCCGCCCAAATCATCCCAGGGTTCTATAACCACCATGCAATGTCAGCAAGGAATTTAGACCATGGAGCAAATACCAAGTGCTGTTTGTGCACCTGAATCCTCCTCAAACACAGTTAAATCTCTGATGCCCTCTGGGACTTTTCTGTCCACATTTTAAAGCACCCCCTGGTTACTCCTGTGCTGGAAGCAAACCATGCCCAGCCCGCCAGGCTGTGGCCAGAGGAATTCCCTGTCCTGCTGTAAAGCCCATGAATTCTGCAGCCTCCTCCTGGCTCTCCTCAGCCAGGGGKTGTGGGATGGGCTGCAAATGCCACCAGGGCTCTCTATTTAAACTGAATTTTTGATGTTTATGTTTTGCCTCGCCTCTCTGTGCAGTGACTGCACTGAATCACCTCAGTCTGATTAATTCCTGGCTCGTTTGGAAGAGCCCATGTGTTGTTGTCCACATTCCCTGGAAAGCCCGTGTGGGCGAGGGCCACAGATCCACCATCCATTTGCACTGACAAACACCTCATTTTTAATGGGGACACGCGGAATGATTAACTGAATTCTTCCCCCCAAAGCACCCACAGAGCTGGGGGATCCTCCTCCCCACATTCCCACCCATGGGAGCAGGAGTCAGCAGCTTGTCACTGCAATGAGCCAGAGAATTCCTGTCWAGGACTTAAATCAACCACTTWGGGCTTTCCCAGGGAGGTTAATCCWCTCCAAGGCAAAGAAAATATTTKTCTCTCCATCTTTAACCCAGTTTGGTCTGAGATAGACCCACAGCTCACGGTCCAGAGGRGCCTGAAGCCAAGCAGGGCCTCTCCCCTCTCCCTCGCTCTCATGACTGGTGGTGGATGAGAAACTGGTCCAGCTCCTCCACGGCACAAAAACATCTCTTGTGAGCCCTGCATCCAATTAAAATTATTTCAGGCTTAATGATCCAAGCGGCTGCTGGTGATGGAGAAGCTTGCTGCTGCGTGAGCTCCTCGTTTCATGCTGTCCCTCAGAAGGCAGCCAGAGAGGGCAGGGATGGAGCTGCGCTGCTGCAGGTGTGCAACAGCCAGGGAGCAGGTCTGGGGTCACCCTGGGGTGTCACAGGGATCACCCTGGGGGTGTCACAGGGATCACACTGAGTGTGTAACAGGGATCACACTGGGGGTGTCACAGAGATCACACTGGGGGTGTCACAGGGATCACCCTGGGGTATCACAGGGATCATGTCTGGGATCACCCTGGGGTGTCACAGGGATCACACTCTCTGGGGTGTCACAGGGATGCACCACTGAAGTGTGTAACAGGGATCAATGTCTGGGATCACAGCCTGTGTAATAACTAGGATCCATGTCTGGGAATCACCCAGGGGTGTCCACAGGGATCACACTGGGGGTGTCACAGGGATCACCTGGGTGTCACAGGATTGTGTCTGGGATCACAGCCTGTGTATAACCAGGATCATTTCTGGGATCACACTGGGGTGTCAACAGGGATCACCCTGGGGGTGTCAACCAGGATGCATGTCTGGGATCACACTGGGGGTGTCACAGGGATCACACTGAGTGGTGTAACAGGGATCGTGTCTGGGATCACCCTGGGGGTGTCACAGGGATCACACTAGGGGTGTAACAGGGATCACACTGGGGGTGTCACAGGGATCATGTCTGGGATCACAAGCCTGTGTATAACCAGGATCGTGTCTGGGATCACAGCCTGTGTGTGCACAAGTTTCCGTGTCTCCAGTTTAATGCAGGAAAGGTTCTGCCTGTCTGTTCCAGTTACTCACATCACAGTTGGGTTCACGCCAGGGATTAGTGCAGCCTGCTAAAGGAAAGGGATGCTCCGGGAGAGCTGCAGGAGCACAAATGGAATTAAACCTCTGGGACACCTGTGGCGCGTAGGTAAAGCAGCGCAACTGGCACTGGTTTGTGTGCACACTGGTTTGGAGCAACAGGTTTGTGTGCACACTGATCTGTAGCACTGGTTTGTGTGCACACTGGTTTGGAGCACAGGTTTGTGTACACTGATCTGTAGCACAGGTTTGTAGCTGCACACTGGTTTGTAGCACAGGTTTGTGTGCACACTGTCTGGAAGCACAGGTTTTGTGTGCACACTGATTCTGTAAGCACAGGTTTGTGTGCACACTGATCTGTAGCACAGGTTTGTGTGTGCACACGGATCTGTAGCCCCGGTTTGTGTGCACACTGATCTGTAGCACAGGTTTGTGTGCACACTGGCTTGTGTAGCACTGGTTTGTGTGCACACTGATCTGTAGGCACGGGTTGGTGTGCACACTGATCTGTAGCACAGGTTTGTGTGCACACACTGGTTTTGTAGCACAGGTTTGTGTGCACACTGATCTGTAGCACAGGTTTGTGTGCACACTGATCTGTAGCAGCAGGTTTGTGTGCACACTGGTTTGTAGCACACGAGGTTTGTGGTGCACACTGATCTGTAAGCACAGGTTTGTGTGCACTCTGATCTGTAGCACGGGTTTGTGTGCACACTGATCTGTAGCACAGGGTTTGTGTGCACAGCTGGTTTGTAGCACAGGTTGTGTGGCTGCACACTGGGTTTTGTAGCACAGGTTTGTGGCTGCAACACTGGTTTGGAGCACAGGTTTTGTGTGCACAGCTGGTTTGTAGCACAGGTCTGTGTGCACACTGATCTGTAGCACAGGTTTGTGTGCCACACTGATCTGTAGCCACAGGTTTGTGTGCACACTGATCTGTAGCACAGGTTTGTGTGCACACTGGTTTGTAGCACAGGTTTGTGTGCACACTGGTTTGTAGCACAGGTTTGTGGCTTGCACACTGCTGGTTTGTAGCACAGGTTTGTGTGCACACTGGTTTGGAGCACAGGTTTGTGTCGCACACTGGTTCTGTAGCACAGGTTGTGTGCACACTGATTTCTGTAAGCACAGGTTTGTTGTGTGCACACTGATCTGTAGCACAGGTTTGTTTGCACACTGATCTGTAGCACGGGTTTGTGTGCACACTGATCTGTAGCACAGGTTGTGGTGCACACTGATCTGTAGCACTGGTTTGTAGCACAGGTTTGTGGCTGCACACTGATCTGTAGCACAGGTTTGTGTCACACTGGTTTGTAGCACAGGTTTGTGTGCACACTGATCTGTAGCACAGGTTTGTGTGCAACACTGGTTTGTAGCACAGGTTTGTGTGCACACTGGTATTGTAGCACAGGTTTGTGTGCAACAATGATCTGTAGCACATTTGTGTCACTGACTGTACATTGGCTGCACACTGGTTTGGAGCACAGGTTTGTGTCGCCACACTGGTTTGTAGCACAGGTCTGTGTGCACACTGATCTGTAGCACAGGTTTGTGTGCACACTGATCTGTAGCAAGGTTTGTGTGCACACTGGTTTGTAGCAGCAGGTTTGTGTGCACACTGATCTGTAGCACAGGTTTGTGTGCACACTGATCTGTAGCACAGGTTGGGCACACTGATCTGTAGCACGGGTTTTGGTGCACACTGGTTTGTTCACAGTTTGTGGCACACTGATGCGTGCACAGGTTTGTGTGCACACTGATCTGTAGCACGGGTTTGTGGCACACTGGTGTAGCACAGGTTTGTGTGCAACTGTTAGGAGCACAGGTTTGTGTCACACTATCGGACAGGTTTGTGGCTGACACTGGTTTGTAGCACAGGTTGTGTACACTGATCTGTAGCACAGGTTTGTGGCTGCACACTGATCTGTAAGCACAGGTGTTGCCACTGGTGTAGCACTGGTTTGTGTGCACATGGTGTGTAGCACAGGTTTTTGGCTGCCCACTCCATCCCTGGCAGTGCCCAGGCCAGGCTGGACGGGGCTTGGGGCAATGTGGATGGTGGAAGGTGTCCCTGCCATGGGAGGGGGGGACAGGTGAGCTCAAGGACCCTCCAACTCAGCCATCCACATTCTCTGGTTATTTTAAGCCCAAATAAACCCTCTGATCACATTTTCTCTCTGGTGTGTCATTTGTCCTACAGAAACCTTGAAGGGGCTCAGCCGGTGTGATTTACACACACGGATGGGACAGGGAAATAAAGGTGAGGAGGTTCCTCATCCCTGACGCTCAGAGAGGGGTGACTGATGTCCTCACCACCACGGGGCCATCCCAGTGGCAGTGCTTGCAAAAGAGCCTCTGGTCCCCCAGAACGCTTGCTGGGAGCTGCAGTCTGCACAAGGAGACACTGCTGCTGACCAAGCAGGAAAACCTGCAGCCCCGGGGCTCTGTGTGCTCCTCTGGAGGAGATGTACTGCAGCATGGATGTGCTCCCTACCGCGCTGCACCCCGCGCAGGATCAAAGAGCCCCTGGCAGGGCTCTGAGCTTCTCCCTGGAGCTTCTCCTGTGCAGGTGAGCAGCCCAGCTCCCCAGCCTGGCTCCGGGGGGGCTCAGCCCTGGGCAGCCCTCCCAGGCTCAGCCCAGCAGCTCCAGCTCCTCCTGCCCTGGGGTCCCAGCCCTGCACAGGGATCCCTCACGGCGCTGGCTCTGCCAGAGGGGAGGCAGGGCAGAGGCTGCACCTGTCCCCTGCCCTGTCACCACCTGTCCCCCTGCCCTGTCACCACCTGCCTGGTGAATAGCAGCTCTCCCCCAGCCACCCTCTGGTGATCCATCATCCCCAGCTGCTGCTTTTGTGGGGGAGCAGGAAAGGCAGAGCAGAGACCGAGTATGCCACATCCCTGACCTCTGGGCCCCCCTAGGTGTGCCAGCCCCTCACCATCCGAGGCGATCCCGTTTCTCCGGGCGCGCAGAGGGCGGCGCTGGGCGCCGGTGTCGCTGCTCCGCTCCCCGAGAAGCGCCGAGAGCGCTCCCGGCCCGGCCGCAGAGCCCCGGCTCCGTCAGGGCGGGCGTTTGCTCCATCCGGCTCCGGCGGGGCGCAGATTGCGGCAAGCGGCAGAGGAGGCGGCCCCGTCCCTCCGGGCCGCCGGGGAGCTCGGCGGGCGCAGGGGCACGCGCGGATCCCGCGTCTGGAACGTGCCCAGGGATGGAGGGGGCAGCACAGCTGGTGCTGGCAGCGGCAGAGCAGTCTGGGATGCCCTGGCATCGCTGGGTGAACCGGACACTAGCCCTCCTGCCAAGGGATGTCTCTGGCTGGAGCACATTGCCCACAGCTCCCAGAGCCACCCCACAGCACAGGGACACCGGGCCTCTGGTGTCACCTGCACCCCTGGCAGTGCCAATTGCCACTGCTGCCCTGGCTTTCTAAGATTTTTCTAAGCCTTCTGATGTTTACAGTCTTGTAGCAAACTTTCCCCACACACTTTCTGTAAAATAACTCATTGTTTTGCATTCCTTTATGGAGGAGGAGAAAGTTGAATGGGCTGTTGGTTTTGTCCAGTGTCATTGGAGAGGCACGTCACCCTCCAATCCACTGTCCACTTTTGGAAATCTGTAAATGTGCAGTCAGGAAAATATAAACCTCCCTTTTCTTCACCTTGAGAGCAGCAGTGTGTGCTCGTGTTGTTTCATGTCCTACAGTGACAGCACAGCTGCAGGCTGTGGTTTGGGGTCTGCTGGTGAACCAAAGTGGTCATTCAGGGGGAAAACAGCACTGCATGAACAGCTTCCAGAGCTCTCACAGCAACACGTTCATTAGGTATTCTGAATTCGTAGCACATATTGATAAAGATCCCACACTACCGCACAGAGCTGAGTTGCCGCGCGACACGCATTCAGCGCGTCAAGTCATTGGCAAACCAGCACGGGAATCAGCGGAATGTAGCCATCCTAAGACACCAGCTATGATCCTGGCTGTAACCCCAATGGACACACTCCCAGCCTCAGCCGCACCGTCCCCCGAGGAGCAAGGACCATGAGCACCCTGCCGCGCGCAGTGTGTGATCCTGTCCTCCTCCTCCTCTTCTCCTCCTTCTCTCCTCCCACGGCTCTGCGTGGGTGCGGGGGCCCTGCCATCCTGCTACAGCCGGGTGTGTCCTCTGCCCTCGCAGTCTGGCTATCTGCGCCTGCTCCCAGTGCTACCCATTCATGGCCTTGCCTACAGTGTCCTGTGTGTCCTTCTCCAGTGCTCCCATTCCATGGCCTGCCTAGGTCTGTTTGTCTGTCTGTCCGTCCTTCCAGTGCTACCGAAGCCTTGCCCCTCAGAGGTGCTGTCTGCCTTCCCAGTGCTCCCATTCATCCCATGGCCCTGCGCCTCAGGCACACACACCTGGGTACAGGACACACACCTGTCTGCAGGCACACACACCTGGCTGCAGTTTTGGGGACACTTTTGCAGGTCTGCCATCAGGAGGAGCCGCGGGATTAGAGGGAAAAGGCTCAGCTCGGGAGATCAGCCCCTGTGCTGCACGAAGGCAAATTGAGCCAAGGCAAAAGCGCTCCCTGGTTATGTTCTTAAGATGGCATCGAGTTCGTTAGGAAGATGGAGCAGCAGGAGATGTAATTTACCCATTTCATACAAGCAACTGGATATTCTGCAACAGAGGCAAATGATTTATGGAGCTGGGAGGCATGCAGTGCTCCAGAGATGATTTATGGACCCAGGAGGGGCAAAGCCTCCGTGGGGAAAAGGTGGGTGCAGCCTGCCACCAGCAGCCCCCTGCACCAGGGAGGGGTGGGCACAGGGTGGGCACAGGATGGGCACCAAGGAAGGGCAAGGCAGAGGATGGGCCACCAGGGAGGGGATGGGCAGAGGATGGGCACTGAGGAGGGCAGGACAGAATGGGCACCAAGGAGGGGCAGGCAGAGGATGCCCAGGGCAGTGGTGGCCGCCTGGACAGCCCCTCTGGTAGGGCACAGCTTGGCAGAGGTGGCCCTTCCTCAGCCCAGGCCATAATTCCTGTTAGGATAACCCCCAGCCATGGAACAGCACTTGAAAATGAGGCTTTGAGGAAACGAAACAGATTAAAAACATTCTTTCACAGCAAGCTCTTCCCTGTGAGCACAGCGAGGCCCCTGGCACGGGGCAAAGGGCCTGCCCACCCTGACAGGGAGGATCCTACCTCTGGTATCCCATCCATCCCTGCCCTCTGAATGGATCCCCAGTATCCCACCCATCCCTGCCCTCCTGGGTGGGATCCCCACTGTCCCATCCATCCCTGCTCTCTGAATGGGATCCCCAGTATCCCATCCCTGCCCTCTGGGTGGGATCCCCACTGTCCCCATCCATCCCTGCCCTCTGAATGGGATCCCCAGTATCCCACCCATCCTGCCCTCTGAATGGGATCCCCCACTGTCCCATCCTGCCCTCTGATGGGACACCCACTGTCCCATCCTGCCCTCTGAGGGATCCCAGTTCCATCTTCTGCCCTCTGAAATGGGATCCCTCCGTATCCCATCTGTCCCTGCCCTCTGAATGGGATCCCAGTATCCCATCTGTTCCCTGCCCTCTGAATGGGATCCCCAGTATCCGCATCTGTCCTGCCCCTGAATGGGATCCCACTGTCCCCTCCCGCCTCTGAATGGATCCCCAGTATCCATCTGTCCCTGCCTCTGACATGGGATCCTCCAGTCCTCCCATCTGTCCCTGCCCTCTGAATGGGATCCCCAGTATCCCATCTCCCCTTCCCTGCCCTCTGGGTGGGATCCCACTGTCCCATCCATCCAGGGTGGGATCCCCAGTGTCCCACCCATCCCTGCCCTCTGAATGGGATCCCCACTGTCCCATCCATCCCTGCCCTCTGAATGAGATCCCCACTTGTCCCATCATCCCTGCCCTCGAATGAGATCCCACTGTCCCATCCATCCCTGCCAGCTCTGGGGGACCTAGTGATGTAGACTGCGCCTGCCCTCTGGGTGGGATCCCCACTGTCCCATCCATCCCAGGGTAAGTCCTATCCCTGTGTGTGCCGCCCCCTATGTGTCCAGCCCTCTCTCGTGTGCGCGCACGCTGCCCTCTGCCAGAGGAGGAAGAGTTTCAGGAAGCTCCCTGTCAGCCCAGCACGCCCTCTCCAGCTCTTCCCACCAGAGGTAATTACCTTAGAGCTCATTAGGGCCGCAGGATGTGCGGTGCTGCCTGGAAATCGGCCTCTATTTTTTATCCCTCCGGAGTAAAACGGGGCACATTGACAAGAGCTGTCTCCTCCGGCAGGAAGGCAACTTGGCTTGGTACAAATGACTTTGTTTTTTGGCTAAAACCCAGTTCCCGTTCCTTTTGAGTGGGCGGGTTATCACCCCTGCGCGTGTCCCATGTCCAGCGCCCCCTGGAGCATCTGCCACAATCCCAGCTGTGTGGGCAAGGAACAGGGTGACCCTGCACAGCCGCCAGGGACCCCAGCAGCCCGAGCCCTGCGTGCTGGTGCAGAGCCCTGCCCACACCAAGGGGCTCTGCCAGGAAACAACCCCACGTCCTTCCCAAACCCACAAACCTGCCCCAAGGCCCCTGGTCCCTGACACCCACCCCAGGGCCGGGCAGGTTGTGTAAGCTGCACACATGGTTTGTATAGCAACAGGTTTTGTGTGCACACTGATCTGGAAGCACAGTTTGTGTGCACACTGATTGTTAGCAGCAGGTTTTGTGTGCACACTGATCTGTAGCACAAGGTTGTGTGTGCTACACGGATCTGTAGGCACAGGTTTGGTGTGCACACTGATCTGTAGCACAGGTTTTGTGTGCACACTGGCTTGGTGCACTGGTTTTGTGTGCACAAGCTGCACTGATCTGTAGCACGGGTTTGTGTGCACACTGATCTGTAGCACAGGTTTGTGTGGCACACTGGTTTGTAGCACAGGTTTGTGTGCACACTGATCTGTAGCACAGGTTGTGTGCACACTGATCTGTAGCACAGGTTTGTGTGCCACACTGTTTGTAGCAAAGGTTTGTGTGCACACTGATCTGTAGCACAGGTTTGTGGTGCACATCTGATCATGTAGCACTGGGTTTGTGTGCACACTGATCTGTAGCAGCAGGTTTTGTGTGCACACTGGTTTTAGCACAGTTTGGTTGCACACGGTTTGTAGCACAGGTTTGTGGCTGCCACACTGGTTTGGAGCACAGTTTGTGCACATGGTTTGTGGGGTCTGGGTGCACACTGATCTGTAGCACAGGTTTTGTGTGCACACTGTTGTAGCACAGTTTGTGTGGCACACTGATCTGTAGCACAGGTTTGTGTGCACACTGTGTAAGGTGTTGTGTGCACAAGATCAGCAGTTTGTGTGCACAGCGTGTGTGTTGTAGCACAGGTTTGTGGCTGCACACTGTTTGTAGCACAGGTTTGTGGCTGCACACTGGTTTGGAGCACAGGTTTGTGTGCACACTGGTTTGTAGCACAGGTCTGTGTGTGCACACTGATCTGTAGCACAGGTTTGTGTGCCACTGATCTGTAGCACAGGTTGTGTGCACACTGATCTGTAGCACGGTTTTGTGTGCACACTGATCTGTAGCACAGGTTTGTGTGCTACACTGATCTGTAGCACTGGTTTGTAGCACAGGTTTGTGGCTGCAGCACTGATCTGTAGCACAGGTTTGTGTGCACACTGGTTTGTAGCACAGGTTTGTGGTGCACAGGATCTGTAGCACAGGTTTGTGTGCACACTGGTTTTGTAGCACAGGTTTTGTGTGGCAACTGGTTTGTAGCACAGGTTTGGTGTGCACACTGATCTGTAAGCACAAGGTTTGTGTTGTGCACACTGATCTGTAGCACAGGTTTGTGGCTACACACTGGTTTGGAGCACAGGTTTGTGTGCACACTGGTTTGTAGCACAGGTCTGTGTGCACACTGATCTGTAGCACAGGTTTGTGTGCACACTGATCTGTAGCACAGGTTTGTGTGCACACTGGTTTGTAGCACAGGTTTGTGTGCACACTGGTCTGTAGCACAGGTTTGTGTGCCCACTGATCTGTAGACAGGTTTGTGTGCACACTGATCTGTAGCACGGGTTTGTGTGCACACTGGTTTGTAGCACAGGTTTTGTGTGCACACTGATCTGTAGCACAGGTTGTGGTCACACTGTCTGTAGCACGGGTTTGTGTGCACACTGGTATTGTAGCAGCAGGTTTGTGTGTGCACACTGGTTAGGAAGCACAGGTTTGTGTGCACACTGATCTGTAGCACAGGTTTGTGGCTCACACTGGTTTGTAGCACAGGTTTGTGTGCACACTGAATCTGTACACAGGTTTTGTGCTTGCACACCTGATCTGTAGCACAGTGTTTTGGTGTGCACACTGGTTTTGTAGCACTGGTTTGTGTGCACACTGGGTTTGTAGCACAGGTTGTGGCTGCCCACTTCATCCCTGGCAGTGCCCCAGGCCAGGCTGAGCGGGGCTTGGGGCAATGTGGGATGGTGGAAGGTGTCCCTGCCATGGCAGGGGGGGACAGGTGAGCTTCAAGGACCCTCCAACTTCAGCCATCCACGATTCTCTGGTTATTTTAAGCCCAAATAAACCCTCTGATCACATTTTCTCTCTTGGTGTGTCATTTGTCCTACCAGAACTTGAAGGGGCTCAGACCGGTGTGATTTACACACACGGATGGGACAGGGAAATAAAGGTGAGGAGGTTCCTCATCCCTGACCTCAGAGAGGGGTGACTGATGTCCTCACCACCACGGGGCCATCCGAGTGGGCAGTGCTTGCAAAAGAGCCTCTGGTCCCCCAGAACGCTGCTGGGAGCTGCAGCTCGTGCACAAGGAGACACTGCTGCTGACCAAGCAGGAAAAACCTGCAGCCCGGGGCTCTGTGTGCTCCTCTGGAGGAGATGTACTGCAGCATGGATGTGCTCCTACCGCTGCAACCCCGCAGGATAGGAAAGAGCCCCTGGCAGGGCTCTGAGCCTCTCCTGGAGCTTCTCCTGTGCAGGTGAGCAGCCCAGCTCCCCAGCCTGGCTCCGGGGGGCTCAGCCCTGGGCAGCCCTCCCAGGCTCAGCCCAGCAGCTCCAGCTCCTCTGCCCTGGGGTCCCAGCCCTGCACAGGGATCTCACGGCGCTGCTCTGCAGAGGAGGGGCAGGGCAGAGGTGCACCTGTCCCCCTGCCCTGTCACCACCTGTCCCCCCTGCCCTGTCACCACCTGCCCTGGTGAATAGCAGCTCTCCCTCAGCCACCCTCTGGTGATCCATCCATCCCCAGGCTGCTGCTTTTGCTGGGGAGCAGGAAAGGCAGAGCAGAGACCGAGTATGCCACATCCCTGGTCTGGGCCCCCCTAGGTGTGCCAGCCCTCACCATCCGAGGCGATCCCGTTCTCCGGGCCGCCAGAGGGCGGCGCTGGGCGCCGGTGTCGCTGCTCCATCCCCGAGAAGCGCGAGCGCTCCCGGCCCGGCCGCAGAGCCCCGGGCTCCGTCAGGGCGGCGTTTGCTCCATCGGCTGCGCGGGGGCGCAGATTGCCGGCAAGCGGCAGAGGAGGCGGCCGCCGTCCCTCCGGGCCGCCGGGGAGCTCGGGCGGCGCAGGGGCAGCGCGGATCCCGCGTCTGGAACGTGCCCAGGGATGGAGGGCAGCACAGCTGTGCCTGGCAGCGGCAGGAGCTGGGATGCCCTGGCATCGCTGGGTGACCGGCACTCAGCCCTGCCTGCCAGGGATGCTCTGCTGGGACACATTGCCCACAGCTCCCAGAGCCACCCCACAGCACAGGGACCACCGGGCTCTGTGTCACCTGCACCCCTGGCAGTGCCATTGCACCTGCTGCCCTGGCTTTCTATAAGATTTCTAAGCCTTCTGATGTTTACAGTCTTGTAGCAACTTTCCCACACACTTTCTGTAAATAACTCATTGTTTTGCATTCCTTTATGGAGGAGGAGAAAGTTGATGGGCTGTTGGTTTGTCCAGTGTCATTGGAGAGGTGGCACTGTCACCTCTCCAATCCACTGTCACTTTTGGAAATCTGTAAATGTTGCAGTCAGAAAATTAAACCTCCCTTTTCTTCACCTTGAGAGCAGCCAGTGTGTGCTCGTGTTGTTTCATGTCCTACAGTGACAGCACAGCTGCAGGCTGTGGTTTGGGGTCTGCTGTGAACCAAAGTGGTCATTCAGGGGAAAACAGCACTGCATGAACAGCTTCCCAGAGCCTCTCCACAGACCACGTTCATTAGGATTAATTACAGTGAAAATCCCACACCAGCCAGGCTGATGGAACATCGGCATTAACAATATAAAAGACAGAAATGTGATGTCCTGGCCTGTGAACCCACACATGGAACATGCACAGGCAGCAGCACGTCCCCCGAGGAAGCAAGGACCATGAGCACCTGCGAGGCAGGCGTTGTGATCCTGCCTCCTCTCCTCTTCCTCCTCCTTCTCCTCCCACGTGGGGCTGGGGGACCTGCCCGACCCTGCTACATGGCCTCTGCCGCCTAGGGTGTCCTGTCTGTGTCTGGGATCACAGCCTGTGTATAACCAGGATCATTTCTGGGATCACACTGGGGTGTCACAGGGATCACCCTGGGGGTGTAACCAGGATCATGTCTGGGATCACACTGGGGGTGTCACAGGGATCACACTGAGTGGTGTAACAGGGATCGTGTCTGGGATCACCCTGGGGGGTGTCACAGGGATCACACTAGGGGTGTAACAGGGATCACACTGGGGGTGTCACAGGGATCATGTCTGGGATCACAGCCTGTGTATAACCAGGATCGTGTCTGGGATCACAGCCTGTGTGTGCACAAGTTTCCGTGTCTCCAGTTTAATGCAGCAGGAAAGGTTCTGCCTGTCTGTTCCAGTTACTCACATCACAGTGGGTTTCACCAGGGATTAGTGCAGCCCTGCTAAAGGAAAGGGATGCTCCGGGAGAGCTGCAGGAGCACAAATGGAATTAAACCTCTGGGACACCTGTGGGCGTAGGTAAAGCAGCGCAACTGGCACTGGTTTGTGTGCACACTGGTTTGGAGCACAGGTTTGTGTGCACACTGATCTGTAGCACTGGTTTGTGTGCACACTGGTTTGGAGCACAGGTTTGTGTGCACACTGATCTGTAGCACAGGTTTGT
>NDFG01000052.1:400515-417933 GCA_002167245.1 Sporophila hypoxantha | reverse complement strand
GACCCCAAACCCGGGACCCTCAGCCCGGGACCCTCAGCCCAGGGCCCTCAGCTGGAGACCCCAAGCCTGGGACCCCCAGCCCGGGACCCTCAGCTTGAGACCCCAAGCCTGGGACCCTCAGTCCAGGACCCTCAGCCCAGGATCCTCAGCTCGGGACCCTCAGCCTGGGACCCCCAGTCCAGGACCCTCAGCCCGGGACCCCCAGCCCGGGACCCTCAGCCTGGGACCCCCAGTCCAGGACCCTCAGTCCAGGACCCTCAGCCCGGGACCCCCATCCTGCCACACTCCTCATTTCTGTCAATGGCTTTGGCCCCGGTCCCTGTCCCCGCGCTCGGGCTCCAGCTGCGGAGGGAAGGGAGGGCTCTGGGACAGACAGACAGCACAGCTGGGCGCAGAGCCCCTGGCTGGTGGCGCTGCCGGGGTGGCCCTGTGCCCCCAGCGCGTCCCCTGCTCGGGGCTSCGGGCGGAGCCGCCCCCGCGGAAGCGGCGGTCTCCTAACCTACTTCCCGGGAAAGGCAATTGGAAACTCTCAGAAGATAAAAAGATAATGAACAAATAACCTTCGCTGCCACAAACCCCCAGCTCCCCTTTGTGCTGCTGCCTGATATTAATGATCCTGTCAGGGCTCCTAAAGAACTTGGTGCTGCAAGTGGCAAGCAGGGGGTTTGTCCCAGAGCGCAGCCAGGAGCTCGCTTTCATTTCTTCCCAATCTCAGGCAAGGAAGTTCTTACATTCTGCATCTAAGAAACCATATATTTATTTTCTCACGTCTCCACGTTCCTGTCGTTCTACTGGGGTTTGAAACAAAACACCACTGTCTTTTCAGGAAAATGCTTGATGCATCYAGCAACGGCAAATCATTAATTATTTCGAGCCTTTTATGCCACCACTGACACCACAGCGAAGAATTTAAAACATTTCCTCAGACAAGCAACTCACTGACAGCAAACCACAGCCTTGCMGGGTGTTTCAGAGCTCCTTTCATGCRGACGGCGCTGCGAGGAGCCRGGCCAGCAGCCTGCACCATGGAGCACGAGGGGTGAAACTCCAATTAAACACACAGCTACACCGGCCCTCACCACGGAGACGAGCCAAACGCCTTCAGGAATGGCTGCCCCGCTCTGGGAGCCCCCTCTCCCCGGGGACAGTGACACCCGTGACCAGGGTCCCCACGGCCACAGGTGGCAGCCAGCACCTGCCAAGGGGTGGGGCAGGGATGGGCAGCTGCCCTCCCACATCTGATGGACCTCAGGCACAAATCACCATCTCTATTGCCTGAGGAGGGGCCTTGTGGCCTGTGGCACTGTCAAACATCAGCTCTTCCCAGCCAAGAGCCCAACATCTCCCTGTGCAGGCAGCTGCTGTGAGTCCCTGAGGGCCCAGCCCTGCTTGCTGGCAGACACGGACCAACCCAGACAGATGCTGGGACAACATCTTCCCCAAACCAGCAAATACTGAAATTCACAAAAAAAAACTCATGACAAAAGGTTCATGGAGGTGCCAACCCTGCTGCCCCAGCCCACTGCACCCCACTCTCTGTGCTCATGGCATTTCTGTCCCCCCAACAGCATCTGGGGGGCCCCAGGSATGAGTCCTCCAGGCTCCTCTGCCTGCTTGGATGGGTTGTTCAGGAGTGAAAATTCGGGAAAAAAAAGAGGAAGGATTCATCCCAGCTCAGACAATGAGCTGCTCGTTCTGCATGGGAATATGAACAAAGCAAACCTTGGAAAATCAAATAAAAAAAGGCTTTATTTAGAAGCAGAATGTTCAGGTATTATCTGGCAGCAGCAAACCCCTACTCACACACCTTCATCAAGCACAGCCAGAGGTTAATTTCATGACAGATTTAACCGATGCCATCATCTGAAATGTAAATAAACCTTCTCAAAAACCAGCCCTGCCTCCAGTGCTGCTCCCTGCTCCCCAGCAGCGCAGCCAGATGACCCGTCAGACAGGCCAGGCTCCAGGGAGGGCACCGAGCCCGGCCTCATCCCTGCTGCCAGGGAGGGCACAGCAGCAGAACCAAGCACAGGCACAAACTTCCAGCCCGGCCCCGCCGCCAGACGGATCCGGCACTGCGCGAGAGCCGCGGCTGCCGCTCCGGCCAGGTTCTCCYGATTCCAGCAAAAATAGAAAGACATAAATTACATCCAACAGGCGCAGAAGCAGCCGGGGCGAGGAGACACTGTGGATCTGGGCGAGATGTGAAATCTCTGCGCTCGTGAGGGAATGACCTTCAAAACTCATTCAGCGCTCGCAGCCTGCGCGGTGACGGTTCCTCACTTGCGAGACATTACACATTCCTGCTATGTTCTCCCTAATTTCGCACGGACTATAAATACTTGGCTTATAAGGCAGCATGAAAGCAAGCGAGAGCAAACATTTAAGTGGGGTAACCTTGCTTGTCAGGGTAGCAGGAGCAAATTCTCCGTCCCTCAGGTCGCGCATGCTAAATGCCAGGAATCCCTGTTTACTATGCTACACGTAAAATATCTACCGGAATATGGGACCGAGTCATATTTTCTCTTTAAAAAAACTGACATGCGAAATGACGACACCTCGTCAAATTGTCTTAAGGGCAGAAAATCCAGATTTTTCTGAACTGCTCTGCCCACACTTTCTCTCCCAAACTACAGTTCCCCGTTTAATTAGTATTAAAAACAACCTCTGAGAGACGAATTAGTTTGGCTTATGCAAAATAAACTGGGCTGCTSTTCGAGCCGTTTACTGGGTCACACTTTACAACCTCGGTGGGGGAGGTGATCAGGGACCGGCAGCATTACCACCATTCTTCAGTGGTATTTGCACAAATCACCCTATTTATCGATTTTAGGCTCCTTAAGCCAAAATGACGGTGCCTCCCATAGCCTGCYGCACCCTTGGTAACCGTCCTTTGGCATTATCACCAGGAGCAGGTTTGTGCCTGGAAATGAAAGGATGTTCACCCCTCCTTGGCATCACAGGCCAGGGAGAGCTGGGGGCCCCCGAGGCTGGGCGGGGGGAGCCGTTGCTATTGACGTGTTGAGTCACCTTTACTCAAAACTCTGCCCCGAATTTTCCATCGCCCACGGGCTGGGCTGGGGCCAGCCGCCTCCAGCAGCAATCCCCGCGCGTGCGGCTCCGCACAGGTTTTCGTGAGCTCCCTTGCAAGGATGKTGCTGACGGCAGGAATGAAGCGCAGGAGCAGCCGGAGCCAGGGACGCTTCTGTCAGCCCCCGGTCACACGGTCCCGGTACCGGACTCGCTCCAGCGGAGCCCGGGAGTGCGTTTCCCTAGTTTTCAGCAATACGACACATCCCACGACATCTGCGCGCTGAGCGATGTCCCTCGCAGCCCTGGCAGCACAGGGACACCGGCRAGAGGGGCGACGGCCCCGACCACGGGTCCCGATCCCGGTCCCGGTCCCTCCCGGCACAGGGGCGCAGGGGGCGGCGGATGCGCGCCCGTCCCCGCCGCTCCGGACGATTACAAAACCCGAGCGCTCATCACGGCGAGCCGGGCGCTGACGGGGGAGGCAGAGCGGGCCCCCGGCCGCGGCGGGGCCGGCAGGGTCTGTCCCCGCCGGCAGCACCCCCGCGCATCCCGGCCCCGCAGCATCCCTGCCCCGCGGCTGCCCGCGCCGCCCTGCCCCGCTGCATCCCCCGTGCTCCGCTCGGCACCCACGTCCTCCCCGCGCTGCGCGCACCCCCGCGCCCGGCAGCGGAGGGCTCGCCCCGAGCGCCTCGGCGGGGCACGGCCGCGGCTCCCCGGCCCCGGGGCGGCCGTGCCGGGCTGCCCTGCCCCGCTCCGCTCCGGGCATCGCCGCGCCGGGGGCAGCGGGCGGCTCTCCGCGCCATCCCCGCGCCCCTCCGCGGCTGGTTGGTCGAGCAGGACGGGCGGGCTCAGCCCCGGGGCTCTCCCCGCCGCCGGCAGCCGCGGCTCCGGTGGCCGCCCGAGAGCCGGGGGGAGGCGGGCGGCGGGAGCGGGGGGGCCGCCTTTGTTGGCGGCGCGGGCAGCACCGGGCCGCCCCCGCCGCTCCGCTCCTTTTGTCTGCCGGGGCCGGCGGCAGCGCGGCGGCCGCGGGGGCAGCGCGGCCGCGGTGCCGGRGCCGGCGGCGCGGGGGCTGACCTGGATGGTGCAGGTGTACTCGCTGTCGTCCAGCAGCCGCACGGTGCAGTTGTACTCGCGGTCCAGGTTCCTGCTGCTGCCACTCATCCACCTGCTCAGCATCTTCCCGGGGCGCGGGGCGGCGGGCGCTGCCGAGCCCGGGCTCACATCCCGCTGCCGGCGCGCTGCGGGGCGGTGCGGGGCGGCGCGGGGCGGGGCTGTGGGCGCGCCCCCCGCCCGGCTCGGCCCGGCCCGGCCCTGCCCCCGCTGCGGGCGGCGCGGCGCGGAGCGAGCGGAGCGCGGTGCCCGTGCCCTGCCCGGGCCGCGGCGCTCGGCGGGCGGGAGGAGGCCGGCCCGGGGGTCGCCCGGCCCCGCTGCGGGGCCAATCTCGGCGCGGCGGCCGTGACGGGCTCCGCCGCAAACCAATGCGGCACGGGCGGCGCGGCCCCGCCGCCTCCGCCGGGAGCCCCGCGCGGGAGGGAGCGGCGGCACCGGGCAGCCGGGGRTCCGCCGCCCGCGTCCGCACCTCCGCCCGCTGCCTGGCGCCCACCGAGGGGCCCCCCGCACCGGGGACAGCGGGMCGGGACAGAGCGGGGTGCCCCCGGTTCGGTGGCACCGAGCATTGCCGCGATGGCCAGCGGGGTCGGACGGGTGGCAGGGGGTACCGCAACCCACAGCCCCGGTCACAGCGGCGGGGGCTGCCCCAGGGACTCTGTCCCCAAGGACAGCAGGGGACTGGGAGTGACCCAGCCGGCCCACGGTCCCTGCCGAAGGACCAACCTGTGCCCAGCTCTCTTGTCAGACCCCAATTCCATTACTCGGCTGGGATCCCCATGGAGGGTTGGCAGCTGCCGTGGTCCTTCCAGCAGAGCCAGCTAAAGTGCCAACGTGGGCCCCAGGACGTYAGCTTGTGCCTTGGTGTTCATTTGTCATGGCAGGAAACCTTTAAATCTCTGGCTTTTGGACAAAATGGACTCCAAGAGCCATCAGTGCCGACGGGATGCAGCTGGTGCTGCTCTGGGGCAGTCAGATACCTGGTGGCAGCATCAGCATCACCCAGGGAGGATGGCATCCTGCAGCCCTGGCCATGCCCCTGCCTGGGTGTCACACTCCCCAGGGCCCCACTGAGAGGTTCAGCAGCACCCAGCACCCTGGCTCCACACACACCCACAAATACCCAGATCAAACCGGCCACAGTGAGAACCCGTGTTAAGCTGTCCCCAGTCTCTCACTGCACCACAGGCCCTGCTCCCTCTGCACCTTCCTGGCTCAGCTCCCCTCTGCCTGGAGCATCACCTTTGTCCTCCTGCTGCATTGCCAGGCTGCAGGGCAGCTCCCAGCCCCCCCCAGGAGCACCAGCCTCCATGGACCACAGCTGTGAGCCTCTCCCCACACTCCCTCTGTCCCAGCTTTGCCCGTTCCCTGCCTTCCCAGCCAGAAAGGTGCTTTGCAGAGCCAAACTCCTCACCTTCCCCAGCTGTTCCCAGCAGCCCTTCCAGATCACTGCTGCCTGCACATCTCCCTGCACAGCTGCCCTCAGGCCAGTGGCTCTCCAGGCTCTTCCARCCCTGACCCTCCAGTGTGTGGGGCTGGGATCCTCCAGGATCCTGGGCTTCAAGGGTTACCCCATGATGGGTGATAGAGATGAGTGTCTCCCAGCCTTTGGCCCCATCCCCAGCCAGGCTGTGTGAGGGCTGCCTGCCAGGCTGGGCACCCCTGTGACCCTTGTGCCCATGGAGGGAGCACCAATGCCTGGGCTTGGTTATCTCAGTGTCCAACAGGCCCGAAATCCAAAAGGTGCAGTTTAGGCAGAGGACAGAGCGTGCTGCAGCCCTGGAAGGACACTATCCTGCAGAAAGCATGTCAGCAGAGCCAGGCCCTGGGCTGTGTGGGCTCAGTCGGAGGCTGGATCCTGCAGCTCGCAGGAGCAGGGGCTGTGCCCGGCATGTTGTCAGGGGCGTGCTGCCGAGCCTGAACAACAAGGGCGCTTTTCACAGCCACGGCCCCGCTCCTCAACCATCTGGGCACTTGTACAAAGATGCTTGTATTCACCAAAGTAGCTGCCACTCTGTCATGGATCCCACTCTGCATAAATTGCTCATCTGCCTCCCAGCTCCCCCCTGCCCAGCTGAGCGCTGCTGCAGAACGGGACGCGGGCGCGGGCAGGTGCTGCTTTCAGCGAGCAGCAGGGCTGAGCCGGCTGAGCGCTTTAATGAGCGCACACTGAGGCAGCCCGGCTCTGCCGAGCCACGGCCCCGCCGCAGCTCTGCTCCTGCCCCCGGGGATCGCTTTTGTTGAGGTTGCCGTGTTCTGCCTTTTTTCCCGAGGCAGCCCCGGCAGCCCCGGCTGAGCTCACCCCCCTCTCTGCCTCTGTCCTCGGAACGGGAACGGCTCTGGAGCCCGACAGCTCCACGCTCCACTCCCAAAATACCTGACAAGGTTTCCACAGAGCGTATCAAAGGCTGGCAGATGCCTTTATAAAAGTACTCTGTGTTTGCAGCTTTGATCGACAAGAATGCACTTTTCATGAGTAACGTCTTCTTCTTTCCCCTTTAATAATTTATACTGTAAATCCTACAAATTCTCCCGATTTGGATTCTCTGTTACTTGCAGTTTTGAGCTAAAAAAATTCAAAATGCAGCTTTCCAAATGTAAAGGGAATTCTTTGCTGTTTGTTTTCCAGCAGGTTAAATTTCACTAAGAGAGCTGCACAGGCTGCCCAGGGAAGTTGTGTCTGCCAGATCCCTTGAAATGTTCRAGCTCCTGGACAGGGCTTGGAYCAACCTGGGARAGTGGAAGGTGTCCCTGCCCATGGCAGGGGGTGGGATGAGATGAGATTTAAAGTCCCTTTGAACCCAAACCCTTCCAGGAWTCTGTGATTCTGTGCRTTCAATAGAAAATATCGCTCATTATTTATTCTGTACGTAATCCATGCATTTCTCATCCATTACAGCACGTCACCCACAGGTYGCTGGAGCTCTGAGAGCAGAGCAGCTCTGTCTGAGGTGGGGAGAGCAAGAGGTGGGTGCAGCCCAGCTGGGGCTGGAGCAGGGCCTGGGGATGCTGGGTGCTGGCTCGGGGGCCTGGCTGGAGAGCCCAGCCAGCAGGCACAGGGCTCCAGGGTGGCTGRTCATCTTTGAGTGATGCAAATGTCMCYGGCAATAACTGCTCCCTGTGCTGCAATGACCAAAGCACAGCCCTCTGCTCGGGGGGCAGCCCCTGTTTGAGTGCAGCCTGCTCTGCTTGGACACATCCAGCATCTCCTGGAGCTGGGAGCAGGGCTGTCAGCTCTGCTCTGCCTTCCACAGCTACCTGCAGCTGAAATGATAGAAACCCCCTGTTGCCAGCTCTGAGCTCTGGCACGGGCCAGCGCTGGCGGGGCGAGATGTCACAGTGGGGCCCAGCTCCCAGGGCTTGCCCGTAATTCACAGTGCTGTCAGCATTCCCACAGCCTTCCAGAGCAGCTGGGCTCATCCCTGGGCAGCTCTCCAGGCTGCCTCACCCATCARTCACCACCTCACGTTTGCTCTCAGCTTCCTGGGCACTGAGAATCGACAGGAACAAAGCCCAAATTCTCTCTTAGTCCTTAATTACTTTTTTTTAATGAAAAGGTTTGGAAAAGAAGAGTGAACCTCCTCTCYAGACAGGCTCACCTGGCTACTGCAAGCAGCCCCTGAGCTGCTCCCCATCCACCTGCCCTGGATSTGGGTTCAATGTCTGTCACCTCTTTGTGCAATATTTCCCTACAATAATGAATAGTTACAACGCCATGGCAACAGTCGAGGCACTCACCACTGGCCCCAGGCCAGGTTTAGCACTGCAGCCCGGRTCCAGACAGGAGATCTTTCCAGGGGGTGCAGCAGCAGGAGCTGTGCCATCAGCTGGTGTTTGGGGAGTGTGGGAGCCCTTCAGTGAGGGTTGTGCATCCTTCACCCTCAGCTGGGCACTGATGGCCACGGGGAYCGCTTGGACCAGCAGCTGAGCTGTCTCCTCCTGCCAAATGAGGTCAATAAGTTGCAGCTATTTAGGCTCAAACACTGCCCCTCAGACACAGAAAAGGAGGCAGGGAAAGGAGGAGACAAAGTGAGAGAGAAAGGGAAGAGAGGGGGGATGAGAGGAGAAGGGGGTGATGGGGATGGAAGTCAAGTGTAACAGGGCCAGGAGTGAAAGGAGGGGCTGGAACCATCTCAGCAACATCCCCACGTGTACCCACAGGGGAATAAGCTGGAGCATCCAGCTTCTCGACTGCCAGGCATGTAAAATTTTAACCATAATTTGCAATTATAACCAGAGGATAAAATTTCAGCCTATTAAGAGGAGGTGGGAACCTGCAGGGCGATGCACATTAATTACTGCTGACATCCAGGGACAGGCTCATTAGACAGAGGCTCCCTCAGTTCCAGCACACAACTTCTGGCTTGAGGCAGATATTCCAGGGAGTAATTATAGAGCCTGTGCTGCTGGGCAGGTCAGAGGAGCTGACCACATCCACCCCTGCACCCCCTGCAGCTGCAGGGCCCAGAGAGGCTCTCGGSATGGGGAAGGGGCTGGGGAGAGCCCAGCAAGGAGCAGGGGCAAGCTCAGGGCCTGCAGGGACAGGACACAGGGAATGGATCCCACTGCCTGAGGGCAGAGATGGATGGGAGATTGGGAATTGGGAATTGCTCCCTGGCAGGGTGGGCAGCCCTGGCACAGGTGCCCAGAGCAGCTGGGGCTGCCCCTGGATCCCTGGCAGTGCCCAAGGCCAGGCTGGACACTGGGACTTGAGCAGCCTGGGACACTGGGAGGTGTCCCTGCCATGGTAGGGGTGGCACTGGGTGGGCTCTGAGGTCCCTTCCAACACAAACATTCTGGGATTCTATGATTCCATTATTGCACCAAATAACTCCAGACTACGACTCGGAATTGTCTGGTTTTACTCTGAAATACAGCAGAGACACTTAGACACAGGACACTGACAGTGTTACTGTTCAGGTCAGGAATTCTTCACCCCAGCCCCTTTCTCTGCTGGCAGAGCTGATCAGGTGAGGCAGGACAGGCTTTTGCTCTGTGTGCTGATCAGGGTGCAGGACCAGCTTTGCTCCGCTGAGCTGATCAGGTGAGGCAGGACAGGCTTTGCTCTGTGTGCTGATCTAGGGGTGCAGGACCAGCTTTGCTCTGTGAGCTGATCAATGTGCAGGACAGGCTTTGCTCTGTGAGCTGATCAGGGTGCAGGACAGGCTTTGCTCCATGTGCTGATCAGGGGTGCAGGACCAGCTTTGCTCTGTGTGCTGATCAATGTGCAGGACAGGCTTTGCTCTGTGAGCTGATCAGGGTGCAGGACAGGCTTTGCTCCATGTGCTGATCAGGGTGCAGGACAGGCTTTGCTCTGTGAGCTGATCAGGGTGCAGGACAGCTTTGCTCCGTGTGCTGATCAGGGTGCAGGACAGGCTTTGCTCTGTGAGCTGATCAATGTGCAGGACCAGCTTTGCTCCGTGTGCTGATCAGGGTGCAGGACAGGCTTTGCTCTGTGAGCTGATCAATGTGCAGGACCAGCTTTTGCTCTGTGTGCTGATCAGTGAGGCAGGACAGGCTTTGCTCTGTGAGCTGATCAATGTGCAGGACAGCTTGCTCCATGAGCTGATCAATGTGCAGGACCAGCTTTGCTCCATGAGCTGATCAATGTGCAGGACCAGCTTTGCTCCATGTGCTGATCATGTGTAGGACCAGCTTTGCTCCATGTGCTGATCAATGTGTAGGACCAGCTTTGCTCCATGAGCTGATCAATGTGCAGGACCAGCTTTGCTCTGTGAGCTGATCAATGTGCAGGACAGCTTTGCTCCATGTGCTGATCAGGGTGCAGGACCAGCTTTGCTCTGTGTGCTGATCAGGTGAGGCAGGACAGGCTTTGCTCTGTGAGCTGATCAATGTGCAGGACCAGCTTTGCTCTGTGTGCTGATAGCAGGTGAGGCAGGACCAGCTTTTGCTCCATGTGCTGATCAGGGTGCAGGACCAGCTTTGCTCTGTGAGCTGATCAGGTGAGGGCAGGACAGGGCTTTGCTCCATGTGCTCACAGCAGTCTCCCCTTTGGATGCTCCATACCTGTGCCTACCTGGGTGTTGCACAGGGCCTTCTCCTCTCCCTGAGTCCCTCCCTGAGTTGCAGTTTTACCCCAGCAGTCCCTAAAAAGTGCAAATCCGACTCCCAGCCCCCTCGGGTGCTCACAGAGGTAATGCTGCAAGACGCTRTCGGCAGTTTTGTGCCAGCAAGATAAGCTCTGGTTTATATTTAGGGAATGCAACCAGGGAATAGTTCTGAATCCAGCTCAGAAATCCATTTAAAACACTCCCATAATTCTATTTACAGACTGTTTCTGTAAATGTTGTACCAGGCTGAGAGGAGGGTATCTCTGTATTGCTCTGCCTCTGGGGACTCTGCTGTGGACTGGGGGTCATAAAAGCACATTACTGGGGTCGTGTGTGCCCAGCACAGCCAGGGAAGCTCTGCCACAACCCACAGCTGGGCACCAGCATCCAGCACATGTGCTTCCTTCATGATTCTCGTGATATTTAGTGGTGATTTCCTCAAAGTCCCACTTCTTGCTCTTCATGGAAAGTAATCACAGACTCTGTTAAAAAAAAAAAAAAAAGAAAAATCTCTGTGCTGATTGTCAAAGAAGGCTGGAAAATGTGAGAGGCAGATGGCCCAGAGGGTGCTCAGCAGGGGTCACAGAGAAGACAGCAGGAGCAGCAGCCCTGGGTTTTCACTSTCCATCCCAGGCTCTGCACCCCTGGCTCCCGATTTTCAGGCTTGGATTTGCTAATGCTGTCCCTGATGTGTGTGCAGGAATCTAACTGTAAATAAAGACCTCATTTACATTGATGCTTGAAGGACGCTTGAAGGGCTTGGGCACTTAATCCTACAAGATCTGGGCCCCCAATCCTACAAGATCTGGGCCCCCAATCCTACAAGATCTGGGCCCCCAATCCTACAAGATCTGGGCCCACAATCCTACAAGGTCTGGGCCCCAAGTCCGTTCAGCTCTGCTGAAGCCCCCTCCTTTAAGTGCCCATGGGAGCCCCTGTGTGTGTGGGGCTCCTGTSCTGGCACCTCCTGGGGCACCCGTGGGCACCAGAAGGCAGCAGAAAAGCCCTGCCAGCTACAGCCAGCATCCAAACAGCCCAAAACGAGCAGGAGGGTGATGGGAGGCAGCAGGCACTGCAGGAATCCAGGTGGCATCTCACTGCAGGGGACGGTGGCCACAAGTGACAAGCCTTGGATTTAATTTGGATTTAATTTGGATTTAATCTAAACCACTCCTGGCATCTCAGCTTTGGCCTCTGCCAGATGCCTGCCGTGGTTGGAGGGGCTGGGGGTGAGCAGCCCTGGCTCCCTGGCACACGGAGCTGCCCCGGGCAGGGCAGGGCAGGGTGGGGCAGGGTAGGGCAGGTCAGGGCGGGACAGGGCGGGGCAGGACTGGGGGACAGCGTTGCCCCACCCACCTGCCGGAGCACAGGGCACCCGTTTTACCACAGGAAAGCCTCGTTGCTCAGTTCTGAGGGATTTTTATGGGGGAGGCCCATCACCCTCAGCATCCCAAACCCAGTGCTCAGGCACCACAGGAAATGCATTTGCCTGGGAGGTGTTCCAGGCAATGGGCATTGCTTTCCTTATATTGCTTTTATTTTTCTCTTAAATATGTTTAAAATTACTTTCTTCCAAATATTTCTTGCAGAACCCTGTTGTCTGAGCAATGGACTCCCGGGATGCTGCTACAGCTACAACTTCCAGAGCCTGGGCTGGATATTTACTGCTCCATTATCTTCATTCTGTATCCAGACTTTTGGGCAATGGCAGCCACGAGAGAACAGCAAAGACAATAATTTGGGCATCTGCAGACACGTCARGAGGCTGCCAGCAGGGAGTGGATAATCCCTGGCATTTCAGGATGAGCATTCACTGCACATTTCGGGTGGYGGGGGTGAGGGTGTGGGAGGGCTGTGCAGGGACCCATGGCAGGGCAGGGGTGCCCTGGGACGCCCACTTTGGGTGTCTCCCAATGCTCCTGGTCCCTCTGCCCTTTTGGGAACACATGGAGCCCCTTCCTCTGAGCCCAACGGGGCCATCCAGGCACAGCCACAGCTCCCAGTCTGCCCCAGGCACCTCTTTCTATGGACGAGGCCCTGGACAGCCAGCCCGGAGGTGACGCCACTTGTCACCCAGGAAATGGCCTTTTCTGCTGCAAACAGATGCTTTGTACAGCACAAGGAATCACAAGGAAGAGATGCATTCCAAAGGGRTCTCCTGGCGGGAGAGGAGGAGGAATGAAAGCTGTGGTGCTGCAGCAGGGCTGACCTCAGGCGTGGGGTAACAAATGAAACCTTCCCTTCCTCGCAGGAACCCTGGGAATTGGGCTCTGCTCTGTTTGGATATGTTTCTTCCTCTGTGCAACGCTACCCTTTATTTAGAGTCAATATGAAATCCTCTCATCCCCGRGGATCCCTGAGAGCTGTCTGGGAGCCGGGGCCTCCGCCGAGCTGCAGACAAGAAATTAAAAAGTAGGGATGTGCAGAAGAACTGCGAGAGCTCCTGTCGCTGAAAGCACCCTGGTGGAAGCACATTTAGGAAAGCAACTGGCATCTGTATGAGCTGGAAGGAAAGCAGCCCCTTTAAACCCACCAGCAAACACAGGTATTCACTGGGCAGGCTCGTTAACAGAGGTCAGGTTTTTATTCACTTCTTGTTTCTAARGAGCTGAATTAGGAACAGAGAGACTGGGGAGAAAACAGASAGAGAAGAAAACTGATGAAAAAAGCCATTGATGTGAAAGAGCCACAATCAGGAACACCAGAATRCAAAAAGAGGGAGCTGACCCAGTGCTGTTGATTTTGAAAACACCTTTGAATGCAGGGGGAAATCAGAAAGAAAGTGCTGATGCTGTGGTGAAAATCAAGCAGACTGGCAGATTTSCAGACAGGAAAAGTAATGGAAAAACTGAGACAGAGTTAAGGGACAAAAATACAGCTGTTGCTAATACAGTTGTATAGACAGTAGATTCTGTCAAATAAATGTGCTTCCACTGCTTYATAAGATCACAGGTCAGTGAAATTCATAGAACCAAGGAAACCCAGAATAGTTCAGGCTGGAAGGGATTTAAAGCCKGTCCAGATCCACCCTTGTCAAGGCAGGGACACCTTCCRSTGTCCCAGGCTGCTCCCAGCCCAGTGTCCAGCCTGGCCTGGGCACTGCCAGGGATGCAGGGCAGCCCCAGCRGTGCCAGGGCCTGCCCACCCTGCCAGGGAGGAATCTGATCCCAGCATCCCATCCAGCCCTGCCCTGTGGCYGTTTGTGTGCAGATGTGCCCCAGCACGGGCTGGCAGGACGAGAGCAGCCCCAGGCRGAGGTGGGGTGGCACTGGCAGCTGGCAGGGCTGTGCCATGCCTGTGGCACTGCACCAGCAGCACTCCTGGCCTGTGCAGGGGCTCGCCAGGGACTGGGGATAATTTTTTTCTAATCTGCAGATTGTTAGCAAATGCAAGATCGCTGCTGATAAAACATATGGGTGATTAAGAGCCTGGCAGGAGAGTCACTAACAAGGAGAGCAGCTGAGGCACACAGTGCTCCCAAACACTGCACTCATCCAAACAGAGAGGCTGTCATGAAGCTGGAATTAAACTGGAGATGGGACTGCAAGGCCCTGGCCATGCCCAGGCGCTGGGCCATGCCCAGGGGGCTGGAGGCTGCTCCTGGAAAGCCCTGGGAGAGCATGGGGGAGAAACAACACACACAGGGAGCATCCAGGGTGCGCCCAGGCGAGCAAGGCCAGCAGCCAGAAGAGCAGGGCGGTGATTTGCCCATGGAAAATTCAATTACCCAGTGTTTAGGCTTGCCCCGGAGATCTGCATTCAGGTTTGGTGTTTGAGTGCTTAACAGAGATGTGCAGCAAGTGCAGAGAGAATGAGTAAAATCCCTGAGAGGCTGCAAAAACACCCCACGAGCTCCATCTGCTTAACTTCATGGAATGCTGAGAGCTGCCTTTATTGAAGTGTGTAAATATCTTTATGGTAAGGAAAGCACCTGATGGTGCTTTTGTMTCACACAGAAAGGCAGAGATGGTGCCACAGGGAAGCTGAGACCCGGGGCTCACAGGCCAGCCCACCCTTGGGATGGGTGAGTCCCCACTCCCCTAAATCCTGTTCCTACAAACGTGACTCTCAGCAGCACGGGATCCTGCCCACGGAGCAGCCCAGCCTGCAGAGGAGCTCCTCTGCTAATTCTCCCTGGCCCTGAACCTGCAGCTGCCTCGGAGCCTGGAGACGGATCTCTGAAAGTGGTTCTTCAAAAAGCAGAGGGGGAAGATGAAAGTGAGAGGAGTTAGAAACGAGATAAAGGCTGGGAAAGCAAATAGCAATTAACCTTCCTGCTCTGAAACCCTGCCTTCCAGAGCTTGGAACATTGCACTGGGAGGGGAGCAGCCCCTGCTGCGGCTGGGCTGGGCTGGAGAGGCACCAGGGATGGCACCAGGGATGGCATCAGGGATGGCACCAGGGACGGCACCAGGGATGGCACCAGGGATGGCACCAGGGACGGCACCAGGCATGGCACAGCCTTGCTGGGCTGGGCTGGAGAGGCACCAGGGATGGCACCAGGGATGGCACCAGGGATGGCATCAGGGATGGCACCAGGGATGGCACCAGGGATGGCACCAGGGATGGCACAGCCCATGCTGGGCTGGGCTGGGAGAGGCACCAGGGACGGCACCAGCGGATGGCACCATGTGATGCACCAAAAATATCTAGGATTGCACACCATGCTGGGCCTGGGCTGGAAGAGGCACAGGACGCCACCAGGATGGCACCAGGGATGGCAAGCCATGCTGGGCGGGCTGGAGGAGGCACCAGGGACGCACAGGGAGGCACCAGGGATGGCACAGGACGGCACCGATGGCCACCAGGGATGGCCACACTCCCCCTGCCCAGCACAAACAGGGCACAGCCCCCAGCCCGAGGCAGCAGCAATCCAGGGAAGAGCTGGCAGCATCCTTCAGGAGTGGGAATACTCATAAATATGGAGTGGAAATTAGCTCAGGCGACAGCAGAGCAGCTCCTGGCACAGCCATTGCCATGGTACCTGTCAGCAGCTCGGCATTGTTTCACACGTCCCACTGCTCTGGAAAGAGGTTTTTTTGAGCAGCAGCATTTGAAAACTGAGCAATGAAGGTAATGGTTGTGGCACCCCTAACCCCAGTGGAACTCGGCGTGTTTGGGAACTGGATTAACTCAAGGTATTCCAGAGTGTCCCCTCAGGAGCACTGACCACCCCAGCACACCTGCTGCTGCTGCTGCTGCTTTATCACATCACAAATGATTTCAGAAGCAAATGGGTCCCCTCTAACCTGGAGGATTGCAACAGTGGCAAAATCAGGTTTTCACACCAAGAGTGTGAGTTTCACCACCAGCACAGTGCTTGTGTACCTGCCAGGCTCCCTCCACTCTGGGCACATCCCCTGCTCTCCCAGGAGCTCACTGGGTGCTTCACAAAACACAGAATCCCAGATCCACTGAGGCTGGAAGATCCCTCCCAGCCCATGGAGTCCCAGCTGTGCCCAATGCCCACCCTGTGCCCAGCCCTGAGCTCTGAGTGCCACCTCCATCCCTTCCCTGGACACCTCCAGGGATGGGCACTGCAAACCCCCCTGGGCAGCCCCTGCCAGGGCCTGGCCACCCTTCCCATGGCGAAATTCCTCCTGATGTCCAACCTGAGCCTCCCCTGGCCCAGCCTGAGGCTGTTCCCTGCTGTCCCTTGTTCCCTGGGACCAGAGCCTGYCCCCACGTGGCTATAGAGAGTCAGAATAATTAGATTAATTGTACTAAGAGCTTACACTCGTAAGAGTTTTTACCACCAGCCTCTGACCCCTTGTTGCAGTTGTGCCGTGGCTGAGGCTGCTTCCTGGAAGCCCAGAGCTGCTGGGTTCAGCCCCACTCAGGTCTGGAGGGCAGGACCCTCAGGGAAGGGCTGGGGACCCCAGGATGGCTGGCACACACTTGCAGCAGCAGCAGCACAGCCCCAACTGGGGTCTGGAGGGGCAGGACCCTCAGGAAGGGCTTGGGACCCCCGGGAATGGCTGGTACACACTTGCAGCCACAAGCCCCTTCAGGGTCTGGAGGGGGCAGGACCCTCAGGGAAGGCTGGGGACCCCCGGGATGGCTGGCACAGCACTCGTGCACGAGCACAGCCACAGCCCCGCCCAGCTCTCTCGGCAGCTCCCAGCGCAGCAACGCGCCAAGGGAAAAGGCAGCGTTCCCATGGGAACGGAAAGTGCTGACATTTCCAAACTAAAAAAAGAAAGAAGCAGCAAAGTACGTGCTCAGCAGGATGCCGTGGACACGGCTGAGGGGGATCTGTGCTGCCTTTCCCCTCTCCTGGGCTCCAAGGTAAGACACCTGTAAAGCAGCTCACGGCAGAGCCCTGCCTCGGCTCAGAGCCACCAGGCAAAGTTCTGTCTGCCTGCTCTGGGTGTTTCAGTTCAGGCCAATTGCCTGCAAGATTGATTTTTGTGCAGGGATGTGTCGTGCAGCCTTTACCTGAAGCCACACTGAAGGAGACGGAGCATCCACGTGAACTCCTGCTGAGGCATTCGTCTCCCTCACGCCAAATGATTGAGATAAATAAGGCAAATTAAACTGCCATATCGTTGTAGCTAAATTATTTGTAACGGCACCACGAAATGCACTGGCTGCATGGTAATTAAGTGTCCTGGGGAAGGGGGTGGAAGAGCCTTAGCTCAGAGAGTTGTTTCTCTGTCTGTCAGATCGAAGTGACGTTAGCAGCGGATGGGGAGGCTGGCGCTGGGCACCCAGCTCTGCCCCGCATGCAGCCGGTCCCTGACAGCCTGGCAGAGCTGCTGCCATCCCAGCTCTRCTCTGAGGCACAGCCTGGCCATTTAAAACCTGGTTTTTTGCAGGATGAAGAAGAGAAGCTCGTGGAGATGTTGGTGGTTCACTCTGCTCGCTCCCATCCATCCCTCAGCACCGAGCCTGGGAGGGCAGGGGGGAGAATCCCGGTCCAGGGGAGGGGGCTGTGAGTGCCTGGGAAGCAGCCTGGGAGGGGAAGAGAAACAACAAGGCTTRACCAAATGTTTCTGACAGAGTGAACAGAAATAGCAAATGATTAATGTCAGAGTTTAGGAACATCAAAAAGTGCCAGTTCTTGTGATCAGGGAGCAATTTCAAAGGGAAGGTCGAGCTGCCAGCTGGAAGAGTGACCTGCAGCACCCAAAGGCTCCCATGATGAACTATCATGCACCCACGGGCTGAAACGGGCATGAGGGGTTGACCCTCCCTCTATGCTGCT
>NDFG01000052.1:360575-383782 GCA_002167245.1 Sporophila hypoxantha | reverse complement strand
CCTCCTGCTTCTGGCCGTGCCCTGGCTGGTGGCACAGCCCCTGGACATTGTCCTCCTCCTGCTCTGGCCATTGCCCTGGCTGGGTGACACAGCCCTCAGCACATTGTCCCTCCTGCTCTGGCCGTGCCCTGGCTGGTGGCACCAGGCTCCTGGGGCACATTGTCCCTCCTGCTCTGGCCGTGCCCTGCCATCACCCTGGCTGGTGGCCAGCCCCTGGCACATTGTCCCTCCTGCGTCTGGCTGTGCCCGGCTGATGGCACAGCCCCTGGCACATTGTCTGTCCTGCTCTGGCCGTGCCCTGGCTGGTGCACAGCCCCTGGCACATTGTCTGTCCTGCTCTGGCCGTGCCCTGGCTGGTGGCACAGCCCCTGGCAACATTGTCTGTCCTGCTCTGGCCGTGCCCTGGCTGTGGCACAGCCCTGTGCACATTGTCTGTCCTGCTTTGGCCGTGCCCTGGCTGGTGGCACAGCCCTGGCACATTGTCCTCCTGCTCTGGGTGTGCCCTGGCTGATGGCACAGCCCCTGGCACATTGTCCCTTCTGCTCTGGCTGTGCCCTGGCTGGTTGGCACAGCCCTGGCACATTGTCTGTCCTGCTCTGGCCGTGCCCTGGTTGGTGGCACAGCCCCTGGCACATTGTCTGTCCTGCTCTGGCTGTGCCCTGGCTGTGGCACAGCCCCTGGCACATTGTCCCCTCCTGATCCCTGGCATGCCCTGGCTTGGTGCACAGCCCCTGGACATTGTCCTCGCTCTGCTGTGCCTGCCATCACCCTGGCTGGTGGCACAGCCCCTGCACATTGTCCCCTCTGCTCTGGCCCTTGTCTGTCCTGTGCACGCTAGGGTGAGAGCTGGTGAGGTGGGAACCCCATGGAGGGCTCCAGGGACCCCCACTGAAAATGCTTCCAAGCCCTGCATGCCAGATGCTTTATTGACTCCGCCCAAGGAGAAAAGCCTTCCTTACTTTGCAGTTTTGTGTGATAAGCCCCTGCAAGGCTGCCTTATTGCGTTTGTGAGAGCCCGCAAGTGCCTTATTGCAGTTTTGTCAGTAAGCCCTGCAAGGCTGCCTTATTTGCAGTTTGTCAGTAAGCCCCTGCAAGGCTGCCTCTATTGCAGTTTTGTGAAAAGCCCCTGCAAGGCTGCCTTATTGCAGTTTTGTGAGAAAGCCCCTGCAAGGCTGACTTACTTGCAGTTTTGTCAGTAAGCCCCTGCAGCTGCCCTTGATTGCAGCTTTTGTGAGAAAGCCCCTGCAAGGCTGCCTCTACTGCAGTTTTGTCAGCTAAGGCCCTGCAAGGCTGCCTTATTGCAGTTTTGTCAGTAAGCCCCTGCAAGGCTGCCTTATTGCAGTTTTTGTAAGCCCCTGCAAGGCTCCTGATTGCAGTTTTGTGAGAAAGCCCCTGCAAGGCTCTTATTGCAGTTTTGTCAGTAAGCCCCTGCAAGGCTGCCTTATTGCAGTTTTGTTGAAGCAAGCCCCTGCAAGGCTGCCTTATTGCAGTTTTGTGAGAAAGCCCTGCAAGCTGCCTTATTGCAGTTTTCTTGTCAGTAAGCCCCTGCAAGGCTGCTTATTGCAGTTTTTGTAAGCCCCTGCAAGGCTGCCTTACTTGCAGTTTTGTAAAAGCCCTGCAAGGCTGGCCTTATTGCAGTTTTGTGAGTAAGCCCCTGCAAGGCTGCCTTATTGCAGTTTTGTGAGAAGCCCCCTGCAAGGCTGCCTTTTGCAGTTTTGGAAAGCCCCTGCAAGGCTGCCTTATTGCAGTTTTGTCAGTAAGCCCCTGCAAGGCTGCCTTATTGCAGTTTTGTAGAAAGCCCTGCAAGGCTGCCTTATTGCAGTTTTGTCAAGAAGGCCCCTGGCAAGGCTGCCTTTATTGCAGTTTTGTCAGTAAGCCCCTGCAAGACTGCCTTACGCAATTTTGTGCAGAAAGCCCCTGCAAGGCTGCCTTATTGCAGTTTTGTGAGCAAGCCCCTGCAAGGCTGCCTTACTGCAGTTTTGTCAATAAGCCCCTGCAAGGCTGCCTTATTGCAGTTTTGTGAAGAAGCCCCCTGCAAGGCTGCCTTATTGCAGTTTTGTGGGCAAGCCCCTCTGCAAGGCTGCCTTACTGCGTTTTGTCATATAGCCCCTGCAAGGCTGCCTTATTGCAGTTTTGTCAGTAAGCCCCGTGCAAAGGCTGCCTTATTGCAGTTTTGTCAATAAGCCCCTGCAAGGCTGCCTTATTGCAGTTTTGTAATGAAGCCCCCTGCAAGGCTGCCTTATTGCAGTTTGTCAGTAAGCCCCTGCAAGGCTGCTTATTGCAGTTTTGTGCGTAAAGCCCCTCCAAGGCTGCCTTATTGCAGTTTTGTGAGCAAGCCCCTGCAAGGCTGCCTTACTGCAGTTTTTGTAGTCAAAGCCCCGCAAGGCTGCCTTATTGCAGTTTTGTCAGTAAGCCCCTGCAAGCTGCCTTATTTGCATTTTTGGGATAGCCCCCTGCAAGGCTGCCTTATTCGCAGTATTGTGAGCATATAGCCCAGTAAGCCCCTGCAAGGCTGCCTCCTCTGCCACGGGCTGGAGCTGAACTCTGTCACTGCTCATCACCCTCCATATGACTCGATGGCTGGAAACACGCATGACCAGGAGCAAACCTGAGATGKCCTCTTTCTTGTGTGGCCTTCTGTTTTGCAAAGAAAGCTCCTTGCACAGGGTTAGGGTTATTCTTCCCCACTTTCACAGATTCAACAAACCATTAATTACAGTCTAACAGAAATAGGCAGTGGGAGATGTTTGGTGCCCATAAGCTGAAGGAATGAAAGCATTTACCAGTCTTGCTTTCACCCATGCTTGGATTTTTCTCACAYCATTTAAGAGCATTAAAAAGCCATGAAAAATTGTAAAATAGGTGCAAGAAGGGAAGTAATTCTGTTATCATTTTTCACTGGAGATTGGAAATGCCTTGACTCTGCTTCRATGTCCATCTCCACCAGCAGAGGAAAGCTCCAGCCTGGAGTTAAGCCCTGGCATTGTCTTATCACCATCCGGGGCTGTTTATTGTGGTCCCAAACTAGGCAAGGACACACAGCCCAAAGGCTGGGACAAACCTCATCTGCAGGTCAGAGAGGAGGCTGGAGCACAGATTTACCCTCACGCACACAAGCCCCACACATCCTGCAATTCTGCCAAATTTCATAAATGTGCTGTGACACAATGGTTACATCTGGGAGCTATTTCTGTAAAAAGCACGGCGCTGATGTGACCCTGTCTGCTCCAGAAACACGCTGGGCTGATGCACACAGCACCCACAGGCCACCCCAAAACACCCTCCTTAAAAACAACTGAGGTTCCAGCTCAGTGGCACCAGAGCTGCAGGTTCCTCAAGAGGCTCCAGAAGGGCTCTGGTTCCAGAGGTGATGCTCTGGCTTAGACTGATTGGGATGGGGAATAAGATAAGCCTGGCCCAAGTCCTGTATATCCCTTCCATTGCCTCCCTCCATTGCTAAAGCAAGTCCTCATAGGAAGGGCAGACACGTGCCAGCAGGCTGCAAAAGTCAAATGAATATATGAATATTTATATAATAAAAATGTAAATTGATACATTCATTTTGTGTAATAAACTTTGTATGTTATTTTATATTTATTATATTTTATATGAATGTAAATGAATATATTCACTTGCCAAGGAAGRAGTGGGAATGAAGTGAGCTTATGGGATCAAGCTCATTAACAACAGCTTGATGCTGTTTCCAGGAATTCACAGTGTTTGGACAGGAAAGGTGTTGAGCCATGAAAAATATGGATTTTCTTGCAAAGCTCATGCTCTGGGCAGTTCAGTTTGTCGATACTGGCAGTGGCCAGGTAAGAGAGACAGAGGCAGGACCTGGGGCGTGGGAAAAGCAGAATCTACAGGTTCAGGGAGAGAAGCCAGCAGGGAGGGCAGTCAGCAGGGTTTGTCCCCAGGGACTCTGCAATTTGATTTCCCCTCTGCATGGTGCAGTGCAGGCCTGCTCCCACCAGGCACGGCCAGCTCTGACCCAGCTCAGGCACTAAATGAAGTGCTTATTTCTGAGCACTCTGCTCAGCACTTTCCCAGATCACAGGCGAGGAGCTCAGCACTTGAGGGACAGGTCTGCAAGAAGCAGCCCGTAATAAATCCAGCACAATCAGGTGCTGGAGGCACAGGCAGGGTGACAGGAGGGCAGTGACAGGCAGTGTCCCACGGGAGCCCTGCAGTGCCCCGGGCACAGTCCCAGCCTGAATCCAGCGCTCAGAGCTGCCTCTGCTCTCCCCTCCCCGAAGGCCTTGGCATCCTCAGTGGGACACAGTAATTAAGCTGACACAGAAGAACACAACCCTTCTTCAAAGGGCTGGCAGATTGTTTGGGGATTTCTCCTGTAGCTGCACGGCTGCACTCGGGGGCAATGTGAATACTGGGAAAGAAAAAAGGGAAAGGAAGGAGCAAGTAGAAARGGGYATGGCAGAAAAAGGGAAGCACAGAGGAGTGGGATAGAGACAGTGCAGGAAAGATAAAACCAAGACAGGAGGAAAACGCGTTGTCTTTGCACAAAGAGAAAGGACTGATGGAGCACTCCCTGCCCTGTGCCAACACAGGCCTTCAGAGGAACGCAGCTGGCACCACTCTGGGCTGGGCTGGACTCTGAAGGCTGTGCCAAGGGCTGGAACGTGCAGATGCCCAGCTGTCCTCCCCAGCACCCTGCCTGTGGAAGAAATGAGAGCTATCAGGCAGGAGCAGSCCTCGCTGTGGCTCTGGCCAGAGCAGCAGCTCCTGCCAGCACGCAGGGACAGCACGCAGCCCGGGCTGGGAGCASCCACCCACTGCACTGCTCAGAACGGGGCTGCAGGCAGTGACAGAGCGCCAGCAGCGGCTGCACGGGGAGGCAGGTGAGGAAAACAGATCCACTGCCATCCAGGGAGCCACCAGTGTGTGCTGGGCTCTCTGAATTACACACATTTACCCACAGCTTTATGGCCATGGTTSGCTTTGTTTCCTGCACAACAAACACATTCCCAGAAAAACACACAGAAGGAAAAAAATCCTCTGAGGTAAGGAGCAATAGAGAGATAAGTCTGATTAGGAAGACAACTATTAATAGCAATTATGCTTTAATTACTGTGCCTAATCTTTTTGAAGCAGCAGTTTCTAGCATGTCCTCTACCAAACKAAGAACTTAARACTTCTGACTCCATGTTCCATGAGCAGRAGGCTGAAAATGTGCGGATGTATCTCCAGTAGATTCACTAGCAGCTGGATATAAAATGGCTTTGAGGATATTTACATCAACTGTGCCTGAGAGCAGATGCCATGAGAAAGGCAGGAGCTGCTCTGTGTGGCACAACGCTGCAGGAGAGCACAAACAGCCCCAACACTGCTCTTGCCTTGATGGCTGGTTCTCCAGGGCAAGSGAATTATGCTCCCAGGCTGCTGCCATAAAGCTCTGGGCATAAAAAAGGCACTGGGAAGGACACGAAACAGTCTAGACAGAGGGAAGCACTTCAATAGAGCCGGAAGGGAACACGGCTGTGGCTCAGAGCCATGGCTCAGTGCTGGTGTTCTGCGCTAACAGGCAGTGCAGGCACGCCAGCCCAGCCCAGCCTGGCCCGCCCGGCTCAGCCCTGCCACCGGCCCAGCCCAGCCCAGCCCAGCTCAATCCGCCCAGCCCAGCCCGGCCCGGCCCGGCCCACGCCCGGCCCGGCCCGGCCCGGCCCGCCAGCCCAGCCCGGCCCGGCTCAGTCCAGCCCGGGCCCGGCCCAGCCCGGCCCAGCCAGCCCAGCCCGGCCCCAGCTCAGATCACGGCCCTGCCCGGCCCAGCTCAGCCCAGACCAGCCCAGCCCAGCCGGCCCAGACCAGCCCAGCTCAGTCCGGCCCGGCCCGGCCCAGCTCAATCCAGCCCAGCCCAGCTCAGTCCAGCACAGCCTGGCCCAGCCCAGTCCGGCCCGGCTCAGTCCGGCCCAGCTCAATCCAGCCCAGCCCAGCTCAGTCCGGCCCAGCCTGGCCTGGCTCGGCCAAGCCCAGCCCAGGAGGATGTTCAGCCTCTCTGCACTCTGACCCTCTCCAGGGGCAATGGGGTGCATGGGCAGAGCCCTGRCCAAGGGCTCCCCTCACCTTACTCTGAACCAGGACAGAACAGCCAAAAAGTCAAAAACACCCCAATTCCATTGAGCCCTGGGGTCATGGTCAGGTGCAGAATGAACCTGGAATGGTTTGGGTCAGAAGGGACCTTAAAGATCATCTAATTTCAATCCTCACTAATGTTTGCAGCAATTATTAAGCTTTAGCTGTCCTGTGGGTAGGTACTGAAGGTGAGGACTCACTTGTGGGGCGAACACAACTGTATTGCGACTGCAACTAAGTGGATGTAAAATTCCCCATTGAGAAATCACATTTCTCTGCGTAATCTCATATGTTCAATACCACTTGGGAGCCTTTRCCCCACTGTCTTTGGGGTAAATATTTTTAAAAGCAAACTTTAGTTGTGTTAATTTTTGAAAAACACTAAAGTACAGCAAATGCAATTTGGTWAAACCTACCAAATAGTACATGTCAAAGCACATGACAAAGGCTCTGGGAGGGAAGTGTGCAGGCAGCCAGATGGTGTGACTGCAACSCTTCATCCTGGGGAAAACTGGGCTAAAAATGTAGATCACTGTAACAGAGACAGTCTTGAGGTGCAGGCTTAAGAGGCTGCACTAAAACCATCTGAGGATGGCCTTTGTCAAGAGGTCCCCAGGAATAATTGCTCCTCTCTGGGCACCTGCTGCTRGCTCCTCCCTTTATCCAGGCTGGTTCATGCCCTTGGTGGCTGTGTTGGCTGAAGACACCTGGAGCTCCTCACAGGCCCCTGCACAGCCCTGCCTGCACACAGCCCTGCTGCACATCCTCACACACCCTGACTGCTGGGCTGCTGTGAACTGGAGGGTTTGTTATGAAATCACTCACTCTGGAGTAACTGAATTATCCAAGTTTTAGCTGAACCAATTAACTGATATAATACATGGCTCTTGCTCTCTTAGATGAGGAGAAGCATCTTGCTTTCTGCTCATGTCTCACTGTGAAAGTGATTTTTTTTAAACACTCTAATCTAATTAACTTGTTGAGACTGAGAATCTGTTGAAGGCGCTCAGGTGATGAGAATGGGATTGTTGCTGTGCGTGGTGCTAGGCAGGGAGAGAAATCCCAGAGAGGGTGAGGGGGCTTGGAAAATTGATGCTCTCAGGACATAGTTCAAAGRGCAGGAGGTCCCACTGTCTGACCTGCTGTCCTGCTAAAATGCAGCTGGGAAGGGAAAGCAATCAGGAAGAAGCATTTTCAGAGTGCACTGGCTGTGGTCTCCTCCAGAGAGCAAAGCTAAATAAAGCTAAATAAAGGGGTGCATGTGACTGGGGTCTCCAAAATCCAGCCAAACCAGGGAGGCCAAGGATGCACACTGATGTGTTCAGGCAGGCCCAGCCCTTCCCCATCCCAAACTCTTCCCCACGGAAGCACAGCATTCTCTCAGTGGTTTCCCTGCCTTGCAGTGATGCAGCACAAAAGGAGTGCCCTGCCCACGGGCCGTGCTGCCCACACAGGTGCTCCACACTGGAACTGGAACGTGCCCACCGTGCAGCCCGGTGCTGCAGAGCTCTGCAGGAGCAGGGAGCAGCATCGGGAGAGAACCATCCCCACAGCAACGACCTTGCACTGCTTGTTACAGGAAATCACAGCAGTGCAGACATGGATGAGTGCTCTGGAATCCACCAGCCCTTGGATCGTGGAGCAGCCAGGCCTGGAGGCAGCACTGCATCCAGAAGGGAAGGGACTGTGCTGACCCACCAGGCCAGGTGATAAGGAACACGGGTCCAAAGTGGTAAAGAACACCTGTATTGAATTAAATTATCTTTCAGGATTTCTATCTAAAAATTAATCAGAAGGAAGCATCACAGATTTATTCTGGTTGGCCCTTGCAATGTGACTATAAATGTTATACAGGATGAGGTATTATGAATGATACTGTAAATGAAATAAATAAAATAAYATGCAGATTAAATTACACATTTGCCARTAATGTTTACAAACATGAACMGAATCTTCCAACCTACACACTTTGGCTGAGTTTAAAATAGGACAAAATAAAGATTTTCTTTTCCTTTTTGCGGCATTTGAGCTCCTGTGGCTGCACAACAACACTGGGCAGACCAGACTGCCTGGAGCAGCCTGGCTGACACTGCTGGTGAGTTCAAGGAGCCACGGATGGAGGCCAGCCCAAGGTTTTGGAGGACACACACGTGTGATTCCCCTGAACACCCATGACAGAGATAAGGACAATCTGAAGTGGCACRGAGGCTCTAAGCCCACAGGCTTCCACCCTAGCCCACAGAATCATGGAATCATGGAATGGTTTGGGCAGGAAGGGACCTTAAAGCTCATCTCATTCCACCCCTGCCATGGACAGGGACACCTTCCATGAGATGTGTCCTCAGAGATGACTCCTGCTCAGTCCTGTCCCACCCAATGCCTTMCAGAGGGGGAGAGGAAAGGAGASGCATGAGGGGTGGTCATGCCAAATGCAGATGGAAGTTTTGCTCCCCTGGGATCTGGACYCTCTGTGTGGATGCAGGGATGAGATGAGGGCATTGAGGGCATCTCAGTCTCTCAGCTGCTGCATAAGCAGATTAAGTTTACGTGCAGCTGATCCATGGAGAAATGGATCGGCAGGAGTCCCTGACAGAGACAGATTTCTGCCCGACTCACATTCTGCTTGCTCACAGCAAACACTCTGCACGATGTTATTTACGCGACCTCTCCTCTCTGCTCCGACTTGCATCACTTCCCTGCTCAACCTCCAGCCTGGGTTGCAGCCATCCCATTAAATTAGGCCCATCACTGAAGCAGCCCTGACAATCACTCCCCTTCCTGATCTCTCTGCTCCCACAGGAATGCTCTTGATGCCAASCGCTATCCTGTGGGAAAAGCATCTAGAAGGCAGGAAAGGAAACCAATTGCTGTAAAAAGCTCCATCACTGTGGTCTGGTTGACAAGGCTGGGATTGGTCACAGGGTGGACTCAGTGGTCTTGGAGGTCTTTTCCAACTCAGTGATCCTGGGATTCTGTGACACTGTCATGTCTGAGAGGGGAAGCAGCCATGGCCACCGAGGATGTTCCCTCTGCTGGCCCAGCCTGCTCTCCCTCTGCCAGAGCCCCACAGGACAGCAGAGCTCCCAAGGACACCCCGGGATGAGGCAGCCTGGCTGCCTCCCAGCTCTCTCCTTTCTCATTCCCATGCAGTGTAGCAGCTCCCCGTGGTAATGGATTGTCTTTGGTGCTCTCCTGACGCTCTGGAGGTTTGAGTCAGCTCCCCCTGAGCTGCCCAGCAGAGCAGCTCTGCCCAGGCTCATGGAAATTTACTGCAGCATTCCACAGAGCCACTCTGGGCTCGCACCATGGAAGCTGTCTCTTATACACATTGGAAATTTACTGCAGCATTCCACAGAGCCACTCTGGGCTCGCACTGTCTCTTATACACATCTAGATGTGTATAAGAGACAGGCAGAGCAGCTCTGCCCAGGCTCATGGAAATTTACTGCAGCATTCCACAGAGCCACTCTGGGCTCGCACCATGGAAGTGGGAGCACAATTGACCCCCTTGTTCTGCATGTCTTGGCTCCAAGGCCTTAATTACACTGAACATTAGAAAAAATCGAGTGACGGGACAGAAGCAATTTGGCACTTAGAGAACAACAAAAATTCTGTAGCAGGTGTGCAGCAGAGGACAAAGAGCAAAGGCAAGAAGGGGAAGAACCACAGTCAGGGGGACAAGGAAYCACAAATTTTATCTGGAAGCATTGTTTAAATGATTTGTAACCTAATTTAGCACATCACAGCCTGTTCAGTTTTTGAGTGCCCTGGATGGACACAGTACTTCAGGCCAGCTCTGACTTCCAAGGACASKAGCACTTCTCCGGACTTAATGGAACCATTTGCTCTTGAAAACATATCCCATTTCTGCCCTATGTCAGCTTTTCCTTAAGCTGGCTCGATATTCCTTTTGCCTTTGTGGGAGCATCTACACAATGTCTGCTTCACTTTCCTTTAAGGTTGGAGCCCAGGATTTCACTGCAGTGATTTGTGGCTAACAGACCTGCAATGGACTTGGGGATTCACCCAGSCCACACTAAAGCACACYGCTGGTACACTGTCTGTCCTGCTGAGGAAGGACCCAGCACATCCAGGTGTTCTGGCTCCTGTAAGCCATGTCCCTGACCCACACCCAGCACTGGACAGGGACACAGCCCAGGATGTCTCCTTTCATCCCTCCTGGGCCCTGCACAGGCTCTCTGAGCTCTCAGCACTCTCTGGAAGGTTCCCAGAGAAGTCCCAYGGAAGATGATTGCTGTTGATGTGACGAGCATAATGGGAGTGGGGTTGAGCTCTGCTCTGTGCTGGAGAGCCCGTAAATATCCACTGTTCAARGGCTGCTGTTTCACTGACACCTAAATTGAATTAGAAATGCACACTTTATATATAATTGAAACTATGCTAATGCACAATGCYCACAGAGAGCTCTCCTAGTTCTCAGCTCAATCTGCTACTTTTCCTACATGTAAATGCCAATTCCTCTAGAGCAATAAAGGAAATCTGCCCAAATTGTGACCAGAAGTTTACTAATCAAATCCTGGAGTTCTACTCTGAAGGCAGAGAAAAACACAGGAGATTCCCAAGTATGATGAAAAGTGCTTTTCAATCCAGGTGTTGCAATAATAATTTGTTTTCTTTTTTTTCCTTCTTAAAATATACTTGGGAATACAAAAGCATGCTCCAAGCTCATGTCAGGGTTTGACACACACACCYACTATCTCTGATGCTCAATTTGTGGCTTTCTTAGTCTACAAGAAAAAAAATACAAAAGCCACTTAYGCRAGGAATCATAACRGTGACCTAACCAMKYGGCASAAACAGCACAAGGAATRGGGCTATTGAGACAGCAGATTCCTGCACTCACATACAGAAARCATCATCACCTGCTTGAAACAAATTACTCGGCCTTTTAGAGCTCTTCCTGTGGAATTGCCATTCCCAATTGTCTCCCGGAGCAAGCAGTAAGCAGCAGCAGCCATTTGTGTGTAAGCTGGGAAAGGCAGAAGAATCAGCTGGGCTCCAGCACCGCTGCTCACGGCCCAGTGAGCTCTCATTGAATCTCTCAATCCTTAATAAGCATTTGGCCTTAATTGCTGATTTTATCGTAGCCCAGTACTTATGCCATAATTGATGAACATTGTTTGCAGCGGAGTTTTATGGCTCTGCCTCGCTCCAGTGCCCGTGCAATTGGATCTGCCACTCCTCACCATGGCACGGCGGTGCCTGGCACCATCTAGTGCTGGGATTCCCAGCTGGGGCAGGGCACGGGCACCCCGGCCTCAGATCATGGACTCACAGGATATCCTGATGTGGAAGGCACCCCAAGGATCACCGGATCCAACCCTAAATCATCTCAGTAAAGCAGCCAGTGCAGGTCAGAGCAGTGCTCAGCAACCAGAGTGAAAAATCCTCTCCCAGCTCCTGGTCAAACTGCCCCGGGTACAGCACGGGGCCCCTGGGGACAGGAGTGTGGGGAGGGGGCCAGGCAAACCTCGCTCCAGCTTCAAAAGAGGTTTAGGCTGTACAATCAGAATATTCTTGTCTCCTGCAGGCTTCCCGAGGACTCAGCAGTGGAGCACCTCTCCCAAGAGGAAAGGCTGACTGGGTGAAGTGCATTTCCCAGCCAGTCCCTCTGGCCTGAGCTCTGACCCCCCAGATATTCACCCCCTCCTTTGGAAACATCTCACCCCCAAGGAGCYGAGTCCCTCAGCATGATGAGCTTTGTTATTTTAATGTGAGTTTGGGGATATTCAATTATTAAAACAAAAACATCAGTTCCCAGCTGTGAATCCAGAGCACAACCAGGACAAGGTGAGATTTTGTCCTGTGACACTGCACACGAACCCTTACACATTATGGCAAAACTGTTGGGGTTTTTGGRGGATGGAGCAGAAAATTCCCTGATGGAGGTGGGGATGCTTAAATGCCTTAAAATCTTGGCCTCAAGCTGTTATCAAATTTAGAATAGGCAGCAATATAAAACTGCCACCATCCCTACCAGTTCTGAAATAAATTATTTTAACAGCACTCACATTATCAAATTAAGGTTTTTAAAAAGATGTTTTGTGCAACCAATTCCCATTTATCAGAAAGTGCCTCAGAAGAARACCACGCACCAGACAGGAGATTTTTTTAATAYGGCATGTTTATTGGAGAATTGTCTACTACCTGTTTGACCCATGAAATGTAGTTAACTTAGATCTACTGTAACTGGCGTCARGTGGCAGCTGGAYTCTTTATTACAAGGCAGTTTCAGCAACAAGGGTTGAGGCTTCATTGTCCTGGMGAGAGTGAAAACACAGAGCCCCTGCCCTTGGAGTATCTGAATGTGTATACTGTGACCATAAACATGCGAGGAAAGTGAGGCAGACATACATTTTTAAACATTTTCTTTACATTTCAAGGGCATGATCTACAAATTGTATCATCCAGGACTGTCTCTAATTCCCCCAAATAAACCCAGTAACAATCAGCACCACARAGATACACTTGGTGTGACTTCCAGAGCAATCCCATACACTCCTGGAGGCAATGGCTGTATTTGTGTTGCCTCAAAAAATGTTATAAAAATGCTTCCAACTAAGCTGTTCCAAGAATGTTATTGGCTGTAGTAGAGCCTCTGAAATCTGGCACAGCAACACCCCCTCAAGCTACAGAAGTCTTTTCTTTGTCCCAGGAAATCTCATGTATATTTAGCAGAGTTAAATTTAAATTATTATTTTCCTCCTCTGCTTGTGCTCCCCAGCAACAAAGCAACAGTAATTGAGGTGGATGTTTTGTGAAACCACAGCATGAGACAACAGAACCTCAACTCCCTGTGTTAAAACACTTGTCTGCACTCTGGCTGGGCTCCTTCCCAGCACACATAACCTTTCCTTCTAGGAGCAGGGAATCACCACAAGCTTCCTGCCCCACTCTGGGGGCACGGCTACCTCATCTCCAGGGATATTCTTCTGTTTGCCCCACTTCTTGCTCCCCAGGCCACCTTCTTCAGCAGCTGCTGTGAGGACCTGGCTGCAGCTCTGCTCCTCTGCAGCTCATCTCTTGCCAGGGAAATCCACAGCAATGCTTTCCCCTTCCCGCAGCCATTCCTGCTGGAGGGAGCAGGGGAATTTTGATCCCCCCACGCCCACTCTGGGCATTCCCAGCTTGGTTTGCATCCCCAGGAGCTCCGTGAGCCCTGAGCTGTCAGCTCCTCTCTGAATCTCAGACAAAACCATTCCCAGAGCACCATTCACTCTTCATTCCCTCGCAGATGCTTCTCTGCAAGAATCACTCCAAAATCAATGCTTTGCCTTTTCAGTGATTATCCACAATAACCTATGGGAGCTCCTGCCAGCAGCTGTGGCTTTATCCTTGCTGGAAATGTCATTTGCTGTTACAGGAATTCCACCAGCCCCTCGGAGCTGCTACTAAAAATGAAAACAAACCTCCTTCTGTGGAATACTGTCGAGAGGAAGCACCTTTTTCCAAAATGCCAGACTGCACTGAGCCTCCCCAGCTGCTTCCCAGGAACAGATGTGCTCCCTGCTCCCGGCCTGGGCTGCAGCTTCAAGCCAATCACAATTCCCTGGGTACAGGTCTGCTCTTTGGGCTGCCATTTGCTGAGCCAATCCCAGATGTTCCTGGGTTTGTTTTCATAAAGCAACATGTTCCAGGAGATTGATTCTGATACCTCWCTCCAAAGCACTTATTCTCACAAAGATTTCCAAGCCTCAGGTGCCTGTAAATAAACACAACCCCATTTCAGCTCCAAACCCAGTTCTGATTCCGTTCAAGTCCTTCTCCAGCTGCTCAAGTGCTGTCTTCAGAGATGGCAAACATTTCAGAGGTACAGCAAACACTTTCCTGAGAAGTCAACGGGCCTTACCTGGCTTCTGCAGCCCAAGTTACACTTTATTAGAGCTGGGAGAGAGATGCCCTCAGAGCACTGAGGGCCACTTGTGGGTGCTCATCGAATGTGCTGAAATGGAAAGGAATTATTTTTACCTTTCTTTCTGCAAGTGAGCACCCAAAGTGTTCACAGGCACAGCTCTGGGGTGAGGAGGTGGTGGACACCTTGCAGGACAACAGCACTTTAAGCATCAACCTCACCCAGCAGTGCAACAACCACATTCCAATAAAACCCCTCCAATGCCATCCCCCTGCCAGAGCTGTTTTCCTGCTTTAACTGGAGTTTTACAAATCTCCATGGAAATGCTGCTCATTTGGACAGTTGCTTGGCATACCAACAGATGGAGTATGTTAATCAGTTTTTAAGGATATGCTAAAAGTCTGGGATAATTTGAGGTCTGTGTTCAGAATGTTTGTAAAAAACCACAAACTTGTAATGGATTTTAAAAAAGGTTTATTCTGCTACTGTGGAAGGAAACGGAATCCTAGAATCTTTAATCAGAGGCTTTTAAAATCACCAATTTTCTGTACTGCTGAATAGATTATTAAATCAGACTGTCTTCTTATCTTTGAGTTAAATTATGCACAAAAAAATAAATATGGCTAAACTTAGCTTTCATTTAAAAACCTGCTCTGGATTCTGAAGGGATCAAAATACTTGGCTGGAACAACACCTCAGATTTTTTATTTTTATTTTTTATTGCTTTAACTGATAGAAGTGCCATGGCAATAACAATACAATACTGGTTCTAAAAATATCACATGTGGGGCTCCTAAACTTTCCAACCTCACAGCAGGAAAAAAAGAAAAAAAAAAAAAAAAAAAAAGGAAGCAAATAATCAGCAATTCCTTTGCAAAATGGAATATCTGAAGGGAAGAAGAAAATCAAATGTATGTGATGGATTTCATCAGCAAAACCAAGCCAGGAGGACGSCCTGTCCTGGGCTGTAACAGTACAAGGGTTGAAGCAGCAGTTTTTGAGGTTCTTTTGCGTGTTTTCTCTGCTGATAAGGGCTCTCATGCTGCTGCTTACATGCTTCTGCAGCACCACCAGTCCTGAGTATTCTTCCTTGGAAAATGTTAACACCTTCCAGAACCACTGTAATTTTATATTATCAACTTCTGCACATTTTTAATSACACCCTGGTAAMGCTAACAGAAAAGTCATTCAATTACATCAGTTTTTCTTCTCTGTGATGTAGGGAAAAAAGTCCATAAATGCTGGCTGGGTTACTTCTTCTTGATTATATTAGTGGATATAAGAGTTTGCTGGTTTATTACTGTTTTGTTAAATAACCTTTGTGTATAATAATCTGATTAGTGGCAGACAAATGGAAAAGATGCATGGAAAGATCTGGAAGGTTTTGATACAACACCAAATAAATGTTCTTCTTTGGATCCTTCACTTTCTCCATGGTAAGTACAGGGATTAAGGCTTAGTTCTTGTGCTTGTCCTGTTTCAGGATGAAACACCTCGATTGCCCCGGGCAGTGATATCCTCATTCACACCAGGTCGTGGGCAGAGCAGCCAAGGATCAGCCAAGATCTTGTCAGAGGCTGAGCTCAACATGCCATGGGATACATCATCCCAACACACAGTGTAAGATTACAGCCAGGGAGAGGCAGCAGGAACACCTTTCCAACCAGGAAAAGAGCGCACTAGGACAGGATCACAGGGCGTGGAACACAGATGAAATTACATGGCAAATTAATTGGAAAAGGAAAACTCCCTGGTACTGCCTCAGTTCCCAGATATGCAAAGGAAGCCACAAAAAATTGTGCAGGGGCAAGTTCTGACCCTGAACTCTGAGGAGCTGGGAAATCAAACAAATTCCAGCAGGAAGAGCTGAAACAGGAGAGGGGCCAGCACCTGAGCACTACATGGAGAGATTTTTGAGCTGAGTCTTACAGGTTAGTACAAAACCAAAGTGCATGAAACCCGGGTCTAGATTAAATAAAATAAACCCAGGTATAGTTCTGAGCTAAAATCTGTCACATTTATATTGTATTTCCATTATTTAGACAAACATTTCCTGGCTTGCAATGGTCAGGCTGGCACAAAGTGCAGCCAGAAGGAACAAGCTGAACAGGGCAGACTTAAACCCTGGAACCATCCAGCTTCACATGAAGGGAACATTTGCAACGCTGGGTTTGGAATGTGAATCTGCACTGCCATCTGCAGAGAGTAGGCTGGCAAATTAATGGGCCATCAGCGTAGCACCAATTAAATTGCCCAAGTGCAAATATTGGTATGTAAAGTATGGAATCAGGTGGGAGGGAGAAAGCTGTGACACCACTGTCACAGCTGACAATTCTGCACAATGTATGCTGTGTCTCAGGAAGGTATTTTATACTTTATTTCTTAAATATTGTTCTTTTTGCTCCTTTTAGGAGGAAAACTGATCCCCTTCTGTTTCTCCCGCATGTTCCCCACACCATTTGCAGCTGGAGGTACTGGGATTGTGCCCAGAAGCTCACTGTGACCCTCTGCTGCCCGAGGTGCTTGGTCACAGCAGCGCAGCAGAACCATTACTAAATCCCATCACAGGGAGCAAAGCCAAGCCCGAAGTCTCTGTGTGGGTGAACACCTGCACACCTGACTTCGCTGATCTCTTGTCCCTTCACACCAAACCCTGACTTCGCTCCGGACTCTGTCCCCTCACACCAAACCCTATTTCGCTGGGATCTCTGTCCCCTCACACCAAACCTACTTCGCTGGATCTCCCTCCCATCACATGGAGCCCTGACTTGCTGGGATCCTTCTTCTCCTCACACCGAGCAGGGGTTGCAGCACTCCAGAGCTGGTTCTGTTAATGAGTAGAAAAGTTGCCCATTTTTTTAAGAGGTTGCAGAGTTCACAGGGCCAGTGCTGCCAGGGTGAGTCTAAGTGTTTGTTGTTGGAATCACCTGTCGTTTTTCGTTAACTACCTGTCGTTGATGATTGGGAATTCCCCTTTTGTCGAGCGGCACCCTGCTGCTTCCTGGAGGATGGCTCCCGGGATAGTGAAGAGGAGGGGACATCGGGGCTGGCATGCAAATGAATCGGGGTTGGCATGCAAATGAAGAAGCACCTCATCAAACCTAGAAAAACCCCTAAAAACAACGAGCCAACACGGAATTGAGGGATCGAAGTGATGTCTAGACGTGAGGAACAGAATCCAGCGTCCGCTAAGACTCTTTTTTACCCCTCACCCTAACATGTCGGCTAGGAAGAGGAGCTCGAAGGTCAACACCAAATTACGGGGAATCTTGTAATGTTCTGTGGGGGCAGAACGCGCAGCTCTGTACCCCCAGACCAGCGGATGAAGCTGCGCACTTTCTCCTCCTGCATGCTCCTCCTGCAAGCAGCAGACGTGCCGTGAGTGTTGACCACTTAATAAAGGCGTTAAGAAAGACTAATATTTCCTGCCCTATTTGTTTCAGGTTCCATGTTCCAGCCCAAGTCTGTGTCCCCTTTTCCCCTATGAGAGCCAGCGGCACCGTGACATTAGCGGGGTGTGAGGGAATCTGCCCAGGAGTACATGCGATATCTCAGTGTTTCTTATAAAACGAATGATCCACGCCTGAGGACGCGCTTTGCTCCTCAGGAAACGCCTCTCAGGTGTGGGGCTGAGAAGCCCGTGAGGCTCCTGCCGCGGTGTGCTCTGCCCTGGAGCCAGGCTGGGAGAGTTGGGGGTACTCACCTGGAGAAGGGTCCAGAGCCCCTTCCAGGGCCTAAAGAGGCTCCAGGAGAGCTGGAAAGGGACRGGGGACAAGGCATGGAGGGACAGGACAAGACGGAAAGGCTTCCCARTGCCAYAGGGCAGGAATYGATGGGATGTTGGGCAGGGATTGTCCCCGGGGAGGGTGGGCAGGCCCTGGCACCAGGTGCCCAAAGCAGCTGTGGCTGCCCCTGGATCGCTGGCAGTGCCCAAGGCCGGGTTGGGCATTGGGGTTGGGGCTGTGACTGTGAGGCGTTTCCCCGCGCACGGCACGGTGTGACACGGGCAGGTTTTTAATGTCCTTTAGCGCGACCCCGCGCACAGCACGGTGTGACACGGGCACGTTTTTAATGTCCTTTGGCGTGACCCCGCGCACCGCACGGTGTGACACCGGCAAGTTTTCAATGTCCTTTAGCGTTTTCCCGCACGGCACGGTGAGAACCGGCAGGTTTTCAAGGTCCTTTAGCGTTTCCCCTCCGCGCTGCCCTCTCACTCGCGCCGCCCGGCACACACCGCCTCAGGGCAGGCGGGGCCCGGCTCTCGCGAGCGCTCCGCGGTCTCCTCTCGCGAGAGCCGCAAGGGGCGGGCGGCGGGCGGGGCGCCGCGGTGGCGGCTCGGCCGGTCGGTCCCGCGCGGCCCGGCGGCGGCGGCTCGGCTGGAGCGGCACCGGCACAGCCCTGCCGGCCACCGCCCGCTCCCCTCGGGCTCTTCCCTCCCGCCGTTCTCTCCCAGCTCCCCGAGCCCGCTGCCGTCAGGGCCTCTTCCCTTCTTCACCCCCCCCCACCTCACACCCCCCCTCCCCGCGGACCCCCCAGTTCCCCCCGGTCATTCCCTCTTCCCCCGCTCAGCATATCCCCTTCCCTTCACATCCCCCGCACGCTCGGGGCCCCCTGAGCGCCTTCCCCGCTGCGCCTGAAGCCCCCGCCCGCGGCCTCCCCCATGGTGGGGTTCGGGGCGAACCGCCGGGGCGGCCGCCTGCCCTCGCTGGTGCTCGTGGCGCTGATGGCCGTGATCGCCGTGCTCGCCTTCCACTGCTGGAACGCGGCGTCGCGGCAGGCCCTGCTGCGGGAGGAGCTGGCCGAGCTGCAGAGCCAGGCCCAGCGCACCGAGGTGGCGCGGGGCCGCCTGGAGCGGCGCAACTCGGACCTGCTGGGCAAGGTGGACTCGCACAGGAAGCAGCTGGAGCAGAAGGAGGCGGACTACAGCCACCTGAGCAGCCAGCTGCAGGCCAGGGACGGCCAGGTGAAGCGCTGCGAGGACGGCAAGGTAAGGGCAGGGCGCGGCGGGGGGTCCCGGTGCCCTGCGGGGCGGCTCAGCCCGGGGCGCTGTCGGTCCTTGCTTGGCCGAGGTGTCCCCGCAGCCTCTGCGGCCCGGCAGGGAACCGAGGCTCAGGTTTGGTGCTGCTGGGACAGCTGCAGCGCMCTCTGTTTCCTGAAAACGTCCCCAAAAAGAGCTGGAGATGTCCTGTGAACAATGAAAATCCCGAGAGATCGCTCGTTTCCAGACGGCTGTTTCAAATTTACTTATTGTTTTTTAGCTTTCTTCTCTACTGAGAATATTTGATTGATCTTTTGTGATCATTCAAGAAACCAGACGCAAAAACTACATTTCAAGGGACATGAAAGCAGTGTGGTATTCAGTAGCACCCTGAGCTTGCCTCTTGGAATGCCTGGTACAGTACACTCTGATTTTTATGCTGCCAGCGTGTACTTGAGGGAAAAAAAAAACCAAACAACCCTGCTGCTGACTAACGTGTCATTTTCCTTGGCTTGGAGAAGCCAAGCTCATTGAAAATTCAGCTGGCCCTTTCAGTGGGGGTGGCCTGGGGATTTCTTTTGTTGTGGAAGATGAGTGAATGCTTCAACTTTCACTGTTGTGCTTTCATAACCGTCCTGAACGGGGAAGTTCACGGGGCGCAGCACACAAGTCCTGCTCAGGGGGCGTGTGGGGTGTATTTGCATGCAGGTCATCTCTCTGCTCATTGAACACTGTTCTCACAGTGGGATTTGTGGAAATGCCACACTCTCCAGGGTTATTGCTGGCTAGGTTTGTTTTTCTGGCCCTTTCTTATTGCACATTGGATGAGCAGCCTCAGAAAATGCATTGAGTTGTCACAGAAAAATCCGAATARGTACACATCACATTCTGGAGTTAGACTCCCCTAAACTGATTAAGTTTGTATTAATGTTTCTTACTGAGCCATTGAAACTAAGCCTTTGGCTGTTCAGCAAACATATCTTTAATTTTTATTTTTCCTTAGATTGCAATGAAAATTCCACTTGGGTATGACATGGACTCCATGATCTTAAAGGTGTTTTCCAGCCTCAGTGATTCAGTGATTCTAAAGCAGTTGGGGTTTAGCCAAGATACTTTCCCTTCTGTCTGCAAAAGGGCAATCAGCTTGTTTGGTGTGTTAGTGTCACTGCCTGTGGGTGTAAAACTGCCCTGGCAYGATTCAGGTAAGCTGTCAGGCACAGTTCAGGAAGGATTTCTTCCTGGAAGGGGRGGTCAGGCACTGGAACTGCCCGGGGAGGTTTGGAGTCCCCATCCCTGGAATGTGCAGGGAATTCCTGGGTGTGGCACTCAGTGCTCTGGGCAGTGACAAGGTGGGGATCGYGCACAAGTTGGGCTGGATGGTCTGGGGAGGCTTTTCCAGCCTCAGGGATTCTGGGATCAGTTACTGGGCTGCATGACAAGGGGTGCTTTTAATGCGAGGAGTTGGRTTTATTTTGGAATTCTGTGATGTGTTCCTGTAGGACACTGGGGGAGGAGATGTAGGTCTGAGCTGGGTGCAGCACTGGTTACTGGAGCCGTGGGGCACGAGCAGCTGCTGCTGGCTGCCCCTGCCTGCCCACCCTCTGCTGTTCCCCGAGATCTGCCTGGGCTTTGGACACTCTGAGTGTGACACTGCACAGGGCAGAGCCAGAGGGCAGCCGGAGAAACCTGCCCAGTACACCTCCCAAATCAAATTTAGTGTTAATTGCCTGCAGCGTGTGCCGTGAGTCTTCCTCCTTTGTTCCAGAAGSTGCCAGTTAAGGCCGTGTGAGCTCCTAGCTTTTGAACATCCTCTCTCTTGTGTTCCAAATGTTCAGAGTGCCCTAAGAGGRCAGAAGAGCAGGATTTTATCAAAAACCAGTCACTGYCCTTTTTTCCTCKCATGTAAGCCACTGTCTTTTCTCAYTGGCAACATGTTTATTTTTTTCCTAAAACCKTTTAAATGACTTTTTTAAGGACTACTGCTTCTGTGAGAGTAGAGAGTAAAGCTTTGTTTTATAGAATGAAAGTCTGTCACAAGGAAACAGTAGTAGATATAAAGTGTCTGACCAAAAAAGGCTTGAATAATATTTTTTTCCTCTCAAAATAGAATTCGGCAAGTCTGTCTGACCCATCTGCTCATTACCTGTGATCTTAGTCRGTTTGTGAAATGCAGAAGCTGAAATAAAACCCCAACATTGGTATCAAGTGATCACAACAAATTCAGGCTCATTTTAAGGAAAACTCATTTGAAGAGTCAGTGTCAGTTGTGCTTTGTGCTCCTTTGTCCTCAGCTGAGGTTCTTTGCCTTGTGGTCACATAAATCAAGTGCCTTTCCCAGTGCTGYGGCAACCCCAGTTTCTGCAGCAGCCTGCTCTTGGCTCAGGGATTTCTGGYGTCAAGGCCAAGCCCCTGGCTCTCCCCTCTGTCCCCTGCTTGTGGAACGAGTCTGTCATACTGCACCAGGGTGATGTTTGCTTTTGGGAGCAAATATGGGAGTGTGACCCAGTGTCTTGTGTTTAAAAAGAAACAGGAAAGCATGAATTCTTGGGAATTCTCCCCTCCTGCAGTGAACTCCTGKGGGTCTGTTGGACCTGGAACAAACAAGGAGGTCTCTATTGAAGCGCCCTGTGAGAGGGAAGCAGGGGTAATGCCTACCTTGGAGTTTGGGCAGGTGCTGCATGCTCAGGTAGCACCAGCTCCCTGGGTATTCCATGGGTTTTTGGCAGCGTGCCGTTGGGTTTGGGGTTTTTCCATAGCTTAGCACATCCATTTGCTGTGAGCATGCTGCCGTGGGACTGGCAGCAGGCTGTGGTGGAGKGCTTCCAGGTGGCAGGCGCCCATGCACCTCTCATTCCCTGCCTGCTGCTGGCCGTGCCAGCTGTGCAGCACTGCCCTGCCCTTACCTGCTGCCCAGAAATGCTTGGGATCAACTGTTRAGTCAAACATCCCCAGCAGCAGCTGGGTCTGCTCTTTGTTGCCAAAACTTGGTAACTCCCCAGTTTGCAAAGCTGTAGCTTGACAGCAGCAATGTGGAGTTGTTACACCGCAAGATTCACAACTCAGGATTCACTGGAGGGTTGCCACATGACCATGCATAGGATTTCTGGTGGGTTTTTTTCCTGTGCAGGGCTCATTGGGCTGCAGAGGGTTTATTTTCTCCATCCCAAGTGCTTGGAAAGGCCCTGAGGAGCCCCTGACAGCTCAGCAATACAAATAGGTCTAGACCAAAGGAGGATGGGGCCAAGGAAGAGCTGGACCTGCGCCACGGCTCATGGATTGTGGGTTTTGCATGTGTAGGTGGAACAGATCCCATGAATCATAAAAAAGCTTCCTCCTTTTCTGTCCTTCAGATGAGGGACATTTGCTGTCAGCTGAGCTGGTTTGGATATAAATTCTGTCACTTCTCTCTGAAACTCAAAATCACCAAAAGGAAAGATTTGTGTGATAAAAGTGCTGCACATTCCCATGCGGCTCCTGCTTACAGACAGCAGCCCTCCCCCAGCCAGGCACATGGTTATGGGATCAGCAAGAGCCAGTGGGAAGGGTTTGTGTGTGAGGAATTCTCAAAGATGAGGGTCTGAAAATAGACCCTGCTACTTCCCAGGATCTCCTTTGTTCACAGATTTATTGGGTTCTGGGAAACAACTGCATTCAAGTGGAATACAGGAAAAGATGATTATTGCCTGTAGTTTTGCAAGAGGGGGAGATCATTGTTCATTCACACAACAGATCACTGGGTGTACCTGCTCCCCTGTCCCCTGCTGGAGGGGTAGCTGGCACGGTAGGTGCCCAGTGGATGGAGAGGCTTGGTGGTGACTTGTGTCTTCTGCTTCCCTGTGTGTTCCCTTCCCTGTGTGTCCCCACTGCAGGGCCAGTTGTGCATTTGAAGTGAACCTCTACAAGTCCTACTCAGGCTGGCCCTGGTGAGATGTTGCTTTGTGCATCCTGTAKGGGGGCCTTGAATGCCTCGGTGGGCAGAGCATGAGACAAACGTGGCTCTGACGTGCCAGGAGGCTCCAAAGTGTCCCTTTGAGGAGTAATTTTGTCCCTCTTTCAGAGCACTGTGGTCAGAGGGCTCAGGTTACCTAAAGATCACATTCCTGGTGGAATTAATAAATGCTGACAGGTTAACTGTGGAGCTGGACTTTTCAGTTARGTTCCAGGGTTTGGAGGAAATATGTTCAAGGCCATTTTGTTTATTTTACTGGTTTTTCTGCTCTGTCCCTYGAATTGTCCAGTTCTGCTTGCTTTRTTTTTTTMMGYYAA
>NDFG01000052.1:322046-360568 GCA_002167245.1 Sporophila hypoxantha | reverse complement strand
GTGAAGCAGTGCTGTGTCCTGTCATAGGTGGGAGCTARGGTGGTGCCTCTCCAGGCCCCAGAACCCCCTTGGCTTTTGTTTTGGGCATGGGTCAGGATTTGCCTGTGCTCCAGGGGTGAGGCAGGGTCCTGCAGTGCCCTGCTGGCAGGGACAGCCAGGATCCTGCAGGCTGGCACAAAAGCTCTGCTGCCCAAGGAGCCTCTGCTGTGTGCCCAGAGCTGTGGGATGTTCCATGTGTGCTGTGCTGCAGGAAAGCACCATTGCTGCAGTTCCTGCATGGCTGGAGGGCCAGGSCAGGAATGCCTGATCATACCCACACGGGACAAAGGGATCAGCRTGCTCAGAGTGCTTTCGTAACAACAAAACCACAATGGGAAATAAAGGATGAAGAATTTGATAAAAGGGAAGGCTCAGGTGCAGGGAGGAAGTCCTAAAGACAGGGCAGATGTGTTTTGGGGTGTTTTGACAGGAAACGCAGGTGACTGACACACACTTCAGGGACTATGGGGGGAACTGAAACAGCCCCTGTGTCCAGGTGTGTCCCCATGTGTGTCCCACCATGTCCTGGCCAAGGGGCTGTGCTGGCACTGCAGTGTGCTGTTGCCAGAGGTGATGCTGACCTTGTCACCCACGCGTGACAGCCCTGCTCAGCACCTTCCTGCAMTTACCCTTTGTATCACAGTGAAACTGCAAGAAAAACAGCCAGAGCACCCGAGGTGCCTGAGGGCAGGCAAGGATTTTTACCTGCTTTTTCAGAATATTCCACMCATTAATCTTTCTCTTTGTTCCTGCTGGTTTTTGTCTTTATGTAATGACAAAYCAAAGCATCTTTACTTCAGGATTTGTGTAGGTGCATTTCTTACTTATTGTAATTATTTTTGTTCCTTACTAAAAATGCCAAATTAAAAGCTGTTGTTGTTTACTGGTGTGAGATTCTCTCTCAAAATAAAATGTGTGTTAGGATGTTAGATAGCAATATATAAAAGATCTATTTAAATATAACAATTCTATTATATCATATATCTTAGGTAACAGTTGATTTTGCTGTTGATGCTGTATTTATTTTTATCCACCTGTGCTTTGACATTGGCTGTTTACTGTCCCTCTTGCAATATCAGGATGCAGCATGTTTATTTTAGTTGAGACAATCTAGTTCTTTTGATATAAATATGTTCTGGAATTAAAATTTAAGCCTTTGTTAGCAAAGCCTGAACACAGTGTTTAGTTTGGTGATGTCACTTACACTCACTAAARACACATTTCTTYGGTTTACAGGAACTTTGTGCACGTCACTCTGATAATCCTGTCCATACGTTGCTTCACCAAGCAAACAGACACACCTGAATCTTCACAGTCCAAACCCTCCCCAACCTGCTGGTCACCTGTATTTATCCAACCTTTTCTTCCTTCCAGATGAAGCTGCAGAACAACATCTCGTATCAGATGGCAGACATACATCGGCTAAAGGGTGAGGGATTCATGGCCAAACTCACTTGGCAGGCTGAAGTTGTGCATTTTAACTGCCCAGGTGCTGCAGAATGCAGTATGAATGAAGGATCTGGTGATGATGGAACTCATAATTTCACATTTCTCATAATGTGAAATCTCACTGTGTTTGTTACCTGGTGTGGGTAAGTGCAGAGCTGGCTCTCACTTTGCTGCAGAAAGGATGTGTGTTCTGCACTGCTGAGTTACAAGACAGTAGAATCATTTTCGTGGCCAAACACGCAGTTTAGCAGAGTTTGATCAGAAACACTGTGATGGTTATGCTGGGTTAGAAAAGGTCCAGGACACATCTCTGCAGTTCTGTACAGACATGATTATAATGCCTGGGGGYTTGCTGTATTCAGAGCACTTCAGAGTGAGCCAGAACCTGATCACATCTGAACATGCCTGCACACAACACACATGGGCTCTGCCTGTATCCATGTAGCTGCAGCTTAAAATAGTAGGGAGCTTCATTATTCCTAGCCTGAGGAGCTGGGAGAGCTTCTAGAGCAGTTGTGAAGACAGGAAATCCATGTAGGCTTTACGGGTAGCAGAAAGGTGCCTCCTTTTGTACGCTCACTGCCACAAGCAGTGTTTGAGCATCCTGCCTGGAGCAACTTGGCAGCACTTCCGTGTTACTRAGAGTGACAGAGCCATTCAGGAAATTATGGACATTTCCAACAGATAAGGGAAATAGCATTGTGCAAGGTTTCTGAATGCAAAGGTGCAGAAACACTTAGGGAGATTGGCATAGTATCAGAAGAATTTGCCTGTAATTCATGCTGCCATCTGGCATACATGAGTAAAGTGGCATCTTGTTCAAATTGGTTTAAGAATCTTTAAACTATGTCTAGACATGAAACTTGAGCAATTTCTGACTTAGCAATATTGGAAATGCTATCTGCCATGGGGCATTTTTTCTTATCTTTCTGTATTCATGGTGGTTTTGCTCTTTTGGCCCAGAACAACTGGCAGAGTTGCGGCAGGAGTTCATCCGCCAGGAAGATCAGCTGCACGAGTACAAGAAGAACAACACGTACCTGACAAGGAGGCTGGAGTATGACAGGTATGTCCTCAGMAGTGTTGGTAGCTGCAGCCTGCTGTGTGTGTGTAAGGGGGACCTGTATTTACTAAAAAGTGCTAATTAATCTCGTGTCTGCTAATTGTCAAACACGAGTGTGCTCGCTTGGTGATGCACCTGAGCTGACTGTTTGACTTTCAAGTTCTTTGTGATGTTGTAGTCCTTCCCCCAACGTGAGATAGGAGCTAAGGAGAATCTTGACTTAGTGGAATCGTTCTGCATATTTAAGTCAATGTATTTTTTATAACATGGAGATTTAGTTCATTAACACATGAAGCAGTCTAAAGGACAAGTCCTGTGTCACCAGTGTTGTTAATTGCTGCCTTTCTAGCAGTGTAGTTTCATTTGTTTCAGCTGAAGCTGAAAGCACCTTGTGTAGATTGAAATTTTAAGTTGACTTCAGCCCTTTCAGTTGATGATAGAGAAATGGAGAGAACAACTACTCCTGCTTTGAGGAGTGAGGAAGACTTAAGTCTTGAGAAAGTGTTTGAAACTTTTACACACATAAAGTTCTGTGCTATGCTGAGAGTTTGTGGGACATGGGAGTTTTGGTGATTGGGCTGATGTTGTGGCTTGCTGGGGAAGTTGGGGCAGCTGGCTGTGTATTCAGATGGTGTTATTTGAGTTGGGAGCAGTAACTGATAGTGGCACTCGTGCACCTTCTCTGTTGACAGCCAGGAGAGACACYTTGCTTTCCCAGCGGAATTAATATTTGTGGACAGATTAACTGTGCAGCTTGACCTTTTGGTTGCATTCCAGCTTCTGGAGGAAGTATATTCAAGGCCATTCTCTTTATTTTACTGTTTTCTCGGCTCTGTGCCTATTTTTTTCRAGCTCTGCTTTCTTACTGTATTCAGTCCATTCCCACTCCATATACATGCCAGGACCAGGCTTCTTGGACAGACTATTCTAGTTATAGCTCAGGTTTGGCTTTTTGTGCCACTTCATATTTTTCCCCTTATTTTATTTGTGGGAGAGCAGATCCAACAAATGAAGTGTAACTAACGGTYTGTTTCTCCTCAAGCCTGCAGTGTGGGCAGCAGATCAAGGAAATGAGACTGCAGCATGAAGAGAACATCAAGAAATTAATGGACCAAATTGCTCGGGAACAAAAGGTAATGCCAAAAAAGTTTGTGTTGAATGAGAAGAGCCCAAAGCCRGCTGTTTGCCTCAGAGATGTGGAGGCCTGGGACATTTCTTCCCTAACTTTGTGTTCAGTATCCCCCTGAGCAGCCCTAAGTGGGTGTTAGTGTAAGAAATCTGCCTACTGTCTCACCCAGTGGACTGAGCTGGAAGCTGAGGCCACATTCTTTGCTGTGCTCCAGCCTTGCTCCATGATGTCATTGCTGAGGATTTCAGTTGTTGCCTGTAACATGGATATCTCTGTTTTGCTCTCCAGGGTGGGATCTGTGTTCTCACAGCCTTACCCAGGTTACTGCAGAGGGAGCCTGAGCTCTGCCGAGGCCTGAGGTGCTAATGTGATGCAAATTGTGATGGTCCTAGAATGGTATCCAGGGTGTGATTACATCAAGCGGGCTGCCAGGAGGATTTGGGCCTCTTTCCTGCAAACAGATGCTTAAAATTTTGTTTCCTTACTTCATCTATAAACATCTCAAATAATAGGGCAGACTGAGAGCAAGTTTGTCACATCTTCTCTCACAGTCTAGAATTGTTTCAAGGCTCTGACCTGAGGCTTAAGGCTTACCTTAACCTGTTTTTGTTGTGCTTCACACCTGTGTATGGCAGTAGAAATGTCCTGCAGCTGTGCTGTGATGAACATTTTCTGTCCAGTTGTGTTTCCAGGGTCCAGCTTTGTGCATAGAGTGCTCTGCTCTTTGCTTTGCTGATCACTGAATTCATAAATGCAGTTTTGCTGACCCAAAGTAATCTTGAATTTCAGATGTTTATTTTGTAATTTCCAGGGAAGTGTTTGATGTTTTCTCCTTATTTTTTCTAACAGGCCACACAAAAAGTTCAGTCTAGTAAAGACACTGCAGTCAGCCCCAGCAATGGTGACCAGGCAATACCTGAGACCYTTGCAGAGGTGGAAGATAAAGACATAGTGAAGAATGAGGAGCCTTCAGAACATGTTGCAAATGGCAAAGGTATTTCCTTTTTTGGGCATTTGTGATAGAGAATGGGCCAGTTGGGTTGCATCCTTTGCCAGCCTCCAGACTGTGCATTTCTCTGAAGCAGAAGGAGGAATTGTTTGGCTCAGGTACATTGATTAGCTGCAGTGATTGTTCTAAATTAGAGCCTTCCACAAGAGGGAAATTCACAGTTCAGACTGAAGGGTTAGTAAGGCAGAATATCCTTTTCTTGTCTTGCAGAMAAAATCAAACCAGGAGGAGATGCAGGCATGCCTGAAATAGAAGATAATGACCCTGCTAAAGCTGAAGATACTCCCACTGGTTAGGKGAAATACTCTTCATTCTTTCACATTTGGGTCTTGGTGATGTAGATGTTGTGTGTGAACACTATGTGGTTCACAGTGAGTGCAGGCTTTTAAAATCTCTGTGTGGTAATAAAATTCAAGTGGGGTGTAAAATCAGATCATTTCTACTGTGCCTTAGAGGTTTGAATTCTCAAAATTGAATGTTTTGGATAATGGCCCTCCTGAAATCTTACCTTTTATATTTTCATTAAGAAAATTATAATAAAATAGAAGTTTACAGGATTGTTAGAGCAAAACCTGGTAAATAGTGTGTTTGTTTCACGTTAATGCTTTTGTCCCTGTGTTCTGTTTTAGCTTTAAAGAGGCCACTTATTTCAGCTCCTAAAAGTGAAGGTCATCAGCCTGTTATCAATCTTCCAACTGAACAGCCCCATGCTCCAAACCTGGCACCAGGTAAAATTCCTGTTAGCAGGTGACGAGGCAATATTTTGGTTACAAGAAGAAAACCAAGGATAAATTTCTGCAGGATCCAAGGCTGTGTTTTTTACCTGGCTGAGGCACTTGGGCTGCTCTTTTATGATCTCTTCTTGTACCCTCCAAACTAATAATTTCTGAGCCTTTTGACCAATCACAGCTAAATTTTAGAAGATTCAAAGATAAGTGAATTAGAAGTTTCAAAGATAAGTGCTTCAAGTGGACAGAGTAATTTAAATGTGTGTTCCTCCTTAGGGTACTAATTAGGGCTGCACCAGCCCCTCAGGGGTTGGTTGTTGATCTCTTGGTAGCCACAATCAGATGTTCCTGTTGCCTGCTCAGTGTCCTCCTGTCCCTGGGAGCAGCTCACTTGAGGGTGACATGGGGAAGGTATAAGGCATGAGACCTTAAAGTCCTGCAGTGACAGGGTTTGGAGGAATTGCAGTTAGAGGAGAGACAAACCCAAAGAAAATAGACTCCGTGTTTGATCAAGTCACTTTAAAGTCAGAGAATATCAGGTGATGCCTGCACTGCAGGTGGCTTGTTCCAGTCCTGTCCTGCTAAAATTCTGAGTGTAACTTCCCATTTCAARGTTGTAGGTTTGCCCAGTGACAGTGATGGAAACGCTGACATTGCCAAGCAGATCCCTCCAAATTCTCTCCAGCACCCGAATTTTGAAGAAAATGTGGAAACCCAGAAAGAGCACAAGGTTGAGCCAGACCAGATYAAAATCCCAAAGAGCCGAGTTAGCGACTTGCAGAAGATCAAGCAAAGTGAGTTGGCCAATATCACACYCTTCAATATATTAAAAAAATCCCTTCATTTTTTATCTGTGTAAGTACCTGTCTGGAAAATGGGGACCATTGTAGAGGGTGGCTTTGGAGAGGAGTCTGAGAAGGAATATAATGTGTTCCTGGYTAAAAGATAGGCTTTAATGTGTTATTTTTCACATGTACATCCAGTTATTTTTAAAAATTATTTCCTTATTGTAATTTAAGATGTTTTTGGAAATTACTGCACGGTTAAYTTGGTTAAGTCACAACTTTGATACATGCAGGATGCTGAGTTACTCACTTTACTACTTGACTTCAGTACACTTCTTGGACAATATTGTAGGAATTCAGTCAAATTCAGAGAAAACTTTGGTTGTTTTAATATCACTCATAGAACTTTGTGATGGAGAAGGGAAAAGTGTATTACAAATTGTCACAGAACCTGGGCAGGCCTGGCCTCCACTGTGTGTATSCTGAGGTGTGCAAGGCTCCTTATTTTATCAAAGCAGCTTCTGGAGGAAGATTCTGGAGTGAGAGCTTCTCATTTCAGTGGTTGGGTTTGTTAATGGATTGTCTCTCTTTCCTTGTCACGGATTAAATGATGGGGGTAGTTGGAGCTGGGAAGGAAATGTCTCCATTGCAGGCTGTGAGGGGTTACCTGAGAGTCAGGAATTGTCCCCACTTAGACTCTTCTCTTTGGAATAACTCTGGTTGTAGGTTTTAATGGTGCAATGAGGGAGAGACTTTATCATGGAAGGAAATAGCTAGTCCAGGCTTGTGTAAGGGTCTGTCCTGATGGTCAGTGGCTGTTCAGAGAGGTCCATTGGTGACAAACTCACCCCTGGTATGGAGGAGCCCAGCTGTGGCACAGCTCTGCAGCTCCCACCGTGGGCAGGTGCCTGGCTGGTGTAGGTGACTGAGGGCTGTGAAGCAGAGGGTGCAGAGTGGGACTGGTCAGCCTGGAGGAGAGAAGAGCCTGGGGAGACCTTAGAGTGCCTAAAGGGGCTCRGGGAGAGCTGGAGAGGAACTGGAACAAGGYSTGGAGGGACAGGACACAGGGAATGGCTTCCACTGCCAGAGGCAGGGATGGATGGGAGATTGGGAAGGAATTGTTCCCTCTGAGGGTGACAGGGGCTGGGATAGAATTCCCAGAGCAGCTGTGGCTGCCCRTGGATCTCTGGAAGAGCCCAAYGCCAGGCTGGATGGGGCTTGGAGCAGCCTGGGGCAGTGGGAGGTGTCCCTGCCATGGCAGYGGTGGCACTGGYTGGYCTCACCAGACTGACTGTGCTCCCTGGGCTCAGTCTGTAGCCTTTGTGGGCCTGCTGCATTTCCTGGGATCTCTTKATCAACTCCAACCTTTCCTTCTGTCAACTTCATTCAGTGCTTGTTTGTCACAGTGTCTCTGGCTACCCACGGGCTGGTTTTGCTGGAAGTTGAGTACATGCCCTTGTCTTCCATGGCTCAGTTTGGGTTTAACAAGGGCAAATCCCACTGTCCTACCTGGGTTTTGTATATAATGCAGTGTCAGAAATACCAACAGGATCACTCCATTYGACGTGAACAGGCAATGAATAATGTATGGAACTTTGGATTTCTAAACAGATRGTGGGTGMTTTTCTTGCTTGTTTTATGAAAATACCTGAAACTGGWGCTCCAGTACGTTTGAGCTGTGCTAGGTGTGATTCTGCTGCTTTTCCTCCATACAGAGAAGCAGGATGGTACTGCTTCTGTCCTAGTTTTTACGTACACCTTGTTTTGYGGAATYATTTTACTTCTACATCTGTCCATTTTTAATCCTGATATTGAAATCATGCTCCAATTTTACTTCTCCATTAGTTGCTTGCACTGGGAATCATCACCTGCCCTGGCAGCCTTGGTGCCCAGTGTGTAAGAATTGTATCACACTTTAATCCCATTTTTCCCATTTATACAGAGTCTTCCAGGCCAGTGACCTCTGCAGACTCAGAGCTGCTTCCCTCCAGCAGTGTGCTGGAGGAGATGTCCCTGTATCCCATTAAACACCAGCTCTGAGCTGACATCACACCAGTAATCTCTCACAGTGTGCCTGGGTGATTGCCTGCTCATTCRGTATTTCCAGCTGATTCCCATCTTTGTCATGCATTGTTTCAGGATCTGAAACCACTCTTCATTTTTTTMGGGAGATGAAAATACTGGATTTGGGGCATTTTGGAAACGGTTACAGCTWGCGAGGGAAGCAGAGTGTAAAGCCAGCTAGAGTTTCCAAGCCGAGCAGTGAGGGCAGGCCTGTGCTGGGCTCCCTCCRGTGCCAGCAGGGCACCCTCTGCAGGGCACCAGGGCAGTGCTGGCTGGCTCCAGGGTGTGCAAAATGCCAGGCCTCAGCAAATTGGGTACTGGCCCTTCCAAGAGTGACTGCTCTCGTGCTTTTTGAGGAATCTTGTGTTGGTGCCTGTGGGCAATCCGAGGTGGAGCTGTTTGGTGCTCACTCAGCCCTTCCCGTGGAGAGAGGAGTGGGACAGTCAGGTGTCACGAGGGTGGCACGGAGGTGTCACCTGCACAGAGGTGCTCCACCGGCCTTGTTCAAGCCCTGCCCCAGCCCTCTCCCTTCTCCCCCCTTTCTCTCCAGCTGGATCTACCACAGACCCCGACTGCCTCCCCCTGCGATCTGCTCTRGTGTAGGATCTCCCTGTTTCTTTCCTCTCTGCTGCTGACTCACTCCTTTCCTACTCCACAGGCCGGTTCTTTGATGAGAATGAATCCCCTGTGGACCCGCAGCAGGGTTCTAAACTGGCAGATTATAATGGGGATGATGGGAACGTGGGTGAGTATGAGGCAGACAAACAGGCRGAGCTGGCTTACAATGAGGAAGAGGATGGTGATGGTGGAGAAGAAGACGTCCAAGGTGAGCTTGGGCCTTGCCTCCATCCCATTGTGATAAATCCGTGCTGAGTTACTTGTTGAATTTGTGTAAAGCCTCTCTGGTTTAGCTGATCACAAATTGCTCAGACAGAACAAACAAGCTTGAAATTTGGTCTCACTCTCTGTGGGACAGCAACAATGCAAGTCTTGAGAGAGAGGAGTTTGGCACCTTGCTGCAGTTGTCTATAGCTCCTGCTAGGAAAAGCAAGACTCTAAATTCCAGACATGGTTTTACCTAACCCCCCAGCTCTGGCCCCTGGCTGGGAGGGCTTTGGGCCTTGACATTGCTAAATTGTCAAATAGAGGAATGAAGTGGTTCAACTCCTGCTCTTGTCACACCTACCTGGAGCTGGTGTGCAGTGAGGCCTCAGGTGGTGATTCCAGGTGTCACCTTTGTGCGTTATACACAGATTCAACAGGCTTGTGGTGTTCTGCTAACCCACCTTGGAGCTCCTGTTCCAGTGCTGCCTAACACCTGTGTGTGCATGGCCATTCCCTGTCCTGCATGCAGCTCCTGCATCYCCTCCCTCGCTTGCCTCTGCCTGCCTTGTCTGCCTTCTCCATCCAGCTCTTGGGGGATATCTGGGACAGGCCTGCATGTCTGTAGGGTGACAATGTTGGGTAAACATAGAGAGTATTTCCAGTTAAATGGAAGTGTGAAATAAAGAGGGGGGGAAAAGTAGGAAATGTGTCAAAAATCCTGTAGGCCCCCTGATTTTGACCCTAGTTATATAAGTTAATAAGTTTTTAGCTGGAGGTTTTTCAGGCGCTGTATTTAACTGGCATCTAAGCAAAATGAATGGGCAAAGCCAGTAGAAAGCAGCTGACTGTGTGAGCATGCAGCTGAGTGCAGTGTCAGCAGGCTGGGCTGGGCTGGCAGTTTGAAACTCATGCACAAATGAAGGATTGGGATGGACCAGAACCTGTGGCAATTGATTAACTTATGAATGGACTGCAGTGCCTGCTGCTCCAGCTGCAGGCTGCTGTGTGCCCCTTGTGCTCAGGACTCGCAGGGGTTTGTGTGTCACAGCTGCCCCTCTGGCGGGTGGTCCCTGGGCTGGCAGCTGGGCACAGGGGCATGCAGAGCAGCCTGGTCCAGTAGCAGGTGTCCCCTCCCGTGGCACTTTCCTGTCCGTGCCCCCGAGGGTGCTGGGCTGCTGTGGGCAGGGAGTGCAGGGTGTCCCGTGTGTCCCTGAGCCCCCAGTGGGTCCTGCCCAGCTCCTCGCTGCAGTAGTTCCTTACCTGGGCTGTGGAGGTTGTAYCTGCAGCTGTGGTGCCATCTGCCTCGCTCAGTGTAGGTGCTCCGGACAGCCCTTGCTGTGAAGAAATGTTCCCAGTATCCAAACCCTCCCCTGGCACAGCCTGAGGCTGTTTTCTATTGTCCTYTCCCTTGTTCCRTGGGAGCAGAGCCAGACCGGAGGTGGCTGCCACACAGGGTGGGGATGCAGCACCCTGTCCCTGTCCCCATCCCACAGAGCTCTCATTGCCCCTCAGTGCTGCTCCATCAGTGAGTACCTGGCTGTGGGGCCTTCACGAGGGAGCTGGTGGCTCAGGCAGCAGGGGTGCCATGAACAGCTGCACTGACAAGGGCAGCATTCCCCAGTGCCTCTTTGGAAAGGGTGGCCATGATACACTCTAAGTGGTGAGAAAATGTTAAACCCCAGAGACTGGCCTTGTGTAACTTGCAGTGTGAGTGGTGTTTGGAAAAACAGAGCTCTGACTGACAATGACCCCATCAAACATTTCCCTTCCASGTGGGGTCCCTGCACGGTCCCTGCTCTGGTGCCTTGGAATTTGAACTTGGGGAAGGTCCTTCTGCTGACGAACTCCTCTTTGTATAGACAGACTGGATTAAGAGCTGAAAGGGTTAAAGGGTGACTTCTGGAAGCTTCTTCCCAAGGGATGGTCTGAGCAGATGTGTTACTACCTCAAACCACATTTCCCAAGCTTTGTTCTGTTGTTCCTTAATAACTTGTCGTGTTGGCTTGAGCTGTGATTTGAGTGTGGCTGCTGGAGCTTCCAGGGGCAATATTCCAGAAAAAGTGGCTGCTTCAGGCTTTATACTGACATGTCTGCAGGGCAGGAGAGGGCAGAATGGGGGGGTTGAAGCGAGGGTGGTTATAATTGTTTAGGGAGGGGAAAAAAGGAATGAGAATTTCTGTCTAAAAACTGTCAGGTAAACATCACCCGGGTCTGCATCAGGCTGAACAAAGCCTGTGGCATGTGCTGCAAAGCCACTGGATTCCACATGGTTTCTCTTGCCTCCAGGAATGTGCAGGCTTAGATTGAAATTATCCAGGGGAAATAGCCAATTTGGGGGATGTTCTTGGGGCAGGGCAGCACCAGCCTGGTTCCTGCCCTCAGGCACCTGCTGAAGGGCAAGGGGATGTTTGTAGGTGGCAGCTTCTAAAATGTCTGTTAGTGGTGGCTGGGTGGTGGAGGGTGGGTAACGCCAGGACATCCAGGTGCTGTGGTGGCACTTTCTTACAGAACAAACCTGTGTCATGCAGGTGAACTCCAGCCTTTTGCTGCTGGAGCAGCCCCTCAGGCCCCTGCCTGGCTCCCGGGGAGCTGGGTGTGAAGGTGTGGAGAGCTCCAGGTGGAGCTGGGGGAGCTCACCTTGGGTTTCCTTTGCTGTGAACAAGAGTCTTTCCTYATAGAAAGGAATAGCTCTGAGGTGCAGGAAAAGCTTATTAGTTGGAACAAATTGAAGTTTTAGGGCTTATCACTTTTTGAAGGAAGGAGGCCCTTGGTAAAGAAGTGGTCCCAGTGACTTGCCTGTGCTAGTCGCTGAGGTTCCCACCCTCTGTGAATGGTGTCAGCTCTGGGCATGGGACTTGGAGCAGGAGCTGGGTTTTAGTGGGGGAGTTTGAAAGCTTGATAGGCAGTCTCAAAGCCAGCAGCTAGTGTGACAGGGCTGCAGTGTCTGCAGTCAGGCAGTCTGTGAGGTGGGGCTGCCCTGCAGCCAGAGGTCCCCCTGAGCACTCACAGCTGGGCTGGACACATCCCGTCACCAGCCCTGGCCAGCTCAGGGCTGTGCCCTTCAGCAGCATGTCCTGGGAACTGCACTTCGGTGTTTTTTCAGTGCTACCATATCAGATCTGATCCGAGCATTTCAGCTGTGATCTAATTGCAATGTGTAATTGCAGATGATGAGGAGCGAGACCTGCAGAACGACCTGGGGGACTACAGCAAGTCCCGCCTCAGCGAGGGGGTCCTGTAGGCCCCGGGCACAGAGAGCTCAACCCAGGAACCTGAGGTGCTGCAAAACTGGACCTGTTTTACTCCAGTGTTTCCTGCTTCCAGGGAAGCTGAGGATCAAGTGCCGAGAGTGCTCAGCAGCAGGAGGAGAGGACCCCCTCTGTACATATGTACATATTGGTACTGTTGCAGGTTGTATTAAACCCACATCTTTGCTGTTACATGGAGCTGGTTACTCAGCCTGGTCCTTACCTGTAATAATCTCTACACTTAAACCCAGTCTATAAACACAGGCTGAACTGTTTCTGCCACTTAGAACACTTGGAACCCAGAGAACTTGTACAGTTTGTACCTGATGTAACAAAGCCACTGTGGAAGCCATGTACAGCCAAGAACTCCTTTTCTACAGTCCCACCTGTGTGGCAGAGCTGCTGCTTCCGAGTGCTGGGGTTTGTACAGCAGTGAGAATGGAATGTCAGAGGGACTGGGAATTGAATGGTTCAATAACTGCTCCTTCCTCACTGCAACCCAGCACCACATCCCACTGAACTCCTGTGCAGTGACCACATCTCATAGCTAGAGCTGCAAATCTGTAGTAGGACTTGAATAATTCGATACATCCCAAAAAAGCTGTGCAACTAATAGCTTGTTTTAAAAGGTGATATAAATAATTTGCAGCTTGTAGGAAATCTTTGTGTTAAAGAGGGTAAGTGTGTCAGTGAGGCACATGGCCAGCAGCTGTGTCAGCCCCTGGATGGAAGGACCAGCCCGTGCCCAGGTAAACACGCTGTCGGTGCTGGTGTGCTGTCCCAGAGTGTCCATCCCAGCTCCAGCCACTCCAGTTCATTTCCAGTTCGCTGCCCTGATCCTGAACACCCAGCACATCCCACGGTTTGGTTTCCTCCATCAGATCTGTAAGTCAGACCCTTTTCTGAATTCTGTGTTCACTTTCAGAATTGATGGGGATGATTCCATTGCTCTGCAGTGGTGGGAATGAAGGGGATTGTCCCCCCTGCTCCCCCAAGGGCTCCTGTGGACACAGGTTGATGGCCRTGGTGAGGGTGATTGAACTCATTCCTGTGCTCTGGTGCTGGGCTGAAGTAATGGGTCAGGTTTGCTCCTTYGCAGCTCAGTGAACCTCTTAAATAAAGTTCAATGCTTGTACAATTATGTTATGGMTTTTTAAGACAGTTTATTATTACTTCAAGTGTCAATGGCAAAAAATATTCCCCCCAGTTTCTGCATTTAAAAAGTGGAACTCCAGCTCAGTGCCATGTCCCGGTTCCAGCTGAACCCCACATTCTCCAAAGTAGTGCAGCATCACACAGCACAGCTTGGGAGACCCCTAAATAGAGAGCTACTTCTGAAACGTTGGCAMGAGACCATTCTGTACTCAGCTTCAGCTGCTTTTCCCTTCCCTGCCCATCACCAGGACCATCCCTCTCGGGCTCCTGTGCTGAAGGTGGGTTGCTCCATGTTCTTCCTTCTCTACGTTTTCTTTTTCTTGCATTCCATCTTTTCTCCTTCCTCTGCTCCACCCTTGTGCAGCCACACCTGGAGCATTGTGTTCAATCCTGGGCTCCACAGCTCAGGAAGGACAAGGGGCTACTGGTGAGGGTCCGGGAGGCCACCAAGATGATGAGGGGTCTGGAGCACCTCTCCAAGCAGGAGATGCAGAGRCGTGGCCGTGCAGCCGGGCCGTGCAGCGCCCCCCGGGCTCTGAGCACAAACCAGCTCGGGTTTGTTTTGAAATGCTGTTCCGACATCCCTGTGCCGTTTGTGTGGAGCCGGCTCCCGTTGCCATGGCAATGGAGCACAGACAACGCTGACAGACCTCGAGCAGCTGCTTCCCTCAGCACCCAGCGAGACTGGAATCAAACTGGCTCTCACATTCTGGGCCCACAGCAGAAACCCAACAAAGCCTCTTCCCACCACGGCCAGCCCACGTTTTAACCAGCATGCCCAGGTAGCCCCGGCAGCACACCCAGTGCTGGGTCTGAGGCTCCAGTTCCAAATGCCTTGGGCTCCACGTGGCAATGCATCTCAGACAGCAGGGAGCTGAGATTCCACTGCCAAGGCTGAGGGATGAGTTCAGGCAGTGTCAGAAATGCAGGCACCTCCACCCAACAGCCAGAGAAACAACTCCAGTTACTCCAGCCAGTCCTAGCTGCCCAGTTTTGGAGGTTTTCAGCAAGCAACTCTGCCAAAGCTTTCCCGAAGTCACATGGATCCCTCAAAAACAACAAATCACGGGTAAACCCATTTTAATTTCAAAATGAGGAAAACCAAACTGATGGGCAGGATCTTGCCAAAAGGTCAAACCCAGTTCTGGATGAAACAAACCCTCATATTTTTCAGCATTTTAATAGCCATGAAGAGCTGAAGATACTTTGAAGTGACAAGAAACACACAGACACGAGATAATGGTTTGTGGATTTTATTAAATGTTACCATTTTACATTTTCATATTTGCAAACCCAGCAACAGTGGGAAATCCAAAGCCTGCAGGACAGAAGAGCTGGTGAGTGAGTGTTCTGCAGTAGTACATGCAGAAAGTACAAAAGGTTTTCTTTATAAATCTACTTACTGCCTGTTTACAGTTTGCACACTGGACTGAYTGATGCTCATTCATGTGGTGGTTGGAGGTCCTGAGCTCTCAGCAGGACCCATCTCCCTGTACACACACATCTCTGAAGAAATTCTCTGTCTGAAAACGTTCTCCTTTATCCCTATTAAGGAGAATTTCCACATGCCATAAATGTCAGCTGCAATCCCTGCTCCAGGAGATACACAGAGCTTTCAGTAACCTGGCACCCACGTGGGGAACTTCCAGCTGAAGTAACCTGGGATCCTTCCTTGAGGAGACTGACCAAAATARTTGATAGGATCACATCTTGCTGCAGTGAACTAGAAAATGTGAGATTAGGCACTTTATAAGGAGGAGCAGTGTCCTGCTGTTCCAGCTGGCTCCAGCACTGAGACCAGATTTCTGTAGTTTAAATAAAACAGGAAAACAAACCCACAAAACCAACCGGGGCCATCTCTCCCTATTTATGAGAGTGCAGTGGAATTTTCAAGCCAGCCAGAAACAGAGTAATCATATTTATGCCTGAACATTTTTATGCCAATATAGAAACCATAATACTCCAATTCCTCAACCTATATGAAACCCTGTGTAGCCACACTGGGATTACTGGGATGGATAATCTACAGTTAACTTCCCAAAACCAGGTTTGACTACTGGTGGCTGTGCATTTCCATCCCTGGAGGAATGTCTCATGCCACTCTCCAGTGCTGCACTGTGCCAGATCAAACACAAGGCTCATTCCCATGTTTCTGCGGGCTTTGGGAGCAGATGAATCCCTGGTGCTGTCAGCTGGAGTGTCTGCAGTGAGAACAGCCAGTCTGGAGCTGCTCCTGGACAGCCAGATTGGCTCCCAGACGCCGGGGATGGAGCAGCAGCACAGCCTGGGAGCTGCTTCTCTCAGCTCTGGTCACCTATCCAATGGAACTGATSCCCTTCAGAAAGGCAGCAGGGGCAGCAAACACTGGAAATGGGCAATAGGAACATAAACCCAAAGAAGACTCCTGAATTTGCTGAGAACTGCCAGATGCTGAAGTTAAACTGAAAGTGGAACTGGAATAAACCCCACCCAGCCCTGAGCTGTAGATGCTGCAAAAACCTGCCCACATGAGCTCTGCACCATCAGGGAGCTCACTCTGGAGCACGTCAGTTTATATGGTGTACAAACAGAGCTAAGGGCTCTGCAAGGCTCCGGGGACAGAGCTGGGAGGAAATCCTAAACCCRGAGGAATGGCCTTCCAGGAGCATCGGGATCCCAGTGCAGGAATGGGCAGTGGTCTGACAAGTGCACATTTCCCCTTCAGTGTCTCTGTGAAGTGAAGCAAGCGTGCTCCTCCAGTGTCTCAGGAGCCCAGATCCTCTGGCCAGGGGAAGCCCACTGCTGCCAGCTCAGCCTTTCCTTTGGCCCAAATACACATTTGAGCTCCATGTGCCAGCACAGGGTTTTCACACTGCCCACACGGGGCTGAGGCTGTGCTCCGTGGGGAGCAGGGTACAGCAGGGGACCTCTGGACTCCTCCCTGCACAGCAACACCATCAGCAAGGTGATTTTCCACATTCCCTTTCCTGCCAGTCCAGCCCCTTCTCCCTAATTCAGCACCAGGGAACTCGAGGAGAGCACAAGGCACTGTGAAAAACAAATTTTGATATCCTGTCACACAGAAAAGGGCAGTTCTCTTTGCCATCAAGATCAGTTTGAACCCTGAGTCACACATTTGATCTCTTGTCAGAGTGTTTTTGGTATGCTGGTGCTCACACAAATACCTGCCTGCTTTGAATCTTGCTGGATCAGCTCCTCTGGCCGCTCGTTTCATTTTAATTACATGGCTTGAGCGAGTATTTCCACCCACCATTTCCCAAAACTCCCACTTTCTAAGTATCAGTGACTGTCCTTTTGGGGTAACAGAGTGAGACATCACACAGTTATCCTGCCATACAGGTTCCTCCTCAGGGACTGCCAAACCATCTTAATGAGGCTCTAACATGCCCAAACTAACCTTTTCACAGCTAATCGTTCACAAAATAGTCACAAGAAATACCTGAATGCTCTAAAGTAATATGGTTCCCTGTRCTGAATGAGTTTCCACTGCTTTCCTACAACCTCTTTTCTATGGTAAGATTAGCTTTATAGTGTCTTCTGTTAAAGACAGACTAGTAGAGTCCTGTGACAGAATTCTAAAACAAATCTTGGCTTCACAGCAGCAGATGTACTTCTCTTTACAAGCCAATAAATATTTCAGGTGACTAGAGAGCTGGGACTTCTATAATCTGATCCACATTCAAAAGCTAAGCAGGGAGTCAACAGGTTCCAGGAAACACAACACCCGTGTAAGTTTCTTCACTGCTAAATTAGAGGATGCCAGATACTCCTGTAAAAACCTTCCACTCTGGCCAGTACCTTGAGATGTTATCCTGTCATAACACAGGGGAACCTGAGAACTGATTTCTGTTACAAAGACTGGTAAGTAAAAGCGATCATCAAGAGAAAAATTAAGATATCCAACTTGAGTAGCATTTGGATGAGAAATGTAACCTCACTACATGCTGCTGTACTGCAAGAGATGGCCAAGCTGCTTCATTAAGCCCTTTAAATAGTAAAGCACGCAGCATCCTCAGCATTTCCCACACAAAGAGGCTGRTAGAAAAAAAAAGAGAAAGCGGAAATAAAACTTCACAACACACTCCACAGGCGACTTAAAACAGCAACRGAAACCGCAAGCCAGCGCTGCCCTACGCTTGGGGAATGGGACGGAGAGCGAGCCAGCCGGGCCGGGCCGGGAACCGGGGAGCGCCCGGCGGTGCCCAGGGGAGCGCGGGGAGAGAGCGGCCGGAGCCGCGGCCGGCGCGGGGCTGGGCTGCCCGTCTGTCCGTCCGTCCGTCCGTCCGCGGCGAGTGCTGCCCGGCGCTGCCGCTGCTGCTCCCGGGAGCGCCGGAAGGGCCGGGGGCCGCGGGCAGGGCCGGACTCGCTCCCGCTCGCGCCCCGCGGTCCCCTCAGAGCTCCCCTTCTCCCCTCACTCCCCGGCGCGGCCCGGCGACAAGACCCGAGCGCCGCGCCTCCTCCGCCGGGGGCACCGCGGGCGCTGGGCGCTGCTCTCGGTGCCGCTGCCGGTCCCGCTCCCGCCGGCCCCGCCGCCGCCGCCGCGCCAGGCCCCGTTCCCTCCTTCCCGGGCCGCCCCGGCCCGGCCCTCCCCCGGCCGGGCGCGCCTGCGCGGCGGCCCCGCTGCCATCCGGGGTCCCTCGGTGCGGTGCAGCGGGTCGGTAGGCGGGAAATGGCGATGAGCGCTGAGCGCCGAGCGCCCGGGAGCGCGGACCCGCGCCGCCGCCCCGCCCCCTCCGCCCGCCCGGCGCCCGGCCGCCCGCAGCGCGGCCCCGCGGCGCCGCTCCCGGCCCCCGCTCCCGCAGGTGAGTGACGCGGCGGACCCGCGCGGGTCCCAGCCCGGGATCAGGTGGGGGCGCGGGGTGGCCGCTCGAGTGACCGCGGGAGTGTCCCCTCGGGGCTGCCCGCGGCGGCCCGCCGCCCGCCGACACGCCGCGTCCCCCCCGCTCGCCCCCCGCGGCCCGCCGCGGAGCCCGGGCGAGCCCGGCCGCAGCCCTGGCGGGCCGGCCCTGCGCGGGAGCGGCGGAGCGGTGTCACCCCGCCTTACACCCCCGCCCGCCCTCCAGGCCGAGGCCTGCGGCGGGTCCCGCCCGCCCGGCCCGTCCCGCGCCCCGGGGCCGGGCCGGAAGCCGCAGCGCCGCGGCGCCATGCGGGCCGTGCCGCGCGGGTCCGCGCAGGACGCGCCTGTTGCTGCGGTGTTGTCGCCCGCCGGGGCGGCAGCGCCGGACGCGCCTGTTCAGCGGCCCCGGGGGCAGCGGGACGGCGGCTCGGCGGGGGGCCGCCCCGGCGGGTGCCGCGCTCCGCGCTGCCCGGGCAGGGCGCCCGGCGGCGGCTCCGGGGATGTCAGCGCGGCGGGGCGCGGGGGACACCAACTTTGTCGCCGGCAGCGGCGGGGGCGGCGGCCGCGCCGGCACCGTGCGGGACCCCCGCCGTCCGGGGCCGTTATTGGCATTCCCGGTCCCTGCTGGGAACGCGGCGGAAGGAATTAGCATGCTGCATACCACATTGATTATCTGCTCGCTCGGTGTTACTGGAGAGCACTGTACGAGCCTGTTGCTCAATTTTATGGTACTTAAGAGCGGTCGAGAGGACAGGTCTGGCTGTTTGTGTGAGTCTSTTTGGGAGAGCTCAAGCCTGGGTCCGTCCAGGGCACTTCGTTCTCRGTGGTGACAGTTGTGATGCTTTTTCTGGTCCCAAGCCTATTGTTTCTGGGAGGGATTTTCCATCGTCTTCCAGATGCTTATGATACACTTTTAGAAGTAACTTCGAGTTTGTCGTTATTGTCTTTGCCTTTGTTGATATGTTTCCACTGTTAGAGTAGCCCGTGAAGAGGATCTCTAAGTATAACTATTACTCTGTTGCCTTGGGCAAGTGACAACCTCTTTTGCCGTTTCTCCATGAGTAAAATGGGGATAATAATACCTTGGAGAGTTGTTACAAGAAGTAGTTAATGTTTGTAGAGGACTTAAAAGACCTAAGTGTTATTAATTAAGCCCCATGACACATTAAGGTAAGAGTTAGCGAGCCAGGTTTGCACATGGATGAACTGAGGCAGGAAGAGATTATGATTTAGCCAGAGTAACGTCCTGGATCTGTGACAATAGCAGAAAACAAGTTGTAACTACTTCATGCTGTAGGCGCAAGGGAGCRGTTCTGGATAACAGATAGGATTCCAAGATTACTTGCCCCTCCCTCACCCCCCCTCCCAATTTCAGGCTTTTCTACTTTAGGAGGTTCTGCCTGTGTGACTTCCAGTTGACTGGATAGCTCCAAGGACACTTATGGCTTGCCCACTTAAAAGTGTTTCAGCAGTTTTCATAACAAGATATATGTTCTAGGATGCAAGCCAAATCCCGACTTAAATTCCATGAAACATTCTCCTCTTTTCCCCTGAAAACATCGTGTGGAACTTAGTTTTGATCCTGTTCCAGTCAGTGCAGTGTGCACCAAAGCTGACATTCCTGTTCCATCAAAGTTCTTTATTAAAGAAAAATTCCCCTGTCAGTCTGCCCTGGAGATTGAATGGGACAGTTGGATCGTTTTTCTAAGGATGTAAACATTCCACGTATGCTGGGGCCATGTGTGCATTTCATAATTGAAAGGTGATTTTCCATCCCCAYCCTTGCACCCCTTGCAGGGTGGTGATTCCCCAGCACAAGGACGTGACACTGTCAGAGCCTCGGTAGCATTAAGCAGTTAAAAAACCAGAAYAAGTTGTCAGAATTCAAAAGGAAACTGAGTCTTCTGAGTTTTTCCATACTGCATTGGCTCTTCTGTGATCTCTTGTAATGCCGTGAGGTGACACCAACAGAAATCGTGTTTGCAGGAGACTTTGGGAATCACATATGCTCTTTTGACAGATTTCTGTGCACATATTTCATTCCTGTGGAAGAAGCTTTTCCACAGGTGTAAGGGGAGGAACAACTTGGGGCACTTGCACATTTTTGTAAAAACCATTCTGAAAGTCAGGCTGAACTATTTTGGCAAAAACTTGCAAGAAAAGCTTGAGCAGGGGGATTGCACAAGAGAAACTCCAGAGTTCCCTTCCTACCTCAGCCATTCTGGGAGTCTATAAAAGCAGGATGCATGAAGTAGAGCTGGAATTTGACATAAATTTAAAATTCCTGTGTATTTCTAGACATGTGTGTGCTCTGAGAGGAGTTTGAGACTTCTTGCCCTTTGGGACAGTGCCTTGGGGTTCCAGAGCATCATTGTGATCATTTCAGGATCACAGCTGGATAAGTGGTCATACAACCCTAAAAGTGCCTTTTCCAGGTTGTGGGTGTGCAGCTGTGCCCTGTCCAGGTTGTGCCCCATCTGAGTGCTTTCAGCCTGGTCTCCCTAGGGAAGGCAGTTCCCATGGGTTCTGGGTTTTGGCCTTTGGTGATGTCGGTGCAGGACCACTGAGATTATTCCAGATGTAAAGGCTGCCCCTCAGACAGGCTCCCTCTGTGACTGCATCCTTATTCTGTAATTCCTCAGGAGTGTTCCTCTCCACAAGTGCCTTTCTCATTCTTCACTCACAGTAGATCAGATGTGGTGATTCCTACTCCCCAGAGCCCAGGAAGCAAAGGACTCAGTCTGAATGAAATCCCTTCATTTGCTGGCCCCCGAATTGCTGTCACCATCTCTTGTATATTTTAAAGAGGCTGGTTTTTGTCTGRTGTGTATGAAAAGTTCTGGGGTGCTGCTCCCAGCTCTGGGGTTCCCAGCACAGGAGGGACACGGACCCGTTGGACTGAGTCCAGAGGAGACCACCAGGGTGATCAGGGATGGAGCAGCTCTGCTGTGGGGCAAGCCTGGCAGAATTGGGAGTGTTCAGCCTGGAGAAGAGAACCTTCAGGGTGATCTCGTTGTGGCCTTCCAGGACCTGAAGGAGCCAGCAAGAAAGATGGAGAGAGACCCTTTACAAGGGTCTGGAGGGACAGGACACAGGGAATGGGTTCCACTGCCAGAGGGCAGGGATGGATGGGATATTGGGAAGGAGTTCCTGGCTGTGAGGGGATGAGCCCTGGCACAAGGTGCCCAGAGCAGCTGTGGCTGCCCCTGCATCCCTGGCAGTGCCCAAGGCCAGGCTGGACAGGGCTTGGAGCAGCCTGGGATGGTGGAAGGTGTCCCTGCCCATGGCAGGGGTGGGACAGAATCAGCTTTAAGGTCCCTCCCAGTCCAAACCATTTTACAATTCTGTGATTTGATGTTTGTACATCCCAACTAAATCTCCAGAAAATGCAAATACACACCACAKGTGCAGAGCTGATTAATCAAATCCACAGTAGGTTGTGATTTTCAGGGGGCAGCCTGTTCAATGGAATCATCTCAGCAGCTGGTTTAAGAGGAGCTCTCCCAGGCAGGATGTGGCAGTGCCAGCCCTACCGAGGGCTCCATCCCTGGGGAATTCCCTGGAGTGCCATGGAGCTGCAGTGAGGTGCAGCTCTGATTGCTTCAGAGAAACTCACATACAGCCGGGTGCTTGAAAGCCTATCTAACATGTTGTTTACATGTTGAGATGCCTAGATGGCCATTATTTAGTGTTTTAGAAAAATAAATATTTGACATTCACAGATGAAGGCATTTTCAATAGCACTTGAAAAATTAAGTGGGAAATCATCCACATCTAAAGCAATCAGCTCAGGGGTTGGGTCGGAGCTTCCCAGTTGGCAGTCCTAACTTTTTCTAAATAAATTACTTCCCAATCAGATCAGTTTCAGTAATTACTTTGATTAAGGTGCTCTTAACTTCTCAAATGTTCTRTCATCATATCCTGTGATCCAAGGAAAACCCTTGTCAGGACAATCTGCTGTAAGAAAACAGGGAGTTGAGCATCAGCCTGCAGTGCACTTCCACCTCTGCCAGCACTGTGGATCCATGTGGGATCCGAGGAGAAACAGCCTTTGCTGCCTCAGTTTCCCTGGCTGATGGGTCAGTGTTTTGGTAATCTGTGGCCAAGCCCAGGGGAAGGAGTTGTGCAGCTGCTGGTGGACAGGATTAACTCAGCAGCACATTGATCTCTGCTCTATCGGGACATTCAAAATACAGCTCCCCACGGGGGGAGTTTTCAGGCTCCAGCCCCATCAGTCAGATTTCTGTGCATCCTGCTYAAAATAACCCTAAAGCCAGCATTTAGAAAGTGCCTGTGCTGCATTAGGTCCAGCAAGGATCCACTGCCCACCAAGTGSTGCTTCTGCTGGAGTTGCATAGAAAAGAGATGATGGAAATAGAAGTTATCCCTAACAGTCCTAYCCTGTCTGAATTCAGAARTCCTTCTTGGTGGGTGAGGAGTCTGGTTAGGATGCATGAAACACCTCTAGTTCTGTGCCCATAGTGTTTAGTGTAGCAGTATAATTTTAAGCATAATACTGTCATGCAAATAAGTTTAACTAAAAGGAGCTGTGAATAAGCTATGCATACTTACTTTAGTATGGATACTTACTTAAGGAGCATAGTTACAATAAATACATCCTGCTAGTCATTGCCAATATTCCAGGTGTAAGTAGGAGAAAAGAATCTAGGACTCTAAAGCGTTTGGTTTAGAACTTACCTGTAAATTAATTACCTTATATGTGTAAACAAGAGTGTTGTTAGCAGCAGAATAGGGCCAGGCAGCTGATGCTGCAGGGCTCATTAGCATCCRCAAAGCCTCCCAGGGAAGGGAGGGATCCTGTCCTTATTGAGGCTGTGTTTGGGAATAGCTCATTTAAGTTAATAAAGTAGCAGGAACTCTGATCAAATCAGAGCAGCAGTTCTGAGCAGTTTGGCCTGTGCTGCACCAATTCAGTCTAAATCATAACTCAGTTTACCCTAGGCCATTCTAACCCACGACTGCTTTGTTTTCCCCTGTACTTTAGGAGGTGCTAATTAGTGGAAGGGAGGTAATTCAATCTAAGGCTGAGGCTGTACCACAAGGGCTTCCCTGGCCCCGCAGCAGCAGCCTGGTTGGTGGGGAGCCCCACACGGCTTCCTGGGCTGCCCGTGCCCTCCGGGAGCCTCAGCCTGGCTGCCTGGCTGGGGAGCAGCAGCATTCCCCTTCCCTTCCCTCTTCCCGCGGCTGGGACTGCCTGGGAAGGCTGCTGGCTTAGCACAGGTTTCCTTAGCCCGGGCAGAGCTTTGCGGAGTGCTGTGTGTGCTGTGCTCAGCCGGAGGGGCTGCCAGTGACACTGCTGTGTGTGTGTCGTGTGTGTCCTGTGTGTGTGTCTGGTGTGTGTGTCCTGTGTGTCTGTGTGTGTTTCTGACCCTGCCTCTGGATTGGCACTCAGCCTGCTGGCAGCTCCCTGCATCTGCCCTCTCGTTCACATCCATGGCACTGCTGTGGTGTGCTGTGCTCAGCACGGAGGGGCGTGCAGTGACACTGTGTGTGTCTGTGGTCTGTGTGTGTGTGTCTGTGTGTCTGTTGTCGTGGTGTGTCGTGTCTGTCTGTGTGTGATGGTGTGTTTCTGACCTGCGCTGGGAATTGCACTCAGCCTGCTGCAGCTCCCTGCAGCCTTGCCCTCCTCTGGTTCACATCCAGGCACTGCTGTGTGTGCACTGGGGTCCCCTGGCTCCAGGTGACAGCTAGGACCTGTCCTGTGTCCTTGCTCCACCCTCCAGTTCCCTTCCAGAGGACGTAACAGCACCTGAGCCGCTCCTCGTTCCTCCCCATCCTGGAAGCTTCTCTCATTTTACCATCCCGGGGGAGCTCATTTAGGGCCAGGAGGCTTCTCTTTATCTGCAGCAATGCTCTGGGCTGCWGGGTGATGCCTGGTACCCAGTTCCAGTCCATCACCTGGAGGGGAATCCTACAGGTGAGGGCTGAGCTCCTGGTCCTGGCAGTGTGGGCTGTGGGAGCAGATGGGAACCCATGGGTGATGGTCAGGAGCTCAGAGGGGAAATCAGAGAGGAATACACAGCTGCTTGTGAGCTCTGTGGGCAGCAGGTCTGGGTTGGGGCTTACCAAAGCAAGGCAGAGTGTGAACTGCAGGTTTAAGGTTTGTTTTCAGAGGGGGAAAACAGTATGCAAAAAGTAAAGGAAGTGTTCAATAAATAGCAGGAATGTTCAAGAATGTTCAAGTACCTTGAACAAGAATGTTCAAGGTACTTGCAGGCAGTGGGATTTAACTACAGTATATTTGATTGAGTTACCTACCTCAGCTTGTCTGACACCTTGAGCTTGTGTCAAGACCAAGCAGTTGTAGTTAAATCAATTTAAATACAATTGGAAAAGCTTGTTTATTTTGCTTATCAGGCCAGAAATTACAAAGATTGCAGGAGAAGATAAAGTTAGTGTAATCTTGATGCTTTTATGATCTTAAAGATTTGGAAGAAACTTTTGAGGACTTCGTTATAACTAAAATAATATTCCTAAACAACTGTAATTACTGGGTTTAGAGTCCTTTACTTTTGTGTTGTTTAGGGACTGGGAAGCTCATTGGTACTTTTAAGAGAAAYGTTTTTGGGAGCTCGGTTGGAAAAATGGGCTACAGAGGTGCAGGTGAAGAGGTGTCAGACTTAATTYTTAGGTGCAATTACCCTCTTTTGAAGATAYTTCTCTTTTGATAGTAGATTGGTTTATTATGTACCTGGAAAGGTTTGATAATGTTCCATCTCAAAGATTAATAGTTAATACAGAAATATCCTAAGTCAATTAACGTAGTAGCACAGGAGCAGGCAGAGGATGCCACACTGCTGGTGAGGTGTTGTGGTAAACCCCTGGGAGGAGGCACACCAGCCATGGAAGGGACAAACCAGGGTGGAAAGGCTGTAAAAGAGGGTTCAAAGCCCCACTCAGCCCCCACAGGATGGAGGCAAAGAATCTGTGCAGCTTTCTGTGTGTCAGAATGGGTTTGAGGTGTTGCTCAGCTCTGCTCCCTCCCTGTGGCTGCACGGACACTCCCGCCCTGAGCTGTGCAACAGTGCTGGTTTCAAATCAGGTGGGMGGGCTTTGCTTACCCTCTGTGCTCAGAGGGAGTTAACAGCACTAATTTCTGGTTTGTAATATACATGATACCAAAAGGATGAAGCAAGGAATTCTCTCCTACTTCAATGTGCCAGTTTATAAATATTCCAGAGGTGGGCTAGGCAAGGAAGCAAGGTGGAATGTGCCTGTGTGTAAGGACTGAGCCACGGCCATCTTTGGCTTACTTGGGATGCTTGAAGGGTGTGTCTTACCTACACAGGTTTGAATTTTCAGAAACCCTGTAGGAACTGTATAGTATACAGTTATATGAGTATATTTAAATTTCTGTTGCTCTGTGGCATTGGGTTGATGCTGGTCCATGGACTCTGCATTTCCCAGGGAGGACTGACAGACACACAGACACTTGCAGTTGGATAAGCCTGATTTTCTCTAGGAAGAGCTGGTCAGTGTTGCTGTGCTGAAGGACAGAGCCCATCAAAGAGTGTGGTGAGCAAAAGAAACCCATGCTGTACCTGTCCTTTCCCCTGCCAGGAGTTACCTGTTCTATTCCRGTGTGGAAACACTCCAGCCTGAAGACATGGCTTGCTGGACACTCAGGACAAAGGAGCTGTGGGGGCTGGAAGGATGCAGGGAAAGGAGGAATGGGAATTAGAAAGCATTCCTTTCACCTCCACTAAAGCATTTCTACTCTCCCACAGTTTTGCTGAGTTGTTTCTTCAGCACTGCTGGTGAGAAGTGATGTGTGCTCTGTCATACACCTCATGGCACAGAAGTGGCAGCTAACTTGTTTCAAGTGTTTCTTTGGTATTTAAGGTAACTTGCATGAAATTTGTTTTTTAAGTTAACTCAGGTCTCCTCAGTGTCTGGGAGATTTTCCCAAGTTCTAATGTAGCTGCTCTGCAGTGTGATAAATTAACCACTTGTGCTGCTTTGGAACGTGGCTTGGTGCTTTCTCCATCATAGGGTTTCTGATCAGAGGCCAGGCTCACTCCTGATACTGGGGAATGGCTGGAAACAAATCCAACAGCTGTGGCAGCTCCCAGGTGGTACCAGCYCTTCTCGTTCCTGCTGATTTCTCTGGTTCAGGATCCCTCAGCACAGATTTTCAGCTGGGCTGTGGAGACAGGGCACTCACCCACACAGATTTCCACCACGAGTCTGTGGTGCAGGAGCAGGACCCCCTTTTCCCCAGCTCCAAAGCCCCTCAGACAGAACTTCCCAAAGCAGGGCAGAGCCAGCCCCCTTCTCCTCACTCAGCAGAGCAGTGCCCCGGCTGTTTGCAGAGCCAGATCTGCCACTTCACAGCCAGGAAGTTCTTGTTTCCTTACCTGTTGTGCATTTCAGAGTGACTGAGATACATTAGACCAACCTGGAGGTGATTATCTTGTGAAAGAAATAAGTGAAATTCAGGGTGAAATCGACTGGAAACATTGCAGGGTGGATGCAGGGCAGTTTCACRCTACAGAATTTCTGTTGTCATTGGTAGCTTGTGCTTATTATACTTTGTATTATTGGAATATTGAGCAGAAACTTCCTATAACTTTCTATTGAGTGGGCAACAYGGCTTGTTGTTGTTTCTTCTTTTTWTTTTTCTTGTGGATTTTTCACCCAAAACAAAACAGGGAGTAAAAAAGAGAATGAAGTAAAATGTACAAAATAGCTTCATTGTGACAGAATCAGACAGGTCACTGCAATTCATTTCAGGCAAYTTTTTGGGACTGGATACATTTCAAGTTCATCATGTCTCAATYTTATGTTTTAAGGGTAAGAACATAGTATCACTCACAAGTGAGTACAGCTGTTAAACCTTTAGAATTTTTTTTCATGTCAGTTTTAACTCAGGTACAGGCACAAATTAATCTCAGATTTGCAATTTTGTAAGAATGAAGTTTTCCATGCAGGAAAGAAGCCAGGATGGGCTATGAAAGAGTCAGTATTAATTCAGCATGTATTCATAAGGGAAAATGATTCGTTTAAATTTTGTCTGGACACTGACTAATATGAATCCTGACTGTGCTGGAATTTTCCCCATTTTAACAACAGAGTTGGTTGATTTTTCATRGTAAATCAGGGAAGCCAGGTGCGAGGAGAGCATGAAAGCAGCCCCGTGCAAAGGGGYGAGCAGAGTTTAACCTCTTGTGAAAGGCTCTGAAGGGATACAGTATACCAAGGAAGGTGTTTGCCAGGGCAATGAGAATCATATTATCATTTAAAGAGTCTTTATCCTGCAATAAAAATAGTCTGCTATTTTTGAGGCCAAAGGAGCAGCCAGAACCCTTATCTATCCCTTTAAAAGATAGCAGCCTGACAAGGTCCTGTGGGATACGTGATTGTGGCTGTGATCCCCCGGGAGGATTCAGGTGGAGTGGAGCAGGATTAGGTTTTCTGAAGTTGAGCAAAAGCGGGAGGATTCAGGTGGAGTGGAGCAGGATTAGGTTTTCTGAAGTTGAGCAAAAGGCAGCTCTGCTGCTGTGCAGACCATGCAGAAATTCCTAGATTCTCCTCACAAGCACAGGAGCTACTCCACAGCTTCCATAGTCCAACACAGACTTACTCAGGCTTATTAATCTGCTGTTTCTGTTGGTTTTTTTTAATGAAAAAGATAACTGGTTTGGGTGAGCTGAACAATTAGCACAAGTAACTCCTCGGGATTGTTTTGTGTTCAGACCACATCCCGGAAGGTCTGTTCAGGAAGTGTTTGCAACCTGTCCATGCCACYGCTTCTAACAGAGGGACTTGACTTCCATAAATAGGCTCCCTGTGTGCCTGGCAGTGTGGATTAAATGTCCAGAGAGCCTGAGGACAGCTGGTCCCTCCCAGAATCCCAACAGGAGCAGTGCTGGTTCTGTGGAATCTGTTCCTGCTCGTCTACAGCTCCAGCACTGCAAACTTTCCTCTCCCAACCTCTCAGCTGCCCCACAAGATCTGGAGGTGACTGATGTGAAYTTGTCATCTTGGCAGCACCAGAGGTTGGAAATAGGCCCTTCTTTCTGCAGCAGGTTTTGGGGTTTGCTCTGAGGTTTGCTGTCCCGTGCTTACCCCAGTTCTCCAAGTTTCCTCCTTGCTTAGTGTGACACAAACTGGAAAGCCTGAATTAATTACCAGCATGTGCCCTRGGTGCAAAGAGAAAAATATCTTGGCTGGGAGGGAATAAACTTTCAGTTCCAAATGCATTTGGTATAATCAAAACAAAGCCTCACTAGCAAAGCAATGGCAAAACAGAAATATGATGGCTAGAGCAGAAAAAGAAGGYAACAGAAGATCTYTTTTCTGTTGAGGCCAGTTGTAAAAAGCTGCCATCCTTCTTTGGCAAATCCTTATGAGGATGGGTTTGTTTTAGGGGCAGTATTCAGACTTTGGGAGAYTAGAAGTGAGCACAAGGTAGATGTCCTGAGGGATCAGGGTTTGAACAGGGTGTCTGAAGAGCAAGGATTTCAAGCAGGATTTTGTTTCAGATGGAAGTGATTTTGTGCCCTGGAAGGTGGGGAGGAGCAGAAAATGGGCTTTCAGTGAAACAGGGAGAATTTAGAGGTGCCTTTGATAGCTGTAATTCCTTACTGTTACTTGGATGGAACTCGTGCTTGCTTTATACATTTATCCAGATTTCATAACCCAGCACCAGCATCTGAATAGTACGTATTGGGTGATTTGATATTTTAACAAATCAGTGCCTTTTTATTTTGCTTTCACCTACCCCAGACTAGCATCACTTCCAGACTGCTTTGAGTCAGACTTTCCTGGTTTATTGCTCTCTCAGTTCAGTTCTGCAGTGGCAGAAAAACACACCTAAAGATTGGAGAAGAGTGACAAGTGGTGCAGTACATTGGAAAACATGAAATACATCTGCTGGAGTGACATGAAATGGRTGTAATTTTCTAGGGAAGGYGAATAAGTTGGTTAAAAAAGGCCAAGAGTCYTTGAAGGGGAAGAGTCTCAACATCTTGAYCAAGGAGTATTGAACAAGGGCTCTGGGGCCTGTCTGGGTGCAGGTTTAGCTGTCCAGCCTTGCCCTTGGCTTTGGGGGCACACCACGGTTCAGCCCACACTGCTGTGTCCCCAGAGCCCTGCCAGCGTGTATATCTAACATAACAATAACATAATATCAACAACATAACCTTCCCCTGTGGCTCAGGGCTGTCCCCAGCTCGGGCTCTGGCTTTCCTGAAAGCATCCCAGCACCGTGGGGATGGATCCCAGCCAGCCAGGAGCACATCTCCTCCTTGGGCTGTTCCTCACCCTGAAATCTGGGTCACATCACAGCCGTGAAACGTGCTGACAAAACACCTCTGCCGTGGCTTGTCTGAAAGGAAACTGAGCAAAAGATCTGCTCCTGGTTGCTCTGCCCGTGGCTCTGCCTGCCGATCCAGCAGGGACTGAAAGAAGCACACGCATTTTCTCAGCAGGGAGGTGTGTGTCAGCTGGGCTGGCKGGGGACAGGGACACCACAGGGAGCCTGCCACTCCCTCCGTTTCAAACCCCTCAGTTGTCACAGCTGTTAAATGTGGGGACAGGTCACAGCTTTGTGCAGTTGGTCACGTCACCATCTCTGTTTACACCATGCGTTGATGCTCTTGCTCAAAATTTTAAAATTGTTTAAAAATTTACTTTCTTGACTTTGTGTAAAAAGTTTTTCAAGAAAAACCGCAGATAAAGAAATAGAAGTTTTTCACCTCCTGTGTTGCTGTCACCAGAGTCACACTCTGGACATATTCAAGTTGTCTGGATGCTCTGGAGATGCTGTGGTGTGGAGGCTTGGGATGGATTGATTTCTGTGGTTGCAGCTCCATGTTATTCCTGAGTGCCAAACTGAATGGAGAAATTGTTCAACACCAGAGTTTTGAATTTTCTTGTCACTTATCTCTGCCTATTGTTCTTCACCATTGTTCTTTTACCATCTTCAACCTTTTCCTGTATCAGAAAGCCCTAAACCCTGTAATTAGATGTGCCTCACCTAATTTTCCTTTTAATAGTTTGGGGAAAGTAGAGAAAACAGCAGTGTCATACGTGGTGGGAAATAAACCATCCCTAAGTGCAGATTCCGTGGAGGTGTGCTCTCAGTTTGAAATATGAGTCATTCACAGGAATTTCTTTCCTGTAAGTACAGTGTACCTGGGCCATGGAATAACAACAGTATTCTCAAGGTAGGGAGCCTGACACTTGGTGTGTGTGAACTCAGGAAAATGGAATTTATTGCAGCCATAGCTCCTTCAGCTMCRGCTTTTTWAGAGCTCCTACATTTTATTTTCCTGTCCCACAAATTATTGAGTGGGTATTCCTTTTAGTCCTTCTTTGTTCTGTAATTCTCTCTTGAAGAACAAGGTTTTTCCCTTTTTTCCCTCCACTTTTCTGGGTTTATTGTAAGTGTAGAAGTAATTGAAGAGAGAAGGGGTTTTGGGAGCTGATTTCCCTGAGCAAACTCCCTGGCACAGTGGAGGTGGCAGTGCCAGCCCAGGCTCAGGTCCTTGGTCACCATCAGGGATGGCACGTGCCGGGGAAATCCAAATCCTGCAGGTCTGAGGAAGGAAATTCTCCTGCATGTTTAGACTTGATTATTTTGACTGCATTAAGTTTTGTAGCCTGGTTCAGCAAAGAACCACGACTATAATTCAGTAAAAACTCTCCTCCTGTCTGGATCCAGTGCTAGGAAAGCAAACTSCAGCCTCTGAGAGGGTTGTAGGTACCTGTTGCTYAGTCCATTAGAGATATTTATAACCCCAGGCTTGATACCCAGCATGTGCAGTGAGCCAGGGGAGTCCCTGGCAGGGCTGCACTGAGGAGCTGAGCGTTTCCCTGCTGCATAAATGTGTACTCACCACTGACCTGGAGGGGCTGTAGCATGTCCAGGGAAGGGAATGGAGCCCCAGGAGYGGCTGAGGGAGCTGGGAAGGGGCTCAGCCTGGAGAAAAGGAGGCTCAGGGGGGACCRTGTGGCTCTGCACAACTCCTGASAGGAGGGGACAGCRGGGGGAGTCAGGCTGGGAACAGGGAACAGGGACAYGAGGAGAGGGAACAGTCTCAGGCTGGGCCAGGGGAGCTCAGGGTGGATATTGAGGAAAATTTCTTCCCTGGGAGTTCTGCAGCCCTGGCACAGCTGCCCAGGGCAGTGGTGGAGTGAGTCCCCARCCCTGGAGGGGTTCAYCAGCCCTGTGCATGTGGCACTTGGGGACACGGGCTGTGGTGGCCCTGCAGTGCTGGGGGCCGTTGGGCTGGGTGTTCCCAGTGCTCTTGTCCAGCCTCAGTGGTTCCATGACATCACTGGCGGGTCACAGAGGCCAGCTGGCTCTGCCTGTTCCATGTGCCATGGCCCCACACACACTGCCCACCTCGCTGCAGGGTGTGGGGCTGCTCCTGAGCTCAGGGCTCCAGCACAGTGAGTGCTCTGGCAGAGGAGCCTCCCGGGGCTCCCTGCTGCCCTGRTGCTGTCCTTGGACTCTGTCRTGTCAYCTGTCCAGCATCCCCACTGGCTGTGGGATGTCCAGCTGTGGCACGGACACTCCGGTGCATTGCTCAGATGCTCACTGGTTCCCCTTACAGACTGGTTTGATGGTGTGAAAATGAAGGAATTTCRCCCCTTATCTCGGTGAGCTGCTCAGGTCTCTGAGGAGGAGACAGGACCTGAAGTAAGTGTGGGAAAGAAATGAGGAGGGAGCAGGAGCAAGGCCACTGAGGTGTTGGAGCATGTCCAGACAAGGGCAACAGAGCTGGAGAAGGGTCTGAAACATAAATCCTGTGAGGAGCTTCTGAGGGAGCTGGGAAAGGGCTCAGCCTGGAGAAAAGGGYGATCAGGGGACCCTGTGGCTCTGCACAGCTCCTGACAGGAGGGGACAGCCGGGGGGGTCAGGCTGAGAACAGGGACAGGAGGACAGGGAACTGGGCCAAGGGAGGCTCAGGATGGATATTGGGGAAAATTTCATCATGAAAAGGGCTGTCCAGCCGTGGCACAGGTGCCCAGGGCAGTGTTGGGGACCCTGTTGCTGGAGAGATTTACCAGCCCTGTGGATGTGGCCCCTGGGACAGTGGTGGCCTTGCAGTGCTGGGGACAGTTGGACTGAGCTGACCACTGATGGAAGGGCTGAGCATGGAGCTGTGCAAACTGACCCCCCGTGTTTGCTGGCAGTTCCAGTGAATATTCCATTAGTAATTCTGTGTAACACCGTGTTTCACCCTTGGCAATACCCACAGAGCACTTTCCTTGCTAAGCCTGACAGCAGTGTCAGTACTTGGGTCATTCCTCGTTAGCTGCAGCACCCTTGTGTGAGACTGYGACTTACCTGGGAACAAACACTGCTGTGTGACAGGTTTTCAAAAACATGATCAGTGTTTCCCTGTCTGTGACTCATCCCAGTGCCACCATTGCCTTTTCCTAAGCAACATACCTGTTGTGACATTACCTATATGTTAAATGTTGCAGATTGTTTATTCTGTCTCTGCAGCAATCAGATCCACACTAAATGGACTCCAGAAAGGCAACTTACATGTTAAATGCTATATTTATTCTGTCTGTGCAGCAYTCAGATCTACACTAAATYGACTCCAGAAAGGCAGGCACTGATTCCTGTAATGATAAGCATACAGTTTTCTTTAAAAAACTGGGTTTTGTCATGATTTCAGCTAGGAAAGGCAAATTACTTTATTTCCAGTATTTCTGTGCATTGCACCCCAGATGGATTTCTTGCTACGTCATTTTTCTGCTCCTGATCCATCATAAGCATGATTTTAATCAGGAGMAGTCCCCTTCAAACCAGCCCAGCTCCAGGCAGCTGCAGAGGGCACGTCCCCAGCCCAGAGAACAGTGACATTGAGACTCGGTGTGACAATACCAGCAGCCCACTTGGAGGCTGGAGATAAATGGGAAGCGTTCCCTGGAATGGCCTTTTAGTGTGCTTTAATAGATACTGCCCTTGCAGGAGTGTTCCCAAGGGCTGGTGTGGTTCCCAGCCTCAGCTGCATTGGAGCTCAGTTTGGGTTCCTTTGCAGAGCTGCCCTGTCCTCACCCYCTCTGAGTGCACAGGCTGGTGATTCCTGCTGTGAGCACTCGACAGGAATTTAGATCTATGCCTCATCCCAAGTTTAATGTGGAGACTTGCAGTGATGTATTTTGAGGAACAGAGAGAGGAAGGAACTTCCTGGGTCACAGAGTCAAGTCATTTGGGGCTGGAGACAACAGGCACCCCACAATCAATGCTTTCATCAGGGCAGGTGACACCCTGCTGGTTGACAAGGTGTCGTTGTTCTCAGGTTGGGCTCCATGACCTGAGAGGTGCTTTCCACCCTAGACAGCTCTGTCATTCTGACAGGTGGGTTCATTCCTGCCGTCCCAGCTGTACCAGGTTCTGTGCCGCTTAGGTACGAGTTCAGGGATGCTGGGGTACTGAATACATGGATGTGCTGGGTGTCTGTGTCATGGATGTGCCAGGCTCAGTGGTGAATACCAGCTGGGTGCTTGTACCAGGGCTGAGCCGCTCATGATGTGCTGGGTACTGTATCCATGGATGTGCCAGCGTCACCTCTGTCCTGGGTGCTGTACCAGAGCTGTGCCAGCTCAGTGGGAAAATCAGCTGGTGCTGTATCCATGGATGTGCCAGGCTCAGTGATGTGCTGGGTGCTGTACTGTGGATGTGCTGGGTGCTGTGTCCAATGGATGTGCTGGATGCTGTACCAGGGCTGAGCCAGGCTGAGCTCTGTGCTGGGTGCTGTACCAGGCTGTGCAGGCTCAGTGATGTGCTGGGTGCTGTACCAGGGCTGTGGCCAGGCTCAGTGTATTGCTGGGTGCTGTAACCAGGCTGTGCCAGGCTCAGTGAGTGCTGGTGCTGTACCAGGGCTGTGCCAGGCTCAGTGATGTGCTGGCTGTGCTGTATCATGGATGTGCCAGGCTCAGTGTGCTGGTGTCATGGTGTGCTGGGTTCTGTGAGTTCGTGATGTGCTGGGTGCTGTACCCCATGGCAGATCCACAGTTGTTCCGCCCCCTGCAGCATGTTCCTCCTAGCACACAGCTCTGTGCTGGAGCACACCGGGAGCACTCCCAGCCTCACATCACCCTTGAGATTGGGGAGCTGCAGCTTTACCACGTTTCCTCAGTCAGGGATGTTTTTTCCCTTTTCCCCTCTGCAGCTTTCCATGTGGTACCCATGAAGATGAGGCTGAGGACACGGAAAGCTTCCCAGCAGTCCAACCAGCTCCACACGCAGCGGGCYCTGCGGGCCAAGCGGAAACACTCGGAGGTGGAGGAGCCCTTAGCTGGCGGCGGGGGAAAACCACCCAAAAATGAGACAGGCCTCTTGTCTTCGATCAAAAAGTTCATTAAAGGAAGCACACCCAAGGTACGCCGCCTGCAGGCCCCTGCTTTGCTTTCAAGTGGGTCATAATCACGTCAAGTTTGATTGAAAACCAGTTCTGTTAAGAATTAATCGTGTGGTGGAAGCAAAACGTAAAGAGTTGGAAGGCAACAGGTGCCTGTGAGTTGTGTCAGGTAAAGCTGACTTTGAAACCTTCAGGAGTCAATTTTAGGTGTATTTAACAGTCCAATAAATCACAGGCTTTATTGCCTGGTGTTTCTTTGTGAAAATGTCAAATAAATTCAGTACATTTTTCATTCCTATTTTAATTCCTTGGATCCAAATTCAAGGATTTTACCAGTACTAACAACTTAGAAAAGCCAGTCTGTAAGCATTAATTTCTTGACTATTTCTGGCAATTTTATTCAAGATTGTTCAGGAGTCATTTAATCAATGAAGGTCAAACCTCACAAATTCAAGTGCCACAGAATTGATGCAGCTGTTCAGGGATTCCTGCAGTGAGCACTTCCCTGCTTGGAGCATCACATCCAGGTTTTGTTGGGGAAAACCACAAAATCTCACATCTTGGTGCAGCTAGAAAGCCGAGCTTTACTGATCTGCACATGGGAGCACCTGTTGCATGTGCTGCATGGATATTTGAGGGTGAAAAATATATATATACACAAAGACACAAACATATATAAATTAAAAATATAAATTTATATATAAAAATCTTTATAGGCTGAATGTAACCTTGCAATTACTTCAAAAACTGGCTTTTTTTCTCTAGATGGAGGCCAGTTAAAAACCCCACATCATCCATCCCAGCGGTTCAGATACTGCCATTATGTAACTGCAGATTCGAAAGAAGAGTATCCAGGAAGTCAGAACTAATTTACAATGTATCCCAGATCAGCTCTGTGATAAATAAAATCTGATAAAATTTCAACATTTTATCGACTTGTCGTAGGTGTTTTGGGGGAAATGGGTAAGAAACCTGCCATAAACGTGTGCCTGCACATACAGCCATGCACAGAAGATGTGCAGAACTGTTTGGTTCTGTCTCATTCCCATGAGTGCTGCAGTCACTTATTCCCAGGTAAGGAGAATCCTTGGATTTTCACAGCTCAGTTTTGCCCTGTACTGATATGGATTGTCACATTGGATATTGTTGGGCAGTTCACCTGCTGTGTGTTTAGCAGGCAGAGAAAWCAAGTTTCAGGTAATTTTAGTTGCTTTGTGTCTGCATTTCGCAGCTTCTGCAGCACTGGAATATTTAGCTTGGCTGTAAAGACAATTTTTCTACTACAGCAGCTCCATGTCCAGTTTTCATTCCCCATACTTTGACTTAGTTTAAACTCATGTAAGATCCCAGCTGGCCAGACCCTTGTTGCACGWTCTGCACCTGGAAGTGGAGCAGTAAAGGGATCTTTGGTGAACTTTCTCCAGGAGATGACATTCTCTGGTCTGTTCCATGGAAAAAGGCACTGCTCAGCACGTTTGTTTTTCCCCTCTTTTGTATTTTAAGGAAGAAAGAGAAAATCCCCCCAAGAGGAGTCGGATTGAGCGGGATATCGATAACAACTTGATCACCTCCACGCCCCAGACAGGAGAGAAGCCCAACAAACAGCTCTCGCGTGTGCGGCGGAAAAGTCAGCTCAATGGAGGTGGGTGAATGGCACACTGCAGGGCAGGGCAGGGCACTGCGGGGCACTGCAGGGCAGGGCAGCTCTGCCCCTCCAGCTGTGCACTGACCCGGCTGTGGGCACACTGGGCACGGCAGGGCAGGGCAGCTCTGCCCCTCCAGCTGTGCACTGACCCAGGGCCCTGCTGCAGTGGGGAGGTTACTGCAGCTCTGGCTGCCTGCAGGGAGAGCAGGGCTGAGCTGATCACAGCCAAACACGATTTCCCGGGGTGAGCAACACTTCCATCCCCCCAGACACTCCCACTGTGTCTCTATGAGTACAGTTTGGATCAGCAGCAGCTGCTTTGGAACTAATTTGACTTTTTTTTTTTGTTTTTAATTATTATTCCGGAAGTCCCATAATAATTTGATTTAGCTCTTCTCCTGTTTTCTCACAAATAAAAGGGAAACGTGACCTCCCAGCTCCTGACTTTTGTGGAAGTAAMCAGGTGTCATTAGATGCTGAAAACTCTTGTCAAACACAGACAGGTTTCTGTCAGAGTTGTGAGATGGGGATTTGAGTTGTGGGATGAGAGATCACCCTTGTTACGTGTCAGATCTGGAATGTGGATGTTCATTTAATTCTGTCCTGTGTTACCTGTGATCACAACTGACAATTCCTTCCATTCTGAGTTGTGGCTGTGCCTCTGTGTGTGTGTGGAGAGGAACAAACTCCGGGCTCTGGAGCAGCTGGAGGCTCAGCCAGGGAGTTCTGACCCTTTCTCGTGCCTCCCTCTAGTGGAGTCCTGGCACCGGCAGCTCCATGGCTGTCTCCACCGAATCACTGCCAGGATTTCCACCTCTGCTGCCCCATCTGGAGAGAAYCTTCTGAGGGTYTTGAGAATGGACATTTTGGCTTTGTGCTGGTAGAAYGTTGCTGACTCRCATGGACCCAGCTGAGCCATGAACAAGAGTACACCCCTAGAGTGCAAATGCTCATCATTAAGGAACAGAGGCACCTGAAGCCCAGCTGGGTGGTGTTAAAACTCGTACTTTTTCTTTTCCAGAAGCTGGAAGTTATGAGATGACGAACCAACACGTAAAGCAAAATGGAAAATTGGAAGATAACCCCACCACAGGCAGTCCCCCACGAACAACGTTACTGGGAACCATATTTTCTCCTGTTTTCAATTTTTTTTCACCAGCAAATAAAAATGGTGAGTATTATCCAAAAAGCCAGGAATCTTAAAGCTGAGAGTGGTAGAGTTTTGTATGAAATAGCTGCTTCGAGTGACAGTACACTTTTCATTCTGGCTTACAAGCCAAGGGTTACTGCTGCCAGGCAAAAAGGCTCCTTCATTCTTGGATGGGTTGATGGTTAGRGAAAGAAGCTTACAAACATTAGAACATTTCTTTCATAGGTGTATTTAGTGGTGCACCTTTCATTAAAAAAGAAAACCAGGAGAAGGAAAAACAAAGGGATTACATTCCTTGTCCCAGACATGTTTTAAAGTCATTGTCATGATCTTCAGTTGGGTTCTTATTTTTGTGGCATGAATCTGTGCCAGTATCTGTAATTATTCTGAGACTTGGTGTGTGAGGTTAGTAACGAGTGTGAGCCCTGTGCTGGGAGCTCAGCCTGAGGGTAAGGGTGTCTGAAATGTGCCTCAGGAACGTCGGGCTCCGACTCGCCGGGCCAGGCTGTGGAGGCTGAGGAGATCGTGAAGCAGCTGGACATGGAGCAGGTGGACGAGATCACCACGAGCACGGCCACCTCCACCAACGGCGCCGCCTTCCCCGCGCAGCCCGGCCAGGGCAGGGCCCTCAACAACGGCCTGGGCGAGCCCGAGGAGCCGGGGGACCGCGACCTGCCCCCGCTCACCGGTAAGGGATGGGGACAGGGGGGACACGGTTGATCCTGGGGGGACACGGCGATCCTGGGCCGCGATCGGGCTGGCGATCCTGGGGGGGCATGGCGATCCTGGAGGGACACTGTGATGCCGGGGGACACGGTGATCCCGGGGGGACACAGCGATCCTGGGGGGCATGGTGATCCCGGGACACGGCGATCCTGGGGGACACGGCGATCCTGGGGGGCATGGCGATCCTGGAGGGACACTGTGATGCCGGGGGGACACGGCGTGATCCGGGGGGACACAGCGATCCTGGGGGGGCAGGTTGACCCGGGGGACACGGCGATCCTGGGGGACACGGCGATCCTGGGGGGCATGGTGATCCTGGGG
>NDFG01000052.1:243145-307046 GCA_002167245.1 Sporophila hypoxantha | reverse complement strand
CCTGTCCTTGGGTAAGGGACAGGGACAGGGTGATCCTGGGGGGCAGTGCTTCAGCAGGGACTCCTGTCCCACCTGTCCTTAGGTAAGGGTCAGGGACAGGGGACAGGGACAGTGCCTGTACTACAGGACAGGGTGATCCTGGGGGGGCACAGCGATCCTGGGGGGACACGGCGATCCTGGGGGGACGGGGCCTCAGCAGGGACTCCTGTCCTTGGGTAAGGGACGGGGACAAGGGGGACAGGGTGATCCTGGGGGACACGGCGATCCTGGGGGGTCAGTGCCTCAGCAGGGACTCCTGTCCCACCTGTCCTTGGGTAAGGGACAGGGACAGGGTGATCCTGGGGGGCAGTGCCGCAGCAGGGACTCCTGTCCCACCTGTCCCTGGGTGAGGGACAGGCACAGGGACAGGGACAGGGTGATCCTGGGGGGTCAGTGCCTCAGCAGGGACTCCTGTCCCACCTGTCCTTGGGTGAGGGACAGGGACAGGGGACAGTGCCTGTACTACAGGACAGGGAAGGGCTGATCCCAGGGAATCCAGCACCTCAGCAGGGACTCTCATTCCACCCTCCCTTGGGGTGTGCAAACAGTGTTAATACTGATTTTTATGGTTGCTAGGCAGATCTGGTTTAGGCACCAAAGACACAGTTTTGGCAGGACTTACCTGTTCCTGCTGTAACTCAGGTGGCCTCATAACTCTTCTTCCTATGGAAGCAGAGATTCTAGAGGAAAGGAATTGCTATTAACACTGAACTTGCACACTCTGGACTTGCTGATCTCCAAAGATGTTTGCTACYTTTTGATGTCTTGTATTAGAAGCACGTGGTAAATGAGAAACACACAGATCCTTCATTCATTTTCCATGTCTTCTTCAAAAGACAGCATCTTCTTTTGACAAAAATTCAGCTTCTGTGTGCATGGGCAGCATCAAATCCTGAACTAAACCCTCCCCAGACCCTCCAYGCTCTGGTGGATGAGCAGCTTTGCATTAGGGGTGAATGTGACCTSTGAGCAGGGGAGCTGGGGCTGGAGGGAGAGCTTGTCACTGGTTTCCTGCCCCCGAGTCTCGAGTGCAAATTGTCACTTGAAAGAACTGCACTAATAAGACCAGCTCTTGTGGTTTTTTGTTTTATTTTTTGTTTTGGTCATTTTCGTTGAATTTCAGCACCAGTATCTCCAGACAGTGGCTACTCATCAGCTCATGCAGAAGCCACCTATGAAGAGGACTGGGAAGTCTTTGATCCGTAAGTGCCAGTGTTTCTGCTGGAAATAGTAAATTAATCATTTGGGGTGTTGAATTAAGATGCTTCTATTTAAATTGGATCATTTTCATGTTATGATAATGAACTCCAAAAGRTCTGAGCTTAAAAAAAAAATGTGTATGCTCATGTGGGGTTTATTTCAATTTAAAATACTTACTTCTGGTGCCTTAAATATTTCAAATATTAAGTTGGGCTACAACATTACGGTTCAATAATGTACATTTTTACAGCAAAATCTGMTTTTTTTCAGATACTATTTCATCAAACATGTCCCCCCACTAACAGAAGAGCAGCTGAACAGAAAGCCAGCTCTCCCACTGAAAACCAGAAGCACACCAGAGTTCTCATTAGTTCTAGACTTGGTAAATATCTTTATAAACACAAACCAGAGCAGGGGAATGGAGCATTTCCCTTATTTTGTTCATTGTGGAAATCAGTTATGCTTGCTTTAAACAAAGACTGCTGAATGTTGCATAATTTTAGTTAAAAATAGTTGAAAAAGAATTAATTGTGGTAGGAATAGAATGTGAGCTGCCTTTGTCAAATACTTACATCCTGCTTTTTTAAAAAAAGAAAAGCATTACAGTTTTAACATCTCAAACATTTATCTGTCCCCATAAAGCTTCCCMAAATCCAGGATGGGAAAAATGAGGTGGAATAAATAGGAGAATTCAGTTACGAGTGTCTTTCATCAAGACTGATGAAAAATTAAGCTTTTACTTTTTAGAYCATTCTTAAAGGGCACAAATCCACTTTTTGAAATACTCTGTGTGATATATTTGTCTTTATGATGGTTTGTTTCAGTGTCTGTGTTTTGAAAGTTGTTTCAGGCCCTGTTAATGGTGGTGTGGTTTTTTGAGCAGCACCAGTTGGGCCATCCCTGTGATCATAGGGATGGGTGGATTATTCACACTGAAAGATACAGGCTGAAACTGAATGAGAGAAGAGCCTACAAAATAAAATACCTCTTTATAARTACACCCCCAGCACACAGTTTCACTGAAAATTTTAAAAGATTACAAGAATAATGAAATGTTTAATTCATCCTAAGAATTTTCTTCAYTCTTGACAGCACTTGCACAAAAGTACAGTTTCCATTCTAAATAAACCTCTTTAAAATGAACATAAAATGCAAAAACCAGCTTCTATTTTCCACATTGTTTTTTCACACTCTTTTCTTTCTTTTATGTAACTTTTTCCCTAGGATGAAACATTAGTGCATTGTAGTCTAAATGAATTAGAAGATGCTGCACTCACTTTTCCAGTTCTTTTTCAAGATGTCATTTACCAGGTAAATAGAGAAAAAGAAACTTTTTGATTTTGTTTTGTGGGAATCCTTGCTGTGTGCAGTTGTTCTCAGTTTGTTTGAYGAGGGAGAAGCAGCAGCCTGGCATTTTACACCTGTCTGGTGATAAGCTGTAGTGTCAGATCTGGCAGAAAATTCTGTATTCACTGAAGCTGTTCCCCTTTGCAGCTCCTCCCTGTGAGCCCAAATTCTCTGRTGGAGTCAGAGGGAGGCAGAACCCTCCTGGCTGGGGCCTCTTGTGACTCTACAGTTCCTTACAGGGAATGGTTTCTCTGTGTGTGCAGTTCTGTGCTGGTGGTGGTTGAGTTTATGGAATTATAGGAACAGCCGAAGCCTTTTTGAAATCACTCTGACATCCCCAGCCTCAGGTAGTTGTTGGTGGTTGTTCAGAAGAGGATTTATTTCTTGTGTCCAGGGCTTGAGCTGGTGCTGCCCTGCTGGTGAGGGCCGAGTCAGGGTGTTTGGTCAAAGCAACCAGTTTCATTTTTATAACATAGAGATTGTCCAACTTCTGTATTTCATTCATTTTTTTCCTAATTACACCCAATTTTCCATCAGAATGTTCAGGCTGATGTCAGTGTGTTACTGCTCCCTCTGAGCTGCTCAGGCTGGGAGCTGCTGGAGCATTGGTGGCCCTGGGGTGCTGCTACACAGGAACCTGATCCTTGCTGTTTATTTGTTTGTTTGTTTGTTTGTGATGCTGACCCTGTGGGCAGGGTGGGAGGGTGCAGGCTGGGGAAGCCCCTCTGTTTGTGGTGCTGACCCTGGTGTGAGGCTGGAAGCTGCCCCTTTGCTGAAGCCCTTCCTGTTTGTGGTGCTGACCTCGGTGGGAAGGTGCAGGATGCCTGACCCCTCTGTGTAATGATGCTCACCTGGGGGGAGGCTGGAGCTGCCCCTTTGCTGAAGCCCCTCTGGTTGTGGTGCTGACCCCTGTGCTGTGGGGCTGGAAGCATGCCCCTTTGATGAAGCCCCTTACGTTTTGTGGTGCTTCACCCTGGAGGGAGGGTGCAGGCTGCTGAAGCCCCTCTGTGTGGTTGCTGGGGGGAGGCTGGAGCTGCCCTGTTGCTTGGAAGCCCCTCTGTGTGGTGCTGGGTGTGGAGGCTGGAGCTGCCCTGTTGCTGAAGCCCCTCTGTGTGGTGCTGGTGTGAGGCTGGAGCTGCCCCTTTGCTGAAGCCCCTCTGTGTGTGGTGCTCACCTCACCCTGGTGTGAGGCTGGAGCTGCCTCCTTTGCTGAAGCCCTCTGTGTGGTGCTGGGGGAGGCTGGAGTAGCCCCTGTTGCGGAAGCCCCTCTCTGTGGTGCTGGGGAGGCTGGAGCTGCCCCTTTGCTGAAGCCCCTCTGTGTGGTGCTGGGGGGGAGCTGGACGCTGCCCCTTTGCTGAAGCCCCTCTGTGTGGTGCTGGGGGAGGCTGGAGCTGCCCCTTTGCTGAAGCCCCTCTCTGTGCAGGTGTATGTCCGGCTAAGGCCGTTCTTCCGAGAGTTCCTGGAGCGCATGTCTCAGATCTACGAGGTAAGGCTGGCACACTCCACCTCTCCCTTTGGCACTTCTCAATGGTCAGACTCTTTTTCCTCACACTAAACACCAATTTATCAGATTAAACTTTTTTCTAACCCAAAAATAAAACAACTAAAAATTTTTAAAACTTTTATTCTATTCTTAATCTCATATAAAAAGTAAAATAATACAAATGTTATAATTCACACCATTACAATCACAAACCAACTATTTCCTAGTTACAATACACTATAAACATTTCTTAGCCTATTGACTTTACCCACACCATACTATAAATACCTTAAACCAAATAATCTAAAATTACCCCTCATAAATCTTACTACAATACATCTTACATAATTCTATTTCTCCAAAATATCTAATCTTATTTACAAAACCACCTTTTAAAACTTATTTCTATTTCCATTTCTCTCTCAACAATATCTATCCTATTCCATAACATTTCTAAGTCAACATTTCTTATCACAAAAGTTTGCATACAAATACACACTATAAGAACCTTCTATCAAACTTTAAAAATTTTCAACAAATTCATTTCCCACAACCACTTTTGAATTTCATTTTTAAATTGTATCCACTTTCTTGTACCTCCAGTGGTGACTTCTTTCCCCTCCAATCCCCAGATTATTCTGTTTACTGCTTCTAAGAAGGTGTATGCAGACAAGTTGTTGAACATCCTGGACCCCAAAAAGCAGCTGGTCAGGTAAAACCAGAACAATGTCCTGAGCAAACTGTGTCTGTGCCTGCCCACTTACTGCAGTGTCTCCCTGACTGATCCCTTGGGGGTTTGCCTGGGCTAGGAGAGGGAGAAAAATGGACTGAAGTGATGGAATTGGTGCCTTGTGATAAAATAACCCCAGACCAAACCCCCTGCTCAGTCTCTGTCAGGCTGGCTCATGGGAAATGACCTCTTGGGGATCAAAAATGTGCTCTGGAATACCCACTGCAAATAAGGGAAATTAAATGAGTGCCTGATTACTTTTAAACTTAACTTAATAACTTGAGTTATTTATTATAAATTGTGACTTGTATAGCTTTTACAATCAGCATCCTTTTAATTCTCATTCAGTCACAAAAACATTTGTCTGTCYGTTTTGTATTGGGGCTGGTTTGGCTTTTCATCTCTCAGTACTGAGCTTTGTTGGGAAGTGTTGGCTTTTCCAGTTCCTTAGGGCAGAAGGAAATTCCACGGGTGAGACTCTGTCACTCTCACCTGGCAGGGGGATGTACCTGGCAATGCTGGAGCCAAACTGATTTCTGCTCAGGGCTTTCCCCTGTGTCCATGTGTCCAGGCCAGGGAAGGCCTCCCTGGTGGGGACACCCCAGAGGATGGTGTCCAGGAGGGCACTGGCACTCCAGACCAGGGTGTGTGGCTGTGTCCATGTGTCACACCTTCCTGCAGACAGGGCAGGGTGTGTGGCTGTGTCCAGGTGTCACACACACCTTCCTGCAGACAGGACAGGGTGTGTGCTGTGTCCAGGTGTGGCTGTGTCCGGTGTACACACACCTTCCTGCAGACAGGAACAGGGTGTGTGGCTGTGTCCAGGTGTCAACACACCTTCCTGCAGACAGGACAGGGTGTGTGCTGTGTCAGGTGTGGCTGTGTCCAGTTGTCACAACCTTCCTGCAGACAACCTGATGCAGCCTGCAGGGCTCTGAGTGGCTCCTGGCACGGGGCAGAGCCAGTGGCACCAGCAGCAGGCATGGGGCTGGAGCATCTGGCAGCAGGTGTTCCTGTGCTGCCTGGCTCTGTCTGGGGCTGCTGTGGCTGGGCTCACTGGGCCCAGCTCTGCCACCAGCCCCAGTGCCTGCCAGGCCCCACACGTGTGACTCACACTCTATATATAAATGCAGCAGCTCGTTTCCCTCCATGGCAACGTGGGCAGCTCAGCTCCTGCATGGAATTAGGCACACTGTGTGCAGCTCCTGAGCGCTCATTTAAACATACAGGCAGCCTGAAGGGGCTGCTCTGCAGTGGGGCTGGGCAGCACCAAAGCTGCCTAGTTTACAGTTTATGGTTCTGTGGGTATGCCATGGGATGGGWGTTTATTCCTGCTGGGTTTTCAGTCTGAGTCCTCTTAGTCAATCCATCCATTCCTTCTGTCATGAATTACACAGGAGCAGGCTGATGGCAAAGGAAGGACGTGATGGGATGTTTTAGCCCTAATGGGAAGGGAAGGAATTGATGAGATGTTTTGGCTCTAATGGGAAGGGAACTAACCAGAACTGGGTTAGTGCAAAATCACCTGACTGGGCATTTTACCAYTAAAAAGCTCTGAAGAGAACAGAAYAGGGGCACAATTCTCTAACAGGAGATGGGAAGAGAAAAAACCTGGATAATGCTGGCAAAGCTGTGTGTTCTGGGTGCAGTGTGGATGTAGTCCTTGGCCTCATTAATGAGTATTTTCCTTTAACGACAGGCATCGACTCTTCCGTGAGCATTGTGTGTGTGTACAAGGGAATTACATCAAGGATTTGAACATCCTGGGCAGAGACCTCTCCAAAACCATCATCATTGACAATTCACCGCAAGCCTTTGCTTACCAGGTGAGGGGCTGGGGCAGGGGACACRTCAAGGGCAGGACTTCCTGAGGGGGACAGGGAAATGTAAGTTTGGGGCTTGGTATTGAAGTCTGCAAACCAAACTGGGYGGAAAACACTCAGGAAGCTGTAACTTGGYAACATTTTTCCCTCAATGCTATTTCACAAGTCTTATTTGTAGATAAATTAAACATGAATTGTGTGTTGATGATTTGTTTTTCATATTTTAACTTCAGCTTTCCAATGGAATTCCTATAGAAAGCTGGTTCATGGATAAAAATGATAATGAACTCCTAAAGTTGATTCCATTTCTGGAGAAACTAGTAGAGCTGGTAAGTGTTTGCTTTCTTGGCTTTTCCCAGAACTGTCAGTGAGTTCCTTTAATATTTTCACCCATTGTTAAGGGTTTCTGAGTCACTGAGGTTGAGGCTGGTGGAGATGCAGGGACGTGTTCACACAGCAGAAGGGYGCTTGTCACTGCTGACTGTGCTGAAAATGCAGGGCTGTGGGATTGTGACATCAGTCGTCAGGAAARTGGGAACCTCTGAGCATTTTGATGCCYTAGTGCCTGTTGCTGGCTGTGCTGTGTGTCTTTGCTTCTGAAAGGCCAATAAATCATTCCTGAGCTCTTGTGGGTGCTGTGGAGTTGTTTCTGTAGGTCTCTGGAATGGCATCGTCCCTGGTTTCTGTTTGTGTGTTCAGAGGGGGGTGTCAGGCGAGGAGCCCTGCTGCAGTGGGGTRCTGGCTGTGCTCATTCTCCTAAACCTGCCCTTTCCCCCACAGAACGAAGACGTCCGACCTCACATCAGAGACAGATTTCGCTTGCATGATTTGCTACCCCCCGATTAAAGCCTGTGCTCTCGCTGCCGAGGGGAGGAAATGCAGGACCCTGTTGGACTAATACAAAACATTGCCATTACTGTTGAAATTTTGCATTTTTGTACCCCGTCTTGCTTTTCTTATCTTTGGTGCCCAGCAATGATCAAGGGTTACAGAAAGAGACTTTCTACACCTGAGGTTGCCGCCATCAGTACAATCCAGTACCCGCAGTAGGGAGGCTAGAACAGAAAAGTCTTTAGAACTAGTGCAACTCCAAGGAAATTTTTTATGTACAGGACATCTGCAGTTTATAAAGAAAATTCTGTTTCTGCCACCAGCAGTTTGACCTGTAGAAACACAGGATTTTATGATACAACAGAGATTGAAAACGGACTCGGATTTTCTCTCTGTTCGGTGCTCTAAGTGGGTTTGTAGCCACTTTTCTGTTACTTTTAAGATTCTCATTTCAACAGGAATGGCCAGTAAAAGTTGTTTTATTTTTCCTGTTAAGGTTTATAACCTTTTTACATTTTTGACCTGTATTAGATTAGAATTTCATTATGCATTCCTTTTAGTTGAGGCGCTTCATAGTTTTTCTGGAAATAGCCAAATTTTGTTAGTTTTTTATTAAACAGTTGGCTGGCCGTTTCCCTGCTTTGTCTGCCTGCATCCTGTATATTTGTTTAAAAATATTCTCTAGTTTTAGCCCACGTAAGTTTCATTTAGAAAGAAAAAAAAAGAAACCCTGCATTTATATTTTCTTTCTGTAATATTCTACTGTAGTCGAAAACCTTTTCAAAAATCAAGAGACTGGCTAGATAAGACGAAGATAAGAATTACTAATATTGGGAATATCCTAAACCATTGCGATGGCACGTCCTCTGGACAGAGCACACCTGGCAGTGGCACCACGATGGACAAGGAATACCTCACCCTCTGCTGTGCCCGGCCCGGGGCCCGGGGCAGGACGGGCGTGCTCACCTGGCAGGTGTGGCCAGGCTGCCCCCGGGCAGGGCTCCTGTGACACTCCTGGTTCCAATCAGCCTCTCCGGGGCAGGGCTGCCCTGCCATCCCACTGGTTTCCGAGGGAACAGCCCGGCCCTGGCTCCTAATGCAGCGCCCCGGAGGGATATTTTTGTAGCGGTGGGAGTCGCCTTTCCCGGAGGCTTTTTACGGAAGGTAGGATTTGTACGAGTTAGGAAGCTTTGCCTCTCGACTGCATTACCACGCCACAGGCTCGGACTGGTTTTGTGTAAAAGATGTCACAGAACGGCACTTTTTCTAAAGAGAAGTTTGCTATTTTGTATGCTTGATAAGAAAGTACAGTATTGGAAATTAAAGGTGGACAGCTGATAATTGAGAAGTATGTCAATTAATTTTTTATGTATATTACCTGTTTACTTGTACAATTTTATTGTACAAATTACATGCAGCTTCATTTTCAAATGAGTCCTTAAAATAAGGAAAATCTTTTTAGCAAAACATTTAATTTTTGTATTTTTGATTTTAAAAGGCATGAGTTATGTCAACTTTTTCCAGTGTATTAATGAAGATTTTAACTTTTCATCAGGTTGAGTGTTTTCTTACTATATTATCTGTTGTGTATGTAGCTAGCACATGGTGTCACTGAACTGTTAAAACTTAGCATGTAGAGCAAGCCTGTTTTGTGGAAAATCCTTATTCATTAAAAACAAAATCATCATGGCAGATTTTCTGCAAAAAAGTGAAAACATTTGCAATTCAGAATACTGATTTTTTTTTGTATTTAAAGAAAGGTATTTTGCTTGCAGGAAAGAAATACTACAGATTCATTTTAATGAGAATCTTTTAAATGTATTTATCTTTAGGGCATCTGGGCATCTTTACGCTGTTTGTCTTATGTCTTTATTGAAATAAAATGTACAGAACATTACCTTTACATCTGCTTGGTGCAGCCGTGTCCCCTGGGCAGCTGATGGAGAGATGGATGGATGGACTCTGGAAGGGAGGGGCAGCTTGTGTGCAGCTGCCCCTTGCTTTGCAGCCATTTCTCCCTTGTTCCTTGCGATGTAAATCTGAATCTGAGGGGTTTCAGTTCCCTGGTGAAGCTTTGTCTAACGGGGGATTCCTSCCAGTTTCTCCACATCACAGAACTGCTGTACAATTCACAGATCTGCCAGAAGGAGCCCAGCTTTAGCTCACGGCCTTTTCCAGCTGTGGTGGGATGTTCAGCTGTTCCAGTAACATCCCCAGGTCCTCTGTGGCTCCAGCCATCCCAGAAGTGCTTCCAGAGCTGAGGAAACCAAAGGCATGRTGCACTTTCCAGCTGTGTGTGTGCTGCGCCCGTCAGATCCACGAGGGAAACCCGAATGTAAACGAGGGGATGTGGTTCTGCAGCGGTGCACAACGGGACTGACAGAGATTCTTGGTAAACATATTAAATATTCATATTTTCCTGTGCTGCCAGCCTGGTGTTTATCACTGAACTCTGCWGAGTGCTTCTGCCTCCTGCAAACCTTTCTGGTGTGAAGCAGAGTTTCCATCCACAGGTTTTATTTCTGTCATGCTCATCTCGAGGGGGAGTTCCCTGTTCCTGTGCCGAGCTCTGGGTCAGGCTGTGTCCCCAAAACCCCCCCGTGCCTGGGGGGCTCAGCCAGGTGTGAGTGTGGCTTGTGCCCCCCGAGCAGGGCACCGTGCCGCTGGATCACTGATTCCTTGGGGAATATGGTCTTGTCCTTGTGGAAAGCACCACATCCTATTTCCACAGTTCTGAATGATTTCCTCTGGTCTGTGCTGGGCTGTGGTGGCCTGTTTTCCGTGTCCCTGTGGATTCTGTTCCATGTCACACCTCCCAGCCCTTCGGTGGCAGTACCTGTTCGGGCCRTTGTTTTCCCAGCCTCGGTGTTCCTGCTTCCCTCACCTCGGATTCACCCCACCCGACAATTCCATTGCTTTTGAATGCGGCAGGAAGGCTGAATGTGCCCCGGACTGGACTGGGAATCTCCCAAACCACCCTGCCGCCAGCGGGAGGCGTCGAAGGCACGGCTGGGGTTCTGCAAGAGCCCTGAAATGTGGAACGGACCCTGGCGGGGGTGACGAGAGCCCTGCCAGCACCGTCCCTGCCCTGCCAGCAGGAAACGCTGGGGCCGCTGGAAATCACCGAGCCCGGGGCAGGAGGCACCCGCGGAGGAGGAGGAGGAGGAGAAGTTTTTGTTCTTGGTACTTGCAAAAATGTCATTTGTACTGATGGGGCCCAATCTTGTAAAATATTGACGGGAAAAGAAGTCCTGTGCTATGGATGTCTGCTGCTTCTGCAATCATCTCTAGTCTACAGAAGCACAAAGATTTAATTAAATACTTATGCTCTGGATTCTGTTTTTATGATTTTTAGCTGATCTCATCCTTCACTGAGCCTCACTTTTCTGTAAGTCAAGACARTGCTCRTGTCAGTTTTCAGCCTTGAAGTGGAAGAAGTCGTGTCTGTGTTTTACTGTCAAGGAAAAATTTAAATGTTCTGTGTAAATCCTTAGAATTCGAAATTACTTATTCCAGTATTAACATATMCCAAATTACTGRYCAATTCCTGGCAATTTTGTGATTARCTSCACAGCACCCTGAGACTGTGTAGACTTGGTGAGGATATAACTTGTGACATTGTTTGAGCCGTAGGTATAGCTCTGTTTTTATTTATATTGTCTGGAAAATGGAGAAGAACGGGAAAAGGATGATAAATTTGGAAGTCTCTATTTTTCCTTTGTGTTTTTCCTAGACACGTGTGTGATTTATACAGGTGTATACAGAGATCGTTGATTTGCTTTATGAAAGACACCTTTTAAATGTATTATCTTCAGACAAAATCTCTCCTCCTTTTCCCCTTCCTGGGGTTCTCACAGAAGCTGCGAGCTGGCAGTGAAGAAGTGAACAATTCCAGCTTTTCTCTGTTCATGTTACAGGACAGAGGGGAAGGAGAGCCTGGCGCCCCGGTGTGGGTAAACCCGCGCGCGGTGTGCCCGGCCCTGCCGGGATCCTGCCGGGATGGTGCCCGGAGCGCGGCCGCTCCCGGCCCGGCCCGGCTCCCTGCGCTCCGCTCCGCTCCGCTCCGCTCCGCTCCGCTCCCGGGCTGGGCGTGCGGCGGGGCCGGGGCGGCTCCCGCGGCTGCGGCCCGCGATAGCGCCGGGCGGGCGCTGCCCGGGACAGACCGGGACTGCGGGCGGGGGAGCGGGATGCCGGGCCCAGGGCCGATCCCGTTCCCGCTCCCGTTCCTGTTCCGATCCCGTTCTTTATCCCGATCCCGATCCAGTTCCCGATCCCGTCCTCGCTCCCGTTCCTTATCCCGATCCCATTCCCGCTCCCGTTCCTTATCCAGTTCCCGTTCCCGATCCCGTTCCCGGCCCCGCCCCCTCGCCCCCGTTCCCGCCCCGTTCCCGCGCGGCGCTCAGGCCCCGCCTCTCGGGGCGTGTCCGGGGGCGGGGCGGGGTCAGTCCGCCGCCGTCCCGGCGTGCCCCGCGCGGCGCTGCCCGGCGGCCGCGGTCGGGGCAAGATGGCGGCGGAGGCGGCGGACTCGTGGGGTGGGTGCGGCGGGGCCGCGGGGCCCGGGGCCGGCGGGGGCCCCCCCGCGCCGCCCCCCGCCGCTCACCCGCGCTCCTCTCCCCACAGACGCCGACAGCTTCGAGGTGGTGGAGCCGGTGGCGAAGCGGCTGGTGCCGGGGGTGGCCGGGGACCGCTGGGCCGGCGAGGATGAGGAGGACGACGTGAAGGTGCGGCCGGGCGGGCCCCGCCGGGACCCCGCGGCGCGGCGGCTGCGGGGCCCGCTGTGGGGGCGGCGGGGCGGGCGGGCCGCTGCCATATGGCGCCCGAGCGCGGGGCCGCGGGGGCCCAGCCGGGGCGGGGGCTCGGGGCCCCGGCGGGCCGGGCGGGTTTGCGCGGCCCCGGGCCGGGCTCGGGCCTCGGCAGACGGCGGGGCCGGGCCGGACGCCCCGGAGCTCCCGGGCACGGCGGCTCCGCCCGGGGTCGGTCACGGTGACAAGGGGGAATGGCAGGAGGAGCCGAGCCGGCCTGGCCGCAGCCGGTGCCGCTGCCCCGGGACGTGCGGCGCAGGGAGGGTCAGACAGGCGCTCCCGCTCTCTGGGGATCCACCTGCTGCTCTCCAGCTGCTCCCCCGGCTGTAGGGCGCTGTGCCCCCGCTGTCTGCAGCCTTCGGGCCCTGCGCTGGGAGTGGGGTGCGCTGGTGCGGCGCCGGGACGGGGTTAATGACGGCTGTGCTGTGTTGGTGCTTCTGCTGCTGACCAGAAGCTTCTGTGCTCTGCCAGCACGTCTTTTCCACCCGATTTTCCTGCTTCTCCACACGCCACGAGGCAGGGTCTTGCCGTGTTTCAGCGCGGTGTCTGCGCGGCAGTGGSATAAAACATGTGCATGATCATTGCTGGTGCTTGTGCAGGCAGAGCTCCCTCAGAGGCTGTTTGCTCCTGCTCGGCTCCCCTTGGCAGGCTGGTGGTGCCACAGAAACCTCCATATTCATATGGATAGTGCTGAGGGGTGCCCGGGAATGCACAAGGAGCATGCCAGATGGGTTTCAAGGCCGGGTTGGACAGGGCTTGGAGCAGCCTGGGACAGTGGAAGGTYTCCCTGCCCACGYCAGAGGGTGGAGCTGGGTGGRCTCTGAGGTCCCTGRGGACCCAAACCYTCCCGGGTTTCTGTCAGTGGAATAAGGCAACTACAAAAGACCTTTTTGTTTCCTCCAGCCCTGGGACATTGTAACGCTGGGTGAGGACTCAGGGTTGGTTTTGAGAACACTGTTACCAGAATCTCTGAGCAGTTTTGGTGCTGAGTCTTGGAGCTCAGGTGGAGTTCTTCCCATAAACAGTATGTAAAAAGTAGTTCATCTTTTAAAAACCCTGAAGTTACCAAATTTCTGTGATTCTGTGTGTAACTTTCCTTCTTAAATGGAATAGTAGCCCCAGCCCAGTGTCCCAGGTGTCACATTAGAGCAGCAGGACAAGGACAGGTGTGTGCACAGCAGCTCCAGGCACTGGGAARGAGTGTGGGCAGGGTGGAAGTGGCACAGGTGTGTGTGATTGACACAGGTGTGTGAGATTGACAGCTCTGTGACTGACAGGTGTGTACAGACACCTGTAGCTCAGGCTGTTTGTGACATTTGCTTTTCCTCCTTCCTTAGAAAGRGAGAAGCTTTCCTGCTGGACAGAATGTGTCCAGGAGAACTGYACCAGAGTGGTTCTCTTGGAGACACCTGAGGGGTCTCTGTCTGCTTAATAAAGGAACAAACATTCCCCACATGGAATCCCAGAATGGTTTGGGTTGGAGGGGACCTTAAATCCCATCCAGTGCCACCCCTGCCATGGCAGGGACACCTCCCACTGCTCCCAGCCCTGTCCAGCCTGGCRTTGGGCACTGCCAGGGATCCAGGGGCAGCCKCAGCTGRMCTGGGAATTCCAMCCCAGCCCCTCCCCACCCTGCCAGGGAACAATCCCTTCCCAATATCTCATCCATCCCTGCCCTCTGGCAGTGGGAAGACATTTTACATCTACACGTAGTTTAATGCAGTTGKTTAACTATTTCCAAGGGATTAMGGGTTTAAGTGCCACAGCTGCATCTGGAGTGGATCCAGCAAAAAAAGGTGTTTTATTTTGGTTTYTTTTCCTTTGGTTTGCTGTTCCTGCCAGACTCCCCCAGGTCCCTGCTCAGGCCCTGGGTCCCTCAGTGCGAGGGCCCACATGGGGAAATCCCCACGTGAGGGAGATGACGCGGTCTAAAGTGGCAGCACACTAAATGTTTTCTGGCCATGGCTTTCCTAAGGCARCTCACATTGTGGAGTGTGCTTTGTATCTGCAGATCTGTGTTTTGGAAGGTTTTTTAGTAATGAACTTGCAGTAACTGTTAATTTGGGAAACGTCAACTTCCCGGGTTTAAAATTAGCACCTTTGGTAACAAAACTCCTCTCAGTGTTCCCCAGCACATGTTCCCCAGAAGTCAGGCCTGCTGCCAGGAATTTTCATSTATTGACTCAGGGCTGGCACAGCCAGAGCAGGGCAGTGCCTGCTCCATCCCAGAGCTRGGCTGGAGCTGGGAGCCAGTGCCCAGTCCCAGCCACAAGGAGGGTGTACCCTGGGCCCGTGAAGGACACAGAAACAGTGTTGAAATACTGGGCAATTAATGTGTTCTCTGGGAATTACAGTATCACTGCAAGGACACTGCGCTGGGGCAGTTGGCTCTTCCTCCAAGAGAACTCCCTGGAGTTTACAAACCAGGCCTGGCTGGCAGGACTTGGAATTCCCTGGGTTATAAACCAGGCCTGGCTGGCAGGTTGGGGTTGGGGCACGTCTCATGGTGTGGAGTCCTTGCCCACGTGCCTCTGTGAAGTGTCCCAGACATCCCAGTGCCATGGGTGAATCCCTCCCCAGTGCCYTGGGTGAATCCCTCATGGCCAGGCTGCCCTTCCTCTGCAGTTTGTGTCTGACTCGCAGCCTGGCTGGGCTGGGGCTGAGGCAGCTCCTCAGTGCTGAGTGGAGCTCAGCAGTGGGTGTAGCAAAGTTAATTAGATGTGAGCTAAAATAATGCTGCTCCAAATTCAAGTCAGCTCCATGGAATGTGGAAGGGAAGCCGAGTCCCCTGCAGGTGCCAATTATCCGGGGTGAGCTGGTGGAAGGACTCGGTGTCTCCTTGCTTGGATCAGCACATCCTGGTGCAGTGTGGGGCTCTGCACCACTGCCTCTGCTGGGGCCTCCCAGAAAATCCCTGCAGCCATGGGAAGCTTTTCCCAGCCCAGGAGAGGGGCCCTGGTGCTGTGGGACWGAACAGCCTGTCCTGCTCTGACGTGCTTTCAGCTGGGCTGGGGGTTTCCAGCAGGGCTGTACTGCACCCATCCCTCAGGGATGTTCAGTGTCTCAAAATGCCAGAAATGAGAATAAAGTCCTGTTTGTGTCAGTGGTGTTTGACTGTTTGTGACCTGGCTGTTGTAATTACTGACACAAGCTGGTTCTTTCACCAAAACCTGCCTTTTTCYTGGTAAGAACTGGCCCCAACCAGGCTGGACAGCTCCAAAAACCCATGAGGTACAGCTCCCATGGCTCCCTCACTCTGATACCAGATCAGTGGATGTGTGGGCTCTGGAAGAGGTGACAGGTATCTGTAAAAGGATCTTCACTGTTTTGCAGGATAACTGGGATGATGAGGAGGAAGAGGAGGAGGTGAAGGAGACAGAGGTAAAACAAGGTGAGACTTGAAGATAACCCCTGGCTCTGTATCAGCATGGGAACAGACACTGGTTGTGTCTGGGGTGTGAGGATCAAACCTGAGTGGGGCTGGGGCTGGGTTTAACAGGAATGTCTTTAACTCTRTGCTCACTCCCAGGAGCTGAGCTTCCAGGGTTTCTGTGGTTGTGTAGGGAAAAAAAAAACATCAGACTTCTGAGAGCTGTGTTTGTTATTCCACCCTTTACAGAACCGAAAGTTTCAGAAAAAAAGAAAATAGCAGAAAAAATCAAAGAAAAAGAAAAGCTACAAAAGAAAAAGCAAGAGGAGCTTAAAAAAAGGGTAACTCCTGATTTCTTCTGGGTCACATAAAATTCAGAGGGCGGGTTTGATTTGGATTTTTGGAGGTTGAGCAAGATCTGAAAAGGTCTTGACTCATCTGATAAACCAAACCTAGTCTTATACATGTTCCCATCTGGGCCTGGGAGCTTTAATTCCTGCATAGTTTAACCAGTGATTGGATCAGTGTTATCCCAGTTCCTTTGTGTGCAGCACGTGATGGAACAGGCAGGAGTGGGAGTTTGGTGTCTCTTCCCATTCCTTGTGAAATGAACAATTAATCGGGACTGCAGGGAGTGGGTTCCAGTTTTCCATGTGCCCTGAGTCGGGGCAGCAGCAGGTGATGCAGTGGCTCTGGAGAAAGCACCATGTCTTTAACGTGCCACCTTCTCTGTGTGCTCTCCCTGCAGTTAGAGGCACCTGAGGAACAGAAGGAGCTCACACCAGAAGAACAGTTGGCAGACAAACTACGGCTAAAGAAATTACAAGAGGAGTCGGACCTGGAGTTGGCAAAGGAAACCTTCGGTGAGTTAAAGCAGCAGGAAATAAATAAACCCCTGGGACCCTGCAAAGCATGAGCAGGGTTTGGCTCTCAGCACGCAGAGCTGTGGCACTGAGAACAAAGAAGTAGCAAAGATGCTGATGCACAGCAGCATTCCTCAAACTGGAAGAGTTTCCTTAATTACGGTGAATGATTCAGCTCATTGCTCAGGGGAGCTTGTCACAGAGCTTGGGGGGTGTGCACAGCTGCAAAGAACCAGCTGAGTTCTGCACTCAGGAGGCTGAGGCAGGAATTGTTTATTTGAGGGAAAAGGGGCTTCCTGGTGCAGGTTGTCCAGAGAACAGGAATAGCTGGGTCAAATTACTCAGTTTGACTCAGCTTCAAAAATTGTTGGGCAGAGACTTTGGACAAGGGTATAGAGTGACAGAACAAGGGGGAATGGCTTTCCACTGACAAAGGGCAGTGTTAGGTGGGATATTGGGCAGGAATTGTTCCCTGTGAGGGTGGGSAGGCCCTGGCACAGGGTGCCCAGAGTAGCTGTGGCTGCCCCTGGATCCCTGGAAGTGCCTAACATCAGGTTGGATGGACTTGGAGCAACCTGGGCTAGTGGAATGTGTCCCTGCCCTGCCAGGGTMGCACTGGATGGGGTTTAACCCTTCCAACCCAGACCATTCAGGGAMTCTATGAAATTCCTGAGTTTTGCAGCAAACTTCCTTCCTTCCTGTAAGGCGAGGGATGGGCCCTGGCTGTGGGGGAGCAGAGCTCAGGGAGGTGGGAGCCYGGCCCCCTTTTAGGGCTCACAGCTCATGTTCTGTGTAACACCCCTGCCTGTCCCTGCAGGTGTAAATAGCACTTGTGGAATAGATGCCATGAACCCCTCTTCAAAAGATGACTTCACGGAATTTGGGAAGCTGCTCAAGGAGAAGATCACACAGTACGAGAAGTCCTTACATTACGCCGGGTTTTTGGAAGCGTTGCTTCGGGACGTCTGTATTTCCTGTAAGTGCAGACAGCTCCAGCTCTGCTGCCAGAGCTGGCTGCAGCTGGAGTGGAAAACGTGCTGTGATAGTGCTCYGAGGGGATTGCTCTGTTAGTTTGTACTAAATGAGGCACTGACCTGATTCCATTCCCACAAACTCCACTAAAGATCCTCTCCTCATGCAGGAGTGCTCTTTCTGCACGTTGGTTAGAAACGGTTCTCTAAAAAGTCTGTATTTTTATGCTGATCTAAACCCTACATGTTTTTCTTGAAGCCATTTCTAAAATAATAATAGGAGTAAATTTTCTGAGGCAGATAATTTGAGTACCTCATTTAGAYGGAAACTATTACAAAATCAAGTTCYTGTAATTCTGGAACTGCAGATTAACCGTTCTGGAATTCAGCATGTAACTATACAGAGATGAGTAATTTAAACTCCTTTTCCCAGTGCCCTGGTGGCTGGAGCAGTGGCTGGGATGGTTCCCTGTCCTGTACCCAGTTGTCCTTCAGTGAGAGGTAACTCGATCCCAGGAGGACCTGGGTACATCCATCATCCCAGCTGGCACCTTCCATCTCAGGGATTCCAGAGCTCCTAACAGGAGAGACTGCCAGCCTCTTGCACCATAAACATAATAATTTTMTGTTAATCCAGTGCTCCTTTTGATACATTTTACTGTATTTTACTGTCCRCATATTTTACTGTTCAAATGTCTCTATAAAACCCTTGTGTTCAGTAACTTTATTTGCAAGTTTTACCTTCWACAAGGCTCAGGCTTCCAAGGAACCAGCTGGAATCTTTGTTGGGATTGTAAGGACCAGAACCACCCACTCTGTGTTCTGCTGATTTAAATCAAGTAATCGCCCATAGTTACACTAATGCTTATTTCTAGTTTTAGAGACTGTGGATGTTACTTAACTGCCTTATAAGAACAAAATTGATAAGGAATCTTTTTTTTTTTTCCTTTTTCTTCCCTGATGCAGTGGAGGTGGATGATTTGAAAAAGATCACAAACACTCTGACAGTATTATGCAGTGAAAAACAAAAACAAGAGAAGGTAAGGCTGGGGCTGTTCCTCAGGGATCACAGCCCCTGCTTGGGGCTCCCCTGCATTTATTAGTTACTTGTTGAGAGTCCAGGGGAAATAGGATGAAAGGCAAAGGGGYGCAGGGCTGTYGTGCAGGGAGCTGGGGACACCTGGAACTGTCACAGCTTTCCTAGGAAGAGAAAATGTGGGGGGTGGAAACCATCGGCAGGGCCACGCTCAGTGCAGGGGCTGTGGCTGCTCAGTGCCACTGGGCTGAGCCTGGCTGGGGTAATGGCAGAGCTCTGGGCCTGTGCAATAACCACCCTGGTCCTCTTGGCACAGAATAAAGCCAAAAAGAAGAAAAAAGGTGTTGTGCCTGGCGGGGGGCTGAAGGCGACGATGAAAGACGACCTGGCTGACTACGGCGGCTACGACGGCGAGTACGTACAAGACTTTGAAGACTTCATGTGACATTTATCTCCCTTCTGTTGTCTTTCTGTTGCCCATAATCCCTTAAACATGTAGCACAACCTTTCTTCCTCTAAATTCTGCCAAATGCTACAATCAGAATTGCAGTATCTGTGTGCTGGGGGCTGGAGGTGCCYGGTCCGGGCGGAAGCTCCGGGCGGGGGTAGAACGGGAAAGGTCTGTAAATTGCAGTTAAAAACCCAAAATTCTGATAATGGGCACTGCTGCTATTCATAGCAACAGCCACTAAATCGGGAAGGAATTGGAACAAGGTGAAGGATTATAACCAGCACAGCTCCATGACATGGCCTTAACTGTCCCTGCTCCAGGGCCAGGGCTGAGCAAGAGCAGTTTGCAGCAAGGGCAGGGTGTGCACGTAGAGTTCCYGTCGCTTTGTCTTGAGTTAGAGCTTGAGGATTTCATTATTTTGGGAAGGGAACTGCTAACTTCAGTGTGGAATACTGCACCTGGGAGCCTGTCCCCTGGGACAGCCACTGCTCCAGAGCCTGACACCTGAACAGCACCTGGTGGGGCAGAGCAAGGCAAAACCCACGTGTGTCTCAAGGATGAAGTTTATTTAGTTCCATTCATTTAAATTTCTACTAATGCAGCTGTCTGGGTTGGGTGTTCTTTAACAGTTAATTAAGGGGTTAAGTGTAAAAGAAAAAGCCAAGCCACACGAATTCCTTGGGGCTCTCCTGGGTTGTGGTGGGTCTCTCACAACTCGGCCGTTTTCTTTCATTAAAAACCAAACTTGCTTAGCAAACTGCAGCAGTTCCTACAGTTGGGCAAATTGTTATGTTAACAATTACAACATCTGCAATGTTTTATAAAGCAACTAATTTAATAAAAATCACTATTGAGGACTTCACCAGGCTGGCCTTGGAGCAGAGTTCTTTTTGGGGCCTGACAGGAAAAATACCTGAAGAGGGAGAGTTGCAAAGCTGAGCTGTGCTGGGAGTCTGCCCATGGCCTGGGCCTGGAAAGGAATTTATAMTTAATAACCATAAAAATACATTTGCACTTGATTATTTCTTTTACTCCAAGAGAGCAGAATTAGGAATGGGCTGTTTAAGGCTGTACAAGATTTTAGAAATCAGACTGGACTCAAAGAAGACATTGTTCTATTGGGTACCTGAAACCTGCAGTGATTCTGCTCATTCCACCCCTTTGCCTGGACATTCTGCACACCTGTTTCAGCCTCTTTGGATACAGTTCCTGGGCTGCTCCCTCCCCCACGCCTCTGATTTAAAGGGCTGCTGGATCTCTGCTTCACCCCCCCACCTGGGCCAGTCAGTGTTTGCTGGTGACTCAAGCAATTAATAAACAATAAGATTTATTATACAAAACACAATTTTAGGTTAACACAGTCAGCATTTAACTACTTACAACCTTGTGCAATTTTCTGGAGTAATTTTTACAGAGCAGCAGAGTCAATGTCAATCAGCAGTGAGCCTGCAGCCTGTGCTCCGGGCTGGGATTCAGCTGGAATTCAGTTGGATAAGAGGTCGTTGAGGCAGCAGCCAGTCTGAGGGTCCTTCAGCAGGGAGTTCACCACATCATAGAACTTGTGGTCATAGGCCAGCCTGTAGTAAGTGTAGATGTCCTCACAGTGGGTGAGGAACCGCTTCAGGTTCCTCAGGGCAGCATCAGCAGGGGGGTGCTGCTGTTTGACCCTGCAACAATTAATTGCACATGGAACTGAGACACAGAACCTCCCCAGGCCCCTGAGACTCTTGCTCTGGGCCTGCTAGAATGACATTTCAACAAGAGGTCGTACTCGATACCTACACTTGAATCTCCTGGTGGTTTATTTGCTCTGATTCATTTTAAGGATTTGCRCTGCCCAGCCCTGAGCTCCCTCCTTGTCCAGCTCAAGGACAAGGCTCGATCAGAGTGACTTCCATGCTGTGCCAGGAACCAAGCCTACCAACAAATCCTTCCRTGGGAGGGTGGGCAGGCCSTGGCACAGAGTGCCCAGAGCAGCTGTGGCAGTGCCCAAGGCCAGGTTAGACACTGGGGCTRGGAGCAGCCTGGCACAGTGAAYAGTATCCCTGCTATGGCAGGGGTGGCACTGGATGGGCTTTAACGTCCCTTCCCACCCAAACCACTCTGGAATTCTATCTCAAGTCRCCATAACAGCTTGGACAGTTTAACCCTTTCCCCCCTGTCAGGGGCCCTGTGCAGGTAGAGCTGCAGAGCCTCACTCACTTCTTGGCCACCTCCTCGAACAGGCCGGGCCGCAGCGGCCGCTGCTGCCGGAACTCCTCCAGGTACACAAAGTCCCCCCMGGTGATCACCTGCTGGAACAGAACCTCAGCCCAGTCKGGCAGGAACTCGTAGGCCTCGGCCACYATGGCTGCCTGCAGGGAGAGCAGGAACAGGAGGGGGATGGCACAGAACYTTCCACACTGAGAACTCATTGCACAGAATGTTCCACACTGAGAARTCGCTACTGGGGAGCTTCTGTTCAACCCAGCCCTTGCTGCTGTTGAGAGCAGCTGTGAAATACAGGGTAACAAATACAGCAGAGAAATACAGGGAACACAGCACTYTGAACCTTCCTCAGCCCCTGAACAGGGACACCTTCCACCATCCCAGACTGCCCCAAGCCTCATCCAYCCTGGCCTTGGGCACTGCCAGGGATCCAGGGGCAGCCACYGCTGCTCTGGGCACCCTGTGCCAGGGCCTGCCCACCCTCKCAGGAACAATTCCCTCCCATTATCCCATCCAAACCCCTCAGGAAGCCATTCCCTGTGTCCTGTCCCTCCATRCCACYGGATATAAGGCCAGGGTAGCAGCCACAGGGGGACCCCAAGGGAGCCCAGCTCACCTGGTAGAACCTGGGCAAGGCCAGGATGGCTCCTGGCAGCTCCTGCCTGCCCAGGTTGATGATCCTGGTGCTCTGGCCCGAGCCCAGGAAGTGCAGCTGGAGCGTGATGAGCCGRGTCTGGCGGCGGCAGCGCAGCGCCTGCCGCACACACAAGTCCTGCAACAGAGCAGCTGAGAGCTTCCAGGGGAGCCTGGGAACACCCCTGAGAGAGCTCAGGGCCCTGCAGGGCCTGAGAGCAGTGACAGAGCACTGCAGCTTCACATTCACCATATTCCATTGGTGTTAAACAAAGCTTCGTTCCCATAAATACTTCCACCATAATTACGCTTGGGTTTAAAGAATGTAATTGTTCTATCCTTGCTCATTAAGCTCATGGTCCCTGCCCTGACAGTGGAGAACACACCTGTYACCCAGGGTTTGTTAAAGCCTGAGCAGGGGCCAGTWCAGCACACTCAGATACAGCCACGGTACTGGTGCCAGGGCGCTGCAGAGACACAGATCCCTTCTGCACTGGCCCCTGCACACCCTCCCCAGGGCAGCTCGTGTGTTCTCCCAGCCCAGCCCACTCCTCATATGCTCCAAATGCTGTCCATTCCATCTCACTTTACCTTGGAGTAACTCTCTGCTGCATCAATGAAGAGAGTCACAGCTTTCAGCAGCAGCTTCTTTAAATTTGGAACATCCTGAAGAGACTCCTCTGAAACAGGAAAAAACAAGGAATAACCGATTATTTATAAAGGTGACTAAGTTACTTTTWAAACCCCCTCCCAGTGCCRAGTCTGTCCCTGGTGTTGTCTCATAAAGCACCAACAAACTAAACCAAAATTTATGTATTAAAAAAGCAGGATGAAACACAGTGCCTGTTCAATTAATGGACCAAAGCTTTGCTGTAGCCTGGTCGAGTGATTGGAGGCTGGAAAGAAACCCCAGCCACACATTTGTGGCAGATCCCAGCACTGACCACGGCCAGAGTCACTCAGAAATCCCTTGGCACAGCTCCTGGTGTTGCTGCTCTCTGGCTGCCCACGCTGCAGAGCTCACCCCGTGGGTGCCACACTCACAGACAAATCCAGCACTTCACAGAGCCCCTGCAAGGCCACTGTGTCACAGCCTGTGGGCTGAGGGAACCCTGGCTGTGTCTGTACCCACTCCATGGGAASGTTACATCAGGAAGGAGCCCTGCAAGTCAGACTCTGTGCACACCCGGGGAGCTGCTCGGGGCAGGAGCCTCGCGCAGGCAGCAGCAGCTCCAGGGCTGRTCCAGGACCCCGGGCCCTCCCCTGCCCGTCCTGCCCTGCTCACCCCAGGGCTGGCACTCGATGAGTTTGAGCTGGGTGCAGGCGGCAGCCTCGTGGTTCTGGCCGATCTCCCTGCACATGCTGAAGCACAGCGCGATCATGTTGTGCTTCTCGCTGTCGCCGGGCCGGCAGCGCTTGGTGTAGTCCAGCAGTGCCGCCTTCAGCGTCCCGCTCTGGGCACAGAGGGCACCCTGAGCACGGCCCTGCGCCCACCCTGTCCCCAAAAGGGACCACTGCACCTAAAACCCAACAGCAGCCCCACACCCGCGCTCAGCTGGGCATGAAAATCCAGCACCCAGTGTGCTTCTTTGCATACCAGTGTCAATATGTGACATTTCTTTATGGCTTACTTAAAACAAAGCTATGAGTATCTGTGATTTTTAAAACCCCCATGAAACTTTCAATAAAAGCAAAGCAGGATGTTAAAACTCTGACAATGCCAAGTTTAAGTATCAATGCTGCTCTTGTTGTAGCCCGGAACTAATTAGGAAATAATGGTTCAACTAAAATAGGAATAAACCCCAGCAATAATCTATTTCTATGAAACCTGACTCTATTCAGGAAGTAAATTTTACTCAGGAAGTAAAATGCCCAGACAATTTCAGCCTGTGCAAAGTGGGTGTAAATTCCTGATGCAGCCACACAATTCCCTGCACACTTGTCCCTCACATACCGGGTCCAGCTTCTTCCTCATGAGCACCTCGAAGTAGTGCTTCTGGTGCAGCAGCTCGAAGATGTAGGTCATCTCATTGTACCTGCCAATGCCCGTCAGCAGGCGCACCTGGGGACACCAGGGCACCTCAGCAGCTCCAGGGGAGTGAACAATCCCCTCCCAGGGCAGCCCTGGCTGCACGTGTGGCCCTGGAGCCATGGGGGTACTCCTAAACCAACCCAAGCTGCAGCTGTGAGCTGAAAGGGCATCCTTTTATCTCATAAAAACAGGCTGTGAAGCTTTCAGCACTGACACCATTCCACTGGGCACGTCCCAGGCTCCAGGAGATCCTTTGAGGCAGCAATTAAAGATGCCCAGTGCCACAGAGCAGCACATTGCCCCAGCAGCTGAATCACCACTGGGCAGGCACAGCCAGGACAGGCACAGCCAGCCCTGGGCAGGCACAGCCAGGACAGGCACAGCCAGCCCTGGGACCTGGACCAGCCCCTGCCAGCCCAGGACAGCCCCTGCCAGCCCAGGACAGCCCCTGCCAGCCCAGGAACAGCCCCTGCCAGCCCAGGAACAGCCCCTGCCAGCCCAGGAACAGCCCCTGCCAGCCCAGGAACAGCCCAGGAACAGCCCCTGCCAGCCCAGAACAGCCCCTGCCAGCCCCAGCCCCAGGAACACTCACCACCAGCCCGTACTCCTCCCTGGGAGCCAGGTGCTCCTCGGTGAGCAGCCGAGCTGCCTGCAGCACGCGTGTGATCCCCTCCATGTGACACGTCAGGCTGAAGAGGCTGTGGGCCAGGATCAGCAGCTCTGTAACTGAGGAGCAGAAGAGTTCTGGTACTTCAGTTAAAGGGCTGAGGAAGTGAATTGTTGCCTCTCTCCAGAAAACACAGAACACACACGAGCACAGAAGCTGCAGCCTCCCCCAGCCAAGGCTGACAAACGTGTGACACATCATCACTGCCCTGCCTGCCAGCCCTGCGCTGGGAAAAGGAAGGGCACGAGTTTTGCATTTGGGTTTGAAACATTCAGTTTTAACTGTGATAAATAAGAACAAAGTCACAATGCCCCTTCTGTAACAAACCACCACGACAGTTCAGGTCARTCCCTGGCTGCATTTCCCACCTCTTGCTTAGCACAAAAATCTGAATTTTGTTCAGAAAATAAACCCTTAAGCAACATCCTTATCTACTGTGCCCATCCTCAGCCCTACTAACTGAACATCAAATTTGAGATCAGCAGCAGAGCCTCCCCTTTGAGCTGTGAGTTTGGGCCAACAATGCCACGTTAGTTACACACAGGTTACACCAGATAGGATTTGCCATTTACTCACTGCATGACAGCTCCCCACGGGGGACAGAGGAGATTTTATCCAGCAACTTCATCCCAACCAAGGTGTGATCCTGGCACAGCTTGGCAAGCTGCAGGAGCTCCTGGCTCTCCACTGCAGGGTTCCAAGCCTGCTTCTGCCCTGTGGCCAGAGAGAGAATTCTGTCACCACTGCTGATTGTGCAGGAGAGAACTCCTATTATTTATTATCATTAATTAACAAACCCCAAACAAACCGATCTGGTATCCTCCAGACTGACTGAGGACTTGGGACTACAACCCTAAAGACACTTRYGGTGTTATTGCTTAAATTTAACAATCAGAAAATACTTTTRTGRCAGTTCAACCCAACAAAATCCTAGTGYTCAACCATACAGCTGCCCCCATTTCCCAGAGGAAAAAAGAAAGGGGAAAACCTTTMGCCATGTTTTACCCAGGGAAATGCATATGATATTCCCAAGTCAGATGATGTGGGGCAGCAAGGTTAAAAATCCTTCTTTAAAAAAATATTAAATTTATGCCCACAAAAATACAGCCTCAACTACTGCAACACCACACTGGACACAGGAATAGCTACAAATGAACATTTGTATAGAGCTTTACACAAGGCAGACAATGCTCACAGAGCAGAGCTGAGCCCTCAGGGACTGAGTGGAGGGCTGCTTTGGGACCCACAATCCCCAGAACCAAAACCTGGCCTGTCCCCTTTTCCCTGTGCACAGACCAAACCCAGGTGCACCAGCCCAGGTTTCCCTGCTGTCCCCGCACAGCCCAGGTGTGCCCCCTGCTCCCCAGCCAGCCAGGTGTGCCCCCTGCTCCCCCAGCCACAGCCCAGGTGTGTTCCCTGGTCCCCAGCACAGCCCTAGTGTGCCCTGCTCCCCAGCACAGCCCAGGTGTGCCCTTCTCCCAGCACAGCCCAGGTGTGTTCCCTGTGCTCCCGCTAGCACAGCCCAGGTTGTTGTGTCCCCAGGCACAGCCCAGTGTTGTTCCCTGCTGCCAGCACAGCCCAGGTGTGTCCCCACCCTTCTCCCGTGTTCCAGCCACAAGCCCAGGTGTGTCCCTGCTCCCCCAGCACAGCCAGGGGTGTTCCTGTGTTTCTCAGCACAGCCAGTGTGTTCCCATTTGCCCAGCACAGCCAGCGTGTGTTCCCTGCTGCACCCAGGTGTGTTCCCTGCTCCTCCCAGCACACAAGCCCAGGTGGATTCCCTGTGTCCCCAGCACCAGCCCAGGTGTGTTCCCTTGTGTCCCCAGCACAGCCCCAGGTGTGTTCCCTGCTCCCCAGCACAGCCCAGGTGTGTTCCTGTCTCAGCACAGCCCAGGTGTGTTCCCCTGGCCCCCAGCACAGCCCAGGTGTGTTCCCTGCTCCCCAGCACAGCCCAGGTGTGTCCCCAGCTTTCCCCTGTGCCCACACCAAAGGCAGCCCGTGCCCACCTTTTCCCTGGGCCGAGGCCAGCAGCTCGTGGGTGATCTGCTGTGCCAGCAGAGGTGCCACGGTGTCAGGGGGCAGCCCCTGGCAGGTGATGAAGGCCTGGGCCCTGCGGCCCCGCTCCGGGCCCCGCCGCGCCAGGATGGCCCCGAGCACCTCGTGCGGCTCCCGCGCCGACACCTCCGCGAAGGAGCAGCTCAGCTCCTGGGGGCACAAACCCAAAATCAGGGCATTCCCACCCACAGCACCTCCCCAAAGGAGCAGCTCAGCTCCTGGGGCACAAAACCCAAAATCAGGGCATCCCTGACCATGGCACCTCCGCGAAGGAGCAGCTCAGCTCCTGGGGCACAAAACCCAAAATCAGGGCATTCCCACCCACAGCACCTCCGCGAAGGAGCAGCTCAGCTCCTGGGGCACAAACCCAAAATCAGGGCATTCCTGACCATGGAACCCCATCAGGGCATCCCTGACCATGGAACCCCATCAGGGCATTCCTGACCATGGCACCTCCGCGAAGGAGCAGCCCAGTTCCTGGGGACACAAACCCAAAATCAGGGCATCCCTGACCATGGAACCCAAAATCAGGGCATTCCTGACCATGGCACCTCCGCAAAGGAGCAGCCCAGCTCCTGGGGGCACAAACCCAAAATCAGGGCATCCCTGACCATGGAACCCCATCAGGGCATTCCTGACCATGGAGCCTCCCCAAAGGAGCAGCCCAGCTCCTGGGGGCACAGAACCCAAAATCAGGGCATTCCTGACCATGGAGCCTCCGTGAAGGAGCAACTCAGCTCCTGGGGCACAAACCCAAAATCAGGGCATTCCTGACCATGGAACCCCATCAGGGCATCCCTGACCATGGCACCTCCCCGAAGGAGCAGCTCAGCTCCTGGGCACAAACCCAAAATCAGGGCATTCCTGACCATGGAACCCCATCAGGGCATTCCTGACCATGGCACCTCCGCCAAGGAGCAGCTCAGGTCCTGGGGGCACAAAACCCAAAATCAGGGCATTCCTGACCATGGCACCTCCCCAAAGGAGCAGCTCAGGTCCTGGGGAGCACCCAAAACCCATCAGGGCATCCCTGACCATGGAACCCCATCAGGGCATCCCTGACCATGGCACCTCCCCAAAGGAGCACCCAAAACCCATCAGGGCATCCCCACCCACACCACCTCCCCTGAACCCCAGGTGATGCCTCAAGCATTCCTATTTTCCACATTCTGCACTGCACTGGTGTATAACTGAACTTCATATAGAGTGTTAGCAGCTCTCCTCACAGCTCAGTTAGACAAAACAATCTTTTTCCAGCCTGAGAACCAAGGACAGCATTGAATCTTCAGGCCCAAAAAGTGTAAGCAACAGCGAATTGAGGAGAGCAGTCTGGGAGGGTGGGACTGCAAACCTGAGCTGCAACTGGATCAGCTGTGCTCAAGCTCATCTCAGCACCTCATGCCCAGGAAGCCTCTGGCCTTTTCCCACACAAAGGGCTGGAATTCCACCCTCTGCAGCACCTGCTGCAACCTTCACCCCCTCAGCCTGCCCTCCCCAGCCCCAGCAGGGCTGGCCCTGGACCCTGGGCTTACCTTGGAGAGCTCGTAGAGGCACAGGACCTGCCTGCAGTAACCCCTGCCATGGACACATGCCTCTGCCAGGGCCTTCAGTGCTGCCACCACGGCATCATCCCCACACCCCAGAGGGGTCCAGTCCTCCAGGCTGGATGCTGGAAACAAAAAAAACCATCAATTCCTATCTCACAAAGGCAGACAACRCCCCTACACCTGGGCAAGGCTCCCAAAACCTGCAGCAATTCTGTAACACTTCCTCAGACTTTGAAAACTGAGCTCTTGGCATCTGTTTTTTAAATCTTACATTTGTTTCAGGGTACAAACAATGTAACAGAACACAAYTATCCTTGATAATYTCTCAGATATAAAATTTCTAAGCATAAGATTAAGTAGGGGTTCTGCAGCCTTCCTGATGGGTTAGGATTCATTTATGCTCTTCTGTGTCTATTCAGCTTTACACATCAGTATTAGAAAGGGATGTTCCAGCTGAAACTAGCTCACTCAGACTTCACAGACATGCAGAGAACTTRACAGATAAACATTCTCAGCCTTAGCCTTGCTACTAAACAAGAAACACCAAATCCTTCAAAATGCACAAAGGAGTCAGAAAAATGCATTAACTAAGGTATTTCCTTGATTCAMCAACAGAAAAAAAATTAGAGGAGTGTTTTTCTAAAAGCAGGAAGAGGGATAAAGCYCAGTGCTGCTTTACTGGGCCAGAACTGAGAGCTGTGACAAATGGAAGGCTCAGGATCGATGGAAATTGTACACAGAACACCCTGCCAGGAGCAGACAGGGACACGTGCATGGCAAGGGCACAGACTGCCTTCAGAAGAGCATTTATGCAGCAGGGAGAGAAGGCAGGAGGAGCCGAGTTTCTGCAGAGCTGTGGGGAGGTGCAGAGGGAGGGGAGGGAGAGCAGAGCAGGGCTCAGGAGRACTCACTGCCGGGCTCCGCGCTGGCCTCGGCCGTCAGCAGGCTCTGCACCTCGGGCTGCAGCTGCTCCAGCCCGGCCTCGCCCAGGGCCAGGGCTCTGCAGTGCAGCGCCAGRGCCACGTCCCTGTGCCACAGCTGGAAGTAGCGGCACACGCGGGCGGCCTCGAGCACGCTGCCCCGCTCCAGCAGGGCGCCCAGCAGGSTCCCCAGCGCCGCCCGCTCCGCGGSCCCCAGCYCTGCCCGTGCTGCCCGGGCAGGCAGCGCCCGCAGCCCGCGGGGCTCGGCCGCGTCCAGCGCTGCCAGCCTGGCCAAGGAGAACTGCTCGGCCAGCCTGCCGAAGCACAGGGCCCCGGGGCACGGCTCCGAGCCCTCGGGCAGCAGCGCCCGCTCCGCCACGCGGCACTGCCAGATCTGCTTCTCCACCTCCTGCAGCTCCTGCACGGCCACGCCGCGCTCCTTGGCCAGCCAGTGCCCAGCCAGGGTGAGCAGCAGCTGCCTCTCCATCATGCTGGCTGTCCTCTCCTGCCCCGAGGGGTCCCACACGTTGTCAGCCTGGTGCAGGAAGAACCCCGCTGCGGCTCGGCTGCACATGGAATGTCTACTGAAGGTGTCGTTGCACTTCTGCCAGAACTCTGCTCGTGTCTGGCTCTGATGCCACTGGCCAGCATCTCTTAAATGATGTAGATCTCTCAGAACCTGTAAAATCCACAAAGGTTTATCACAYTTGTCTTTRCAAGAAAGAAAACTCCAYCTCACAAAGGATGGCCAGCACTMAAACACTGGATATTGGCAAGTGCCCCAACATGCAATAAGTCACAGAACTGATTTGAGTTGGAAGGGGCCTTAAAGATCATCTCCTTACASCCCCTGATGGACAAACCCATCTATTTTTCTCCCCAYATAAAACTGATTGCYTACAAATAAAACCAGGAAGAGAATGAGGACAGCTGTCCTGTATCCTGCAGCTCAGCACTTACAGCCTGTGTGTTGTGTGCAATTGCATTTAAAATAAAAAATTACTTAACAAAAAAATGAATGTTTCAGGAAGGCTGGGAAGTTGCKTCCTCYATCCTGGCAGCAGCAGGAAGAGGTGACTGTCACCACGTGCACTGTACCTCGTGTGTGACCACGCTGTCCACGGGCAGCTCAGCCAGGGCTGCCACCTCCCGAGCCAGGCTGAACATTCCCTTCTCCTGCAGCTGCTGCAGAATGGAGCTGCACTGCCCCTGGAAGGCCTCCAGGCTGCAGGAGGTCAGGATGGAGRGGCTGATGGAGATGGAGGAGTCCCTCAGGGCCTCACTGAGGGCACAGAGCCTCTTCAGGTGGGGGCCTGGGAAASAGAAGCAAGAGCTCAGCAAAGCTGGGGCTGAAGCCCAGGGCAGGCTGGGGCTCCCTCAGGAGCCAGCCCTGCCGGGGAGCTGGGGTTCCTGCTGTCCTCACCATCCAGCAGGAGGGTCTCTGCTGCAGCCAGGAGCTGCAGGAGCTTGCCCAGCTCGTAGTCAGTGTGGCACTGCTGCAGCATCAGCTCCAGGAGGAACAGCGCCTGCGAGCGCAGCCACGGCAGCGGCACCGCGGGGGCTGCTCCCCCTGCAGCCCCCAGCTGGGGAAACAAGGGGTCAGGATCAGGGGAGGGAGAGCAGCCCCCAGCAGCCCCCAGCTGGGGAAACAAGGGGTCCAGGATCAGGGGGGCCCTTTCCCGGGCTTCTGGGAGGGCATGGAAGGGGCAGCAGCTGTGCCCCACCTCAGGGAACAGCTGAGGAGCTGCCAGCCCCGAGCTGTGCTGAGCTGGAGCTGGACACTCCACTGCAGGTGAGCTGCAGGTGCTGCTCAGAGCCAGGGGGAGCTGGGAGAGCTGAGCAGGGCCAGCAAGGCCAGGGAGAATTAATTGTTACACAAACAGCACTGGCACTGCTGGGGAAGGGAACTGAGCTGCCTGAGCCCAGRGTCCAGGAAGGAAAACCATSAATGACAGGGAATAATGTCAGTTAYCAGGGAACCAGAAACTGGGATGGAAAGGAAAGAACTGTTAAAGCATCTCCARTGAGAGACAGTGTTTTCACACACCCAACTGCCCAATCCCAGCAATGACATTTAGAGAAAATTGGTTTCCTTACGTTTGTGAGGCTTTCCTGAAATTRGTCCAGTTTGGTTTTAGCTTCGTTGTACTTTTTACAGTTCATGCACAGCTCATACATCTCCAGGATGTGCAGCAATGGGGAATCCTTTAAGACACAAATCCAGATGACAATYAATTCCTCAATAAGTGATATATAAATAAGTACCTCAATAAATAAAWCCTACTTTAAAAAATCATCTATTATTTCATTCAACAAATGTAGAATTTGTCTCCCTCACCAGCAGAACAACGAAGTTTTAATTTATTAAAATTGCATGCAAGGTTGATGTAGGAACTAAAAATCTGTGATAATTGGAAGAACTTCCACTTTGACTGGAAATTTCAGTGGAGAGGCAGGTTATCCTTGGCACAAAGCAAGACAGAGGGGGATTMACAGGCCCAGAAGGGTAAGACACATCAAATGCACCCCTGAAACCACATCCCCTCACCTTTAAAAAGAGCTGGAAGCCATTCAGAAGMGTTTTACTCTTCTGCTTCCTCAGAAAGACTTTCCAGATGACAGCAAGGMCCTGCAGGTCCCACTGGGGACCCTCTGCCCAGCCCTGGGTGTGGGCAGTGGCCTCAGCCCTGGTGGCATCATCCACAGAAGTGATGATCCACACACAGAGGCAGGAGATGAGGTTGGCYCCCTGGAAACGCCAAAAGGAAGGGTTCACACCTCTGCTCCTGGTGGAAGGGGGCAGAGCCACCACAGAAACACAAGAGCAGCTGTGATGGCAGTGCAGAGAGCCCTGGGGCAGAGCCAGCTGTGCCACCACCCATCCCCACAGGCCCAGGAGGGACACTCCAAGGGCAGCAGGAGCCCTGGGGCAGAGCCTGTGCCACCACCATCCCCCAGAGCCAGGAGGGCACACTCACAGGGCAGCCAGAGCCTGCACAGCCAGCTGTGCCACCACCCATCCCCACAGGCCCAGGAGGCCACACTCACAGGCAGCAGAGCCCTGGGCAGAGGCCTGCACAGCCCACCCCCACAGGCCCAGGAGGGCACACTCACAGGGCAGCACAGCCCTGGGACAGAGCTTGGCGCAGCCAGCTGTGCCACCAGCCACCCCCAGAGGCCCAGGAATGCCCACTCACAGGGCAGCAGGCTGCCAGCACGCTGAGGATGGGCGCCTGTGCCCGGAGCCCCTGGGCCAGCAGGAACGCGCAGGGGCTGGGCTGCTCCTGGCACTGCAGCAGCGTCTGGAACAGGCTCCCCGCACGGGCACTGCCAGCAGCACCTGCCTCGGCTCCCAGCAGCCTGCCCAGCGCCAGCTGCAGGTGATCCTGGACCACGGCAGGGAAATCCTGCAGCAGGGCAACGACCTGCGGGGAAAACAGCACCAGAACCTCGTGAGGCCACYCAGGAGAGGGCAGGATGGAAGCACTGAACACACAAAGACAAAACACCCTCCAAATTCAGTTTCTAGAACAGCTTTGGAGACCTAGAGAGGAAAAGGGGTTCTGTAGGTGTGAGTTATTCTAATGAAAGCTCATCCTTTTCCACAAAGCTCAAATGTCCCCTAGGGAGCCTCAGTGCTGCTCTCTCTTGTAGTGCAGCAACAGAGCTGAAAAGGGTCTACTCAGGTGCTTTTGTGGAGTTACAGATTCTCCAAAAAACAAGCAGATCCAAGTTAAAATCCTGGCCTGCTAAGCACCATCTTACCTGCAATTTCCCACTTAGCTTCCTCACATGACTTTTCCCAATTGTTTTATTGYAGTGTTTTATTCCTTTTTAAATCACATTCAAAATTAAACTTGGAAAATTTGGATTSTCAAAAGTTTAAGTATCTTTACGAAAAGATCAATTTGAGTTTTGAAAAGAAAGARGAYTGGCTTTATTATAACTTACACTGAACATCTGGCAACTCTCCAATCAAAAAAAAAGCAGTAACTACTTGAGTTTAAGTTAAATTTACAAGTGTGGCTGTAAGGGAAGGGCTACCACAGTCCCAAGGTATGGAGATCCCAAGAGAACCAAAACCCAGAAGTGGTGAGGCTCCTGCTGTCTCCACACTGGGACATTCTCGTGCTCCAAGACCCAGTTCAGTGCCCAGGGAGCTCACCTGGGCTGGCTGGTGGCCGTGGAGCTGGCTCTGGATCAGGAACTGCAGCCACTCGTTGGCTTTGGCACATTCCCTCAGGAAGGACGTGCTCAGCTCCAGGTGGTGCAGCTTGCAGAACTGCATGACCAAGGACCACTGCCTCCTGCAGTCACTGGATGTCCTGCAGGGAATGCAGAGAGCTGCAGTGCTTGCAGCAGAGGCTCAGGTCTGAGGTGACCCAGGGGCTGCCTGCACACAGCACCAGGGCATGCCAGGGGTCACTGCAGCCAGGTCACTGCCCTGTGCTGCCCTCCCTGGACTTATCTGACACACAGATAGCAGAAGGCAGTGCCCAGCCTCCACCTCCCAGGTGAGCCCTCAGACCAGGCTGCTCTCACCTCTTTATGCCTTGCTGCTCAATGGCATCCCAGAAGGCCTCTTCCAAGGAGCTCAGAACTGCTGCTGCTGCTGCCTTTTCACCATCAGCCAACCTTGTTAACTTCTCAACTGGTTAAAAGAACACATTCCTGAGGTGCTACTGGGATCAGAGCCAGGGCAGCATTTTCAGGAGTAGCTCCCTAGCTGGGAAAGCAGACACCTGTGGCCCTGGTGTTAGAAATTCAACTTGCTGGAGTTATTTCTAGGATAAATTTAATTTCCCTACAGCTCTGAACACCTGATCTCCCTGCAGGTATATGATAGGAAGGAGAAAGGAGATTGGATGGACTTTGTTTAACTCCCTGAATTATTATTACAGCTGAACCTCACTAGTATCAGTCTCAGGCAGCTGCTGGACAGTGTCTGTTAGATCCTGATACAGCCTGGATCAGTCCTCCTGCCTTATTTGGCACTACAGGACCAAAATGCACCTTTCAAAATGAGTAAAGAAACAGGAACAAAAGAACAGGAAAGTTCTTTAGGGCACTGCTGAGTGCCCAGGCAGCACTTTGCACCCTCCCTCCCTTCCCCAGACACCCCCAGCACCCATGCAGGACAGACAAGCACAGCCTTACCCAGGGAGTCCCTGGTGGGGCTGTGGCTGGAGATGAGGCTGGCAGCCCTGAGGGCCACCCGCAGCCCCAGGCTGTCCTGCCCCAGCAGCTCCAGGAAGCACACGCAGGCTGCAGCCACCGAGGGCACACCAAAGCAGCTCCGAGCCAGCAGCTGGGCCTCCCGGGCTGCCTGCTGGATGCTGCAAGGAGCACACACAGCTGTCACCCCCTGCACGAGTGCACTCGGCCTCCCTTCCCCAGATAACCCCCCAAACTCCCTGCCCAGGCAAACCAGCACCTGAGGGGTTTGCTGAACTCTGAGCCACCAGCACCAAAGGTAACTGTGAGCCAGAAGTTTTGTATTTGTAAAAAACGTGGGGATGAGAATGAAGGCTCACACGTGGTAAGCAGAGTTTGCAATTCAATACCTTTATCAAAAACAAAAGGTAGTGCAATTGGTGCTATAATGAACAGAACACCCCCTCAGCAGCTGAGAGAGGCACAAAGAGCCTTTGCAGAGTTTGCAGCCCACTGCAGCACCAGGAACCTGAGTCTGACCTGCAGATGGTGCTAAGAGAAAAATGTTCCCAAAGGGTTTTCCCACAGCAGTCACTGAAACAACCCTGCATCCCTGACTGTSTGTTACACCATGACTTCACTCCACATTAATGTGTGTTTCCCTTTTTGCCCCAGTTTTACCTGTTTACACAAGAGAAACCYATCTGTGTGGAAATGARGGAGAGAAACAAACAGTGACTAATACACAAACCAGACAGAAACAAAGTGATTTGTTCTAATTCCCACACTAAACAGCAAATTTCATGTATTCAAGCAAGATGTGTCACTTGACTGTATCWTTCTGAACACCTGATTTTGAAGCTTCAGCCAGGACATTTAATTCCATCAACCTCCAGCGCATTTTTTGCCTTACTAGTTAAACTGAAGAAATATCACCACTAGGAAATGTCACAGAAAAGGGGCATCATGCTCCTACAAAGTCAACTAGAGGCTCAATTTCCTAAAAGAAGAGCCCACCCATGTTTGATCTGACTGGAGTATTTTCCTCACTTCCCTTGTGCAGATTTACTGGGGTAACTCCAAACCAAGCTCACCTCCTTTCAGGGCTATCTGATTTCTAACCCTTAGGACACCCCAATCRCCCTGCTGAGCACTCAGTGCTGCTGGGAGGGTGCAGAGGCTCCCTGCTGAGGACACTCACAGCTGCCTGGGGGTTTTGCTCCTGGCCAGCTGCTGGCCCAGGAAGGTGCCGAAGGCGAAGGCGGGCCGGCCGTGCCGCAGGTAGAACAGGAAATCCAGCCTCTCCAGCACGGCGTGCCTGCTCACCAGCTCGGGGCTGGAGAAGTGGGGCAGCTGGCTCCAGGCATCTGCAACAACAGAGCAGCACTGTCAGGGACACCCTGAGTGCACYGCAGCAGCAGGGCTCAGCTGCAGAACCTCAGGGGAGAGCCAAATGTGCTCCTCGGGCTCRAGGTCACATCAAAAACCACCCTGAAATCCCACTCCTCACTGGGAAAGCAGAGCTGTGCACCACCTCAGCTTGCTTGGAAAAGAAAACATTGGTTTTCTATCTTATATTTAGGTCATTTTCTATATTTAGAAAAAGTTTTGCCTGTGGAAGAGCTTAATGCAAAATTCTAGAATTCTAGTTCAAAACAGAATTTCAGTAGATTACACTATTTTTTTTGTGAAAGAAATGGCCTTCTGAGTAAATTTATCTGCCAAAAACAAATTCCCTTGGAAGTAATTTACTTTAGGTGCTCAGGCTAGCAAAGCATGTAAACCTTGGCAAGGGACATACCTGACACAGCCAGAGTGTTTGTTGACTGCCAGCCAAACAATTTTGTGGGATCAAAGGGCATTAATGACTGAAAGATCAGAAACAAAACAAATTGAGGCAGTTTAAGAATTTCACATCACTGTCCTGTAACTCTCCATTTCTAATTCTCTTACCATTGCAAACATGTTAAAATTGAAATATTGTTAATTTCTGCACTATTACACACCTTGCCCATTGAACACTGCAAGAACATCCCRCTGACATTCCAGCACTGCAAACTCACAGAGTGTAGAGACCACTTGAAAAAGCAGCTCAGGATGAAGCTGTGAACTTCAGCTCCACATCAAGGATCCAAAGAAACAACCCCTGGCCCCCATGCTCAGCTTTAGCTGCAAACAAACCCCTGAGTCCTGGTGCCCTGCCAAAAGCACTCTGTGTACCTGCAGAAGGTGGTAGAGAGAGATGTCAGGAGGCAAAATCCCATGAGCAGTGCAGGAGGGAAAGAGAGCAGCCTTGAGCTTGGGGTAAGGGGTCAAGGCCATCTTCAAGAGCTGTGGATCAACTTTCTTTAGAGGTTTTTCTGTATCTTCGTTCTGAAGGACCTACATTGCAAGCAAGCAAAATTAATTAGGAGGAAACTGCATTCAGTAACAACAAAACAGTTTCGGGGTGTCCCAGTCTACCCCACGGGAYTTTGACAGCACAGAAAGTATCATCTTTTTTCCTGTAAAATGCCTTTAAGTTGTATCAGACCCATGTTCCCAGCACCTGATGCTGCAGGTGACTGTGCTGRGGATCAAGACACTCTGGTCATCCCCTCTGCTCCAGCAGTTTTCTATCCAAGGGGGCACTTTTCTGTCACACCCATGAGTGCAGCAGCAGGACAGGGGTCGGGGGGTCAGGCAGTACCTGGTCAATGCCCCCAGGCCCATAGACTGTGGTGGCCAGGGCCAGCAGGGTCCTGCCCTCCAGCAGGATGCTGCTCACACCCCCCTGGCTGCTGGGAATCAGCATCTGAGCGTTGGCCAGACTGGCTTGGAAAATCATCTTGGGATCTTAAAAGGAAAAAAAAGTGACATTTAATTCCATATAAAACCAGTATTAAACCATCAATTACACGTTACAGCTGTCCTCTGACTGTGAAAAATGCTGAACTTTCTACTTTTCGTTGTCCATACTGGTTTCCCTCACTTTGCCTGCAAACACAGAGAAGATYAGCTAAGGTTCACCAAGCTTTGCCTACACAGATAGGCTGGGCTTGAGCCCCACAGTTCAGCACTGGAGGGGTTCAATTCCTTATCCTACACTGAGCATGCTTTCTAAAAAAGCTTCACCTGGGATTAGTTTTGTCTTTTGTTGATGTGTGACTCTGCAGAAGATGAAATATTTTAAAAGTGCAATGAGTTAGGGGCACAAACTCTACTGGTTTTCAGTAAAGCAAACACCCAATCCAAGGGCAGAGAAATCACAATGCACCACAGGGACTAGAGGAAGGTTTCATTTTAATGGCATGTGTGTTTTCRCATGAATTCTCCTTCTGCTCAACCTGTTGGCAATGTAACTGAGCTGGAGGAAAGGATGATCACACASAGAGTGATTCTCACTCCTGTGCAGTCTCCAGGTCTTTAAGCACAGTTCCAGCAGGAACTACAATCCAGATTTCAGAGCTGAGGAGGTGATGGACAGGGGGTTTGCAGCAGAGCAGAGGTTCAATCCAGCTGTGCCAAGCCCTGGGGAGGGCAGGAACATCAGCCCCCTGTGGGGCAATTCCTACCTCGGGGATTGCTGGCAACCCCTCGGCACTGCACCAGGAACTCAAACCAGGGATGTGCTTCCTGCAGCTCCTTGTTACCCAGGACAGGGCAGTTTGAYGGGGTTAAACTGCAAATAAATGAGCAGCACAGTGAAAACACAGCATTGGTAACCACTGCTGTGACACAGCATTAAAGACTGGAGCATCTCATGGGTGTTAATACCAAATACAAGTGGTTAGACAAACAACCAGGAAATTATGTACTGGCTTTTTTTTTCTGGTCCACTTCTACATTTCTGGTAATTCCAGTGTTAGACTGGACTTAAAACTCAGAAATTTTAATTGCCAAGTATCCATTAAGTGGGAAGCATTCATATAGCTCCAATACCTACTKCTGGTACCACCTTCAAACCCCAGCTAACCCTAGATTAGGTGGAAATCAGCAATTTCCTTATCTGTGAATGTATCAGGAGTCAACTCACACTTGTGCTCAAGAGAGTTTCTGAATTTTGTAAATTCTGAGTTTCTGAAGAGCYACTTGTCTTGGCTCATTTAGGATTGTATTGCTTACAGCATTATACTAATTACAGCTGTAATTGTTTCCTTTCATGACTGACACACAAATTAKTATTAAGACAATCTGAATAAAGCTTCAAAACACAGCTTAAAATCTCCCACACTGCGCCAGAGTTTCTGGTAAATGACACTGCCAGGGCTGAGGAAAACTCTCCCCAGCAACTGTTCAAATTGTGTTTCCTTCTTTAAATCTGGGCTCCCTCATGGGGTTTGAGGGATGGGAAGCATTCCTACCRGTAATAGTCCAGGTAAGTGTACAGCAGGTACTGCAGGCTGTGCTCCAGGCAGTGGAGGACAAACTGAGCATGGAAGTCCAGGCCACTGGCAGTGCTGTATTTTGGAACAGGGTGAGGATTCTGCAGGACTCCCCCCAGGCATGACAARCTCTGGAGCAGCAGCTCAAAATCTTCCAGCTCAGAACAGACAAAAATTCCTTTTCTGTCAGAAAAAGGCACAGACACTGATCACACAGCTCTRTTTGACAAGCTCTGATGGGTGTTCCCAGCTCACAATTAGAGCAGACCTTTCCCTCCCAGGGATTAATTCCCTGCTGAGGCAAACACAGTGTGTCAAAATCCATCTGCCTGTGTCCCAACAACACTGGGTACTGCAGGGCACTGCCCAGAGCYAGGRGTGAGCAGGGAAATGCTCAGGATTCCCTCCCTGGCATTAAAGTGGGCATCAGGAATATAACCCCTGAAACATCCACGGGCTGAGGGATGGGTGCTCCTGCTCTCCTGGCTCTTACTGTTGTCAGGTAACTGAAAGTAGGAGACTAAAATCACARTTATCAATGGATTCGTGCTGTTTCCAAAAAGAGCAGTACAAAAACTAATACGTACCAAGGAGTTTATGACCGACTTTGGTTTCACACAGGAAGGAGAGAGAGTGTGAAGCCTTGGGGGCCCTACCTGGCCAGCTTGATGAGGATGTCCTGTCTCATGTAGGGGCTGCACAGAGTGCTGCTGTCCACGATGTCAGGGCTCAGGGGAGGCCAGGCAGCTCTGCCACACGGAGCCTGGCTGGGCTCTGACTCCTCAATCCAGGAACAAATCCTCAGCCAGTCATGCTGGGCTGTCAGGTGCATCCAGAGCACCTCAGCACTGCAGSTCTTGAGTTCTGCGTTTCAAAAAGGCAAATGGATGAAACCAGCACACACAAACACTCCTGGGGAAATACTGGTGTTTTCTTACATAGAATTGTGCAATGGTTTGGGCTGGGACCCTAAAGAGCATCCAGTTCCTTGGGCAGGGACACCTCCCACTGTCCAGGGTGCTCCAGCCCTGTCCAGCCTGCCTTGGGCACTGCCAGGGATCCAGGGCAGCCCCAGCTGCTCTGGGCACCCTGTGCCAGGGCCTGCCCACCCTGCCAGGGAACAATTCCCATTTCCCAATATCCCATCCATCCCTGCCTCTGGCAGTGGGAACCCATTCCCTGTGTCCTGCCCTCCAGGTACCTATTTTTAATGAGCATTGCCATGAGATCAAGGGTATTATTCCAGGTTTTGGAGCCTCACAGTTGGCAGAGCTGGAAGCAGTTTCCCAGGACATGGCAGAGGGTGGCAGTCACACATGGCAAATCCCTTCCAGCTAATTCCAAACCCCTCTCCACAGGAGGAGCCCAGACCCAGGATGGAACAGGTGAGCCCCATCAGGGTGAGCCCCATCAGGGTGAGCCCCATCAGGATGGATCAGGGTGAGCCCCATGAGGATGGAACAGTGAGCCCATCAGGGTGGAACAGGTGAGCCCAATCAGGATGGATCAGGGTGAGCCCCATCAGGATGGAACAGGTGAGCCCCATCAGGTGGAACAGGGTGAGCCCCATCAGGGTGACTAGCCCCATCAGGGTGGAACAGGTGAGCCCCATCAGGGTGGAACAGGTGAGCCCCATCAGGGTGGACAGGGTGAGCCCCAATCAGGATGGAAACAGGTGAGCCCCATCAGGGTGGAACAGGTGAGCCCCATCAGGGTGAGCCCCATCAGGATGGAACAGGGTGAGCCCCATCAGGGTGAGCCCATCAGATGGAACAGGTAGCCCATCAGGTGACCCCATCAGGATGGATCAGGTGAGCCCCATCAGGGGACGGTAGCTCCATCAGGTAACAGGTGAGCCCCATCGCAGGGTGAGCCCATCACGGTGGAACAGGGTGAGCCCCATCAGGATGGAACAGGTGAGCCCCATCAGGGTGGATCAGGGTGATACCCATGAGATGGAACAGGTGACCCATCAGGATGGAACAGGGTGAGCCCCATCAGGTGGATCAGGTGAGCCCCATCAGATGGAACAGGTGAGCCCCACTGCCACCCACTGTGAGTGCAGCACACGTGACTCTGTGGCCGTGCCCACAGCTCCCAGGGCAGCCCCAMGGCACAGCACTTGCCTTGCTGTGCTCTCCAGGGCAGCAGCACCATSTCCTGCAGCAGCTGCTCCCAGCAGAGGGCCCAGCTGAGGGTCACTGTGAGCCGGGGGGCGCCGGGGCTGCCCCGGCCCAGCTGGCAGCRCAGCACTGCCCGGGGCCCAGCCAGCTCCTGCTGCCTCCTCCAGCTGCTGCACCTGCAACAAGGGGCTGGCCTCAGGGGGCTGGGGGGCTCGGGGGGCTCAGCACAGCCAGCAGCACCTGCGGAGGGCTCAGCAAAGCCCCCAGCCCCGTGTGCCAGAGCCACTGAGCTGAGCTCAAGGGCTCAGAAGTAAAGAACTGCCTGTTTTTCCAACAAATTATCAGTATCATAACATTTTTACCATRATTTGACTGTAAAATTATTTTCTAGGTTATTTGGTTTGCTGTATTAAAGACATCATAGATCAAAACCAGAGCAAACATCTGAACACGAATAATTGAGTGGTAATTCTAATATTATTATTAAAAATGCTTCCTTTGAAGCAGGAGAGCTCTGTCACCCCCACAATAGTTTGTCATGACTCACACAGCAGTGTGTCACGAGAGAACATGACAGCAACTGCCACAGAAATGAGAAAATGACTCAGTCCCCACACTGACTCTGATTTCTGCAAACTAACACCAGTGTGAAATTAATGAAATTAAATTTGTTAGTGCAGTAAATCTCACAGAATGTAGAATCCAGCACATTTTAAACCCCATTAATGCTATTAATTAATAATTAAAACTAATAACCCACATTACCTGGAAAGAGACTGAGTCTCTTTGTTTTCCTGGAAGGATTCAGAGTAGAAGCTTTCAACCTGATGCACAAAGTCAATAATTTTCTTCTCTTTCTCAGAAAAGTAATTTTCTTCTTGTAAGACTTTCACCTTTAATTCAAATTAGAGRGTTACCTCCACCTGTTAAAATATTGCTCCCAATTGCCCCAAATTTTTATCTTAGTCTTATTTGTAAGAGTATTCTTTGAGACTTGTTTCTAGTTCCATTTCTCTCTCAACGTCTGCCCTGTTCCACCACATCTCTAAGTCAGCATTTCTGACCTCAAAGTTTACATACAAATACACACTATGTGAGCCTTCTACAAACTTTGGAAGTTTTCTATAAATCCATTTCCCAGAGTTTCCCTCAGCACAAACCCAGGCAAGGCTGCAGGGCTGGAGCCAGGCAGCCTTTGCTGCACTCACCAGGAGCTCCCTGACGTGCCTGTCCTGTGTGTGCAAGCAGATCTTGTGCAGCTCCTGCTTCACGTCCAAGCCCTGCCACAGAGAGACACTCYCTGTAAAAGGTGCCCACAGAATGCACTGAACAGATCAAGCACAGAATGATGAACACAGCTGCTTTCCTCCCAAAGCACACAGCCCGGACAAGCAGGCTTGGCCAGCCCCTGCAGGATGTCCTGCTGTCCCAAACCCGTGGCCCACCCAGGGATGTCCCTGCTGTCCCATCCCAGGGATGTCCCTGCTGTCCCCAAACCTGTGGCCCCACCCAGGGATGTCCCCTGTCTGCCCCAACCCTGTGGCCCCATCCCAGGGATGTCCCTGCTGTCCCCCAAACCCGTGGCCCCATCCCAGGGATGTCCTGCTGTCCCCAACCCTGTGGCCCCCCCAGGATGTCCCTGCTGTCCCATCCCAGGGAGTCCCTGCTGTCCCCAACCCTGTGCCCCATCCCAGGGATGTCCCGCTGTCCCCACCCTGCTGTTCCCATCCCAGGGATGTCCCTGCTGTCCCCAACCCTGTGGCCCATCCCAGGGATGTCCCCTGCTGTCCCCAACCCTGTGGCCCCATCCCAGGGATGTCCCTGCTGTCCCCAAACCCTGTGGCCCCACCCCAGGATGTCCTGCTGCCCCAGACACCTGTTGCCCCACCCCAGGATGTCCTGCTGTCCCCAAACCTGTGGCCCACCCCAGGATGTCCCTCTGTCCCAGACGCCTGTGGCCCATCCACCCCCCGGATGTCCCTGCTGTCCCAAACGCTGTAGGCCCCGCTTCTCAGAGCCACCCTTTTCTGTTGCTCAGCCAGCACACAGCCCCAGCCAGGCTCCCTCAAACCAGCCATTCCCCCCTGTTTCTGGGGAATCAATCCAGCCCCAGGAGCTGAGGCTGCCCATGCCCTGCAGTCCCAAAGCAGAGTGAGCACCCCAAAACACCTCTCACCATGTTCCTCAGCAGCTCTGAGGCCTCCCTGGTGCTGCCCTTCAGCAGGCAGTCATAGACCAGGCTCAAACCTGTCTGCATAAACTCCTGCAGGCTCTCAGCAGGGTGTTTCTGCCTRCTGAAGAAGATCTGGGCCTCTGGTATTTTGTTGCTTAGGATGGCCTCAGCAATGACTTCCTGAAGAGAAAAACATGGAACAAACTAGATCATCCCAATGCTGACTTTCTTCTCCAGTACTTTAAGATATTTCCACATAAATGATCTCCTTATATAAACTTCATCACAGTAGCAAAAACTGGGRTGCTGATTTTCACCTCTGGTGTCAGTTTTTCCCATTCTTGGCTCTCTTCTATCTCAGGCAGGTCCTCATCCAGCTCAGCTCCCTGCCCCGGGGTCACTGCTGGGTGAGGGTATCTCCTCAGGAACTTCCTCAGCTTAATGATGTAATCAGTTAAAATATCTGCAGCCTTCTGCAGGAACTCATCAGGTTCTGCCAAAAGCAACCAAGACCTCAGTTAAATGGGAATGAACAGGCAGGATTTTAATGTTTAACAATGCTGAATTAATAAATGTGCTGATTATGATTAATAAACAGACAGCCCTGAGAGGGAAGAGCACATCAGCTCTGTCCCCTGTGCAGGCAGTGACAGRCCAGCACCCTGTCAGGACACAGGACACAGCCCCACAGAGCTCCCTGCCCTCACTGAGGGGTTTTCRTGCCCAGGGATCAGRAAAMGAGAACTGAAATTTTGTATTAATCCCACCAATTATTAGTCAGGTAAATCAAATCTGAAACACAGGGATGAACATCTTTCACTCACTCAATTCTAGTATCTTTATGTTAATCCCAGGCAAATTCAAGCTTTTGATTAAAAGAATTAGCAGTTCTTACTTACTTAAATGATGACACATTACTAGCTCTGACCCAGCAGGAGTGATCTTACCCTCTGTGTGCACAAAGATTTCCTCCAGCTGCTTGGTGAGGAAGGTCAGGGTGAGGTTCAGGAGCTGCTCAGAGAAGGGTTTGCTGTGAGGCTCCATATCACTGTCTTGGATTGCTGAGCAGAGCAAGTTTAGAGCTGGCCTGAGCTCCTCCAAATCTGCAATGGTTCCAGAAACAGCTCACACATCAGCATCCTGCCCTGAGCCAGGGGGAGAGGGATGCAATGAACCTCTGAGCAGCTGAGGCTCTTCACTCACTTCTCAGGTAGGACTGGGAGGCAGCAGCCCCAGGGTGCTCAGGCCCAGGGCAGGCTGCAGACAGACTGAAAACACTTTCTTTGCTTTTCAAAAACAAGTCCACCGTGTCCAGCTGGCGATTCTCCAAACCTGCCTGGACAAACAGAAACAGAACCATTAAGCATGGATTTACACCATACACCACGCTGGGATTCTTACTCCAGCCTCAGCGACACACACAGGAAACCAGAGGGGATTTAGACTCTGTGTGCAGCACCTGCAGCCTGCAGGGACAAGCACAGAGCCTGCCAGGCTCTGCTCCAGCCCTGCCCTGGATCTTCACACACAAAATGTTATTGCAGCAATATGAAGTAAATACTATGAGAATCAGGACTCTGAATAAGCTTACAGCAATTTTATAAGAACAGCACAATTAACACAGAAATCTACTTCCAAGGATTTCTTTTCATATTTAACATTTTGCAAGGGGACAAAAACTGCTGCAGAAACTGGCAAAATTGCTTTTGGGTCCAATTAAGAGGGAATTTTGAGCACTGCTTTGTTCTCTTTTATTTTATTAATGTGTATTCACTTGGCTGCTGTAGTTCTTCCTTTGGGTTACTCATCTGCATGGGGTTTTACTGTTTATTCAATAACAAAACCACTCCCTTTTGCCCCTAGGTTTGAGGCACYCTTTTAATTGTGTCTAAACCCACACTGGCATTGCTAAACTGCATTCAATCTTGAAATACAGGGTTTGTTATTTGCAGGACAGCTTGCAAATAACAGGCAGTTTTCCTCACCTCGAGGGCATGGATGGGGATGGAGCACCTCTCCCAGCCATTGAGGTGGCACAGGGAATCCACGACCCCGGCGCTGCCGAACATCATCAGCCTGGTCAGGAACTCCTCCTGAGTGACCCCAAACAGGACCAGGGACAGACCATGCTCTGAATGACACAACCAAGCCATTATTAAAGACACAGCAGCCCCTTTCTGGGCAGCAGCATTTCTACCCACTGCTGCTTCCAGAAGAGTGAGAGAGGCAAGGCTGCAGCAGCTCCGTTTGGATTTCCCCCCAAGCAGGAATGCAATGGAAGTTACCCACCAGCAGCCAGGTAAAACACTAAAACCCCCTAAAGCAGCTGTCTCAGGACAGTTTATGAGCRCTCACCTGTCAGCAGCAGACACAGTGGCAGCTCTGCACTGCACTCCACATAGGCACTGCTTCTGCCAAAGTGGGAACACGTCACGTCCTGGGACTCAAAATCCCAGAGCGCCAGAGACAGCCCCGTGTCCTGGGCCTGCACCACAAACACAGCCTTAGCTCCAGTCACCAGTTTGCACTCCACTTTCACCATTTCCTGGGCTGCTCCCACGGGGATTTGTGCCCACTGCTGTCCTGCACCCCCAGGCTGGCCTTGGAGAGCTGGGGAAGCTGCCCATGTGACAGCCCGGGGGACAAAGGCCACCATCCGCTCTGGATCCTCACAAACTTCAGGATCATGATCRTCCAGATGGGTAAAAAACTGATACCAAGGCAAATTCAAGTCGTTAACCAACTCTGAAGAGCCTGGTGTTCTTCTTCTCCTGACTCTGTRCCACAGTGAGGATAGGTGTGCCTTCCAGGACCTGCCAAGGGGACAGAGTCACCTTAACACCAGGTATTACCCCAGGAACAAGGCAGGTAAAGCTTTCTCAGATAAAATGCACTTAGAGCTCACAAAATCCATCCACCATCCTGCATTTTAACCTTACCACGGCCTCTTTACTTGTATTTAAATACTTCCTGCAGCCAAGCTGAGTGACCACAGCTGGATCAGCTGACAACGTCCATGTTCAGCATTTTTAGTGAGAAGTTTTCTTTTCCTCACAGAAAATGCCAAGTAAAAATAGTAGAACAGATAGTTATAGATAGTTATATATAAATTATAGTTATAGCTATTATATATAAATGTCTTACTATATTTTAAGTGATAACAAAGAGTTATCAATTAAAAAARGTAGAACAGAATTAACTCCAGAACTGAACCTTTCTCATCTATACACCAAYCTATAACTCACATYCTTTATTAGTATCAATGCTCTAAGATTCACAGGTAACCCCTAAGCAGCAATTCCTGTTTGGAAGCTGTCCAATGCCACACCTAAAGCTGTCTTGGRCCACCCCAAATTCAAAACATTTACAGCAGAATGGCTGATTTTACCTGTCCCAGCTACAACTGAAAAGACAGASCAGCAGTTTATTATCAGTGATGAAAGGAGGCAAAGGCCAGCCTGGGTCAGGAGTTCCTCCCCCCTGTACCTGTCTGTGCGGAAGGGCAGCGCCAGGAGCTCCATGCTGTGCTCAGAACTGGCCAGCTCATCCTCATCCAGCCCCTCTGCAGGCTTCACTGGGAGACTTTCAGGATCTCTCTTACAGAGCAAATGTTCAGGGAACTGTCTGTAAAGAAATACATATGAAATTTCACGTTGCTCAGATCATTTGTTTTTTTCATGTTTAACGCCTCCAGGAGCTCTGGGTGCAGTTTTCTCTCAGGGTAACAGGTGAGCCATCAAAACCTGATGCTCTTTCCTGTGAGGTGGACACCACCTCTTAATTACCACCTGGCCCTAATGAAGCTAAATCAAGCTAAATCAGTACAGCTGTACCAGCACAGTTTGATAGTTCCATACCCCACAGTATTTCTAAATACCCCTGGCACTGAGAGCACCTCATCTTCCTGGAAAAAATACGAAGGGCAAGACAAAGTTTATCTGCTTGTTAACAGACAGATTAAAATAAAGAGATGTTATAGACCCAGTTTCCTTTGTGACAGAGAATAAATCAGAGCAAGCAATGCAAGGACAATCTTTAAACAAAGAGGGAATTTCTGCTCTAGCACAGAAGTCAGAGTGAAAAGCTGCCAGCACCCCAGTGAGGACAGGCCCAGAATTCAGGAGTTGTGAGGTCAGGGAGCCCAAAGCCCTGCCCTGGGAGCTGTACCTGAAGTAGGTGTTGAGCTGCACAGCCAGGGCACGCTGGCAGCTGCTGGTCACCACGGCCATGCTGAGGTCAGGGGACACTGCCAGGGCAGCCAGGGGGGACACAGGGGCTGGGCCCTGCCCCTGCCCAGCCCCCAGGGCTACACCCACCTTCCCCAGGCTGGCACCATCACAGCAGTCAAATATGTCTGCAAACAGCATCAAGGAAAAGCCCAGGCCTGGAGGGAACAACAGAACAGTTACACAGCAGGGCAAGGTGCTGAATTTTGGCTCTAGGAGGAGGGAAAGGCAAGCTGACTTCACTGTGCTCTAATGTGCCAGAGGAGATGAGCAGGGACAGGTTAATGCCAGCAGCTGGTGGAGCTGACAGGCCTGAGCCCCTGCTCATCCCAACACAAACCTGCCTCCCAAGCTCCCTGGGAGCCTGCAGATCATTTCTGGTTTCATTWAGCCATGAGGTGACAGCAGAAGTCAGCCTGTTATACACAGACCCATGAATCAAACCCCTCAATGACACCCATAAATCCAGGGCTGCAGTGGGAAACCCTGCACACACAACTGTGGCACTTCTCTACAATAACCAGGATTTGGCTGCACAACCTCCTCTGCAGGKACCACTTAAATGTCTGCAGAGAAATTTCTGCTCAGCTCTGACAGCAGAYAAAAGCAACTTTGCTCTTCCAGATGATTTCCCCTGATCTCCCCTGCAAAGGATACAAATCCAGCCAGCACTGTCCAACAGGAACAGGATCCCCCTGCAGAACTGGGAGTCTGCAATTCTCCCCACAGCRCCTGGAGGCAGGGCCAGGGGGAAGCAGCCACAGGTCTCTGGGGGTGAGCCTTCCCCAGGAAAGGTCAGGTGCACGAGGAGAAACTGGTTGAGCAGAAGTTTGCWCTTGTTGTTTCCAAAAGACAGAATCTTCACAGAGGAAATTGAAGGCAGACCTGTAAATTTAAACATATTTAAATCTCAGATTACAGCCAGCTAGACTTTTGATTTGTAAAGGAATCCCAAGAAAATGACAGCTCAWATTCATTGCCCCAGTTCCCATCCTAACAGAAGTTGGGATGGTGAGTTGGGGTGGTTGGGTTTTAATCTCACTTTCTGTGCCAGGGGCACTGATTCTAGAACCATTGCCCAAAACTTTTTATGTGGCTTTTTCAGTGGACAATACCATGAAGAACATAAAAAATCAGCACAAAARAGGATTTCAGTCAGCACTGAGAAGAAAAGCTACAAACTTTGGAAATAAAATATTTTAGGAAGGGAGACTGTTTAAGAACATGCAAAACACCAAAGGCTCATTGAAACTGCACACTGTGTTTGCTAATCATAAAATACAAGGTTAAATGTTTAATTAGTCTTTGCAGGGTTATTGATGAGCCCTGTCCCAACATTAACATTAAAATTTGAGAGAGGAGGGCTGCATATATCTTATTAAAATTCATTTTTAACTTTGTATCATAAAAAAATGACCCTACAAGAGTTTAATTCCTTCTGACAACGTCACCTTTGAACACAGAAATGTCCCCATTATTTTTCAAGCCCATGAATCCTGCTGATCCCATTGGAGCAGTGGGGAGGTACCTGAAATTCCCTAGTGCTCCATCCCACCAGGAGCAGCAGAACCAGAGCTGCAGTATTTCACACATGCCACACATGGAATTTACTCACTGATGTTTTTAGCTTCAAGGAGCTTTTTCAGCGTCTCTGCCTCACAACTGTGCAGGGAATTGGGGTTGTGCTTTCCATCTTCTACACTGAACTCATAGACAAACAGGTCATGGCTTTGAGCAAGAGCCAGGAGCTTTGTCTTGCTGGATTGTGAACCATCATCTTCTGAGCTGTCCCACAGGAAGCTGAAGGTGAAACGTTCAGAGAGGTTATGGCTTTATTCCCTCTCCCCATTTCCCAGGCTGACCATTCTGGGTGTGCACTGACTGGGGACAACACCTGCCCTTCAGCACTGAAACCCCTGCTGCCACCCTGGCCCTCCCAGCACTGAACTGCTTCARCCCTGGCAGCACAGAGCCTGAGGAAGCCCAGCTCCTCCTCCTCCTCCTATCCAGGATAAAGGGGCTCCATCCTCTGCGTTCTGCACTCCAGCCACCCAGGACACCAGGGATGCTCTGCCTCAGGAGAACACCAGCACAAGGGAGAGCAGAACACACTGTCCGTTCCAGACTTTTCCCTGGTTTTGGGCTGAGAACCCCTTCAGGTGTGTCACACCTGCTCCGTGCTGATGGGGAGGGGGCAGAGAGCGACCAGCTCAGCACAAACCAGAGAGCAGAGCCCTGGCACAGCACTGAAACACTGCCCAGCCCCGGAATGTGCCAGGCCAGGCTGGACACTGGGGCTGGGAGCAGCCTGGCACAGCGGCAGTGTCCCTGCCGTGGGTGGCACTGGGTGCGATTTAAGGTCCCTRTGCAGCCGAAGCAGCTGGGGATTCTGTGTGACACACAATGTCCGGCTGCTGCTGCCGGACACTGCAGATGCTCGGAACTAAGGCGAGCTTTTGGCTCGGCACGGAAGCTGCCAAAGCAGATGCTGGAGCCACCAGGCGTTAGAGCCACCAGGCGTTAGAGCCACCATGTGACCGCCGAGTGTCACCCGGGCTGGCCCCGGGGCTGCGGGGGAGGCGCAGCACTCGGGGCACTGGGGCGTGAAGCCAACAGCCCGACAGACAGACAGACAGACAGACAGACAGACAGACAGACATACAGACCCTCCTTGCTTGCTCCGGGATCAGCTGCCGTGAGTACACCCTGCCGGACGGACAGACAGAACCCGGCCGGACGGACAGACACCACCCGGCCGGACGGACAGACACCTACCGGGAGGTACGGACTAGACAGAACCGGCGGGACCGGACAGACACCACACCGCCGGTGACGACAGACACCACCCGAGAACAGGCAGGCACACCGCAGACCGGACGGACGGACACGGACACCGCGGACGGACAGACACCACCGGACGGACAGGCAGACACCACCCGGCCGGACGGAACGGACACCACCGGACGGCGGACAGGCACACCGAACAGGCGCACACGCGACGACGTTACCGGCCGGCATGCACGGACACTACCCGGACGCCCCAGGACGCGACAGGCAGACACCACCCGGCCTGGACGGCCAGACACCGTCCCGGCCCCCGCGCGGCTCGGAGCCTCCGTGCGGGCCGCAAGCCCCGTCCGGCCGCGGCCGCCACTCAACTCAGCCCAGGCTCCCGCAGACGGTTGCCCGGGCCCGCCCGCCCCGCGTGGGCCCAGCGTCCAGGCGGATGCGCCGGCCAGCATGCACGGTGCCCAGGGCGTTGCCGGGCCCTGCTCAGCCGCACCCCGCGCCGCGCCCGGGCTGCCCGAGCAGGGCACCAGCAGCACTCGCAGCTCCGCCGGGCCCGGCCTCAGCGCCGCCCGCCGCGCCCGGCCCGAGCCGCCGCCGTGCCGGCGGGGCCGCCCCTCGTTCCGGTCAGCTGGGCACCCCCGGGCCGCGACTACAGCCCCCAGCACGCACCGCGGTGCAGCAATGCGCGCTGGGAGCTGTAGTTCCCGCCCGGCCCACAACTTCAGCAGAGACTTCTTTATCTTTAAGTAGCATTCTCTGTGTGTTTTCTCTGATTTCTGCTGTAGATGGATCCCCATGGCATTTCTGGGTCCCCACTCGGGGGCAGCGGCTGCCCCCAGCTACCTCTGTGTCCCCACTCTGTGTCCCAGGGGTCCCTCTATGTCCCAGAGCTGTCCTGGGGTCTCTCTGTGCCCCGGGGGTTCCCTTTGTGTCCCCACTTTGTGTCCCGGAGCTGTCCCAGGGATCTCTCTGCGTCCCGGAGCTTTCCCGGGAGTCCCTCCGTGTCCCGGGGTGTCTCTGTGTCCCCTCTCCATGTCTCGGGGTCTCTCCGTGTCCCGGGGTCTGTCTGTGTCCCCGCTCCGTATCCCCACCCCGGGCGCGAGGCCACGCCCCCACATGGGCGGTGTTCCCGGTATCTCCCCGCCCATTGGCCCTCCCCGGCCCCGCCCCCGGCTGCCATTGGCCGGCGCCGCCCAGGCGGAAGCGCGGCGGCCCGCGGGCCGATGGCGGAGCGCGGCCATGGCGCTGGCGCTGGCGCTGCTGTGGCAGGCGCTGGGCCGGGTGTGGCGGAGCCCCGCCAGTAGCGCCCGCCATGCGCCCCCGAGCCGCGCCATGGAGCACGACAGGGCCATGGAGGTCTACGGTGACTGCCGGGGGGCGCGGGGGCCGCGGGGGGAGCCCCGGGCGCGGMGCCGGTTTGCCCTTGGGGGGCTGAGGGGGAACGCGCGGGGTCCTGAGGGGCTCGGAGCACTGAGGGGGCCCCGAGGGGCTGGGGCAGGGAGACAGGGCCTGCTCGGCTCGTTGGGATCGCTTGTGGCTTCCAAAGAGTGCAYCATCGGCGGTGCTGGAAGGGGTGCTCGTGGAAATCCCTTTTGTGAATCCCAGGGAAGATTCCTTATTGTGCCCCTTGTCTCAGATATAATCCGGACTATCCGGGACCCGGAGAAGCCAAACACTTTGGAAGAACTGGAAGTGGTGACGGAAAACTGTGTGGAAGTGCAGGAGATAGGGGAGGATGAATATCTGGTCATCATCAGGTTTACACCAACAGTACCTCATTGCTCCTTGGCCACTCTCATCGGTGAGATCCCTTAATTAGATCACAYACAAACAGCTCGGGGTCCTTTGAGGCTGTCTGCATGCCACCAGTCCCAGTGCAGATTCAGTCTTGCCTGGCTGTGTTGGTTTGATCAGGAATTGCAGATTGAGAACGCAGCCACCAGTGCAACCAAACCAAAAACCAAACCAAACTAAGCAAAAAAAAACCCCAAATCCAGAGAAATGGGGACTCCCATCTGTTTGTGTCATGTTAGGGAATCTCTTCAAAGAGAACCTCTCAAAACTCRGCTGGGAAGTGGTGCAGAATTCCTTCTTTGTATTCTCCAAGTTACRTCAGTAATGTTATTAATTGAGTTTGTCAACTCTTAAACTTTTAAAAAGAAAAAAATGACAACTTTCTGCTTGTCCCCTTTCCCTCTATGTCTTGTGCTGCTCAGAGTACAAAAGGACACTGTCAGTTACACMGGTTGTTAAACATGGATTCTCTGAAAATGCTCCTCAGACCTTCACTTTTACAGGAAAATCTCTTTTGTGTTCTCTTTTAACAGGCCTTTGTTTAAGAATAAAACTTCAGAGATGTTTGCCTTTTAGACACAAGGTAAAGTGCCTGGTTTGAAGCCTGTGTTAAATTCCATGAATGGATGGCAGCCTCCCTAAATTAAACACAGACCTTTAGAGACTTGACCCCAATAATGTAAAGAACACATTAATTACCTGAGGATGTCTGCAGCTGGTTTTTGGGTGGTGGTTCTGCTTTTGTAGCTGCTCCACGCTCCCAGCTGAGCGCTGCAAAGGGAGCTCCTGGCAGCAGGGGTGACAGCCCAGTGTGTGTGGGGATGGGGTTTTCCTCCAGGAGGAAAGTGTTCCACTGCTGTGCTGCCCCTAACACTGCTGATCTCTCCTCCAGCTGGAAATCTACATTTCTGAGGGCACACATTCCACGGAGGAGGACAGTGAGTAGAGCCTGTGCATGCTGCTGCTTCAGCCTCTTGTGCTCCCCTGCCTCCCCAGAAACGAATCCCCTGTCAGAGCCTGCAAACCCAGTGGCATCAAGGTGTCCCCAGGGCTGTGGTGGCTCTGTGACCKCCTGCTGGCTGCTGCTTTGGATTTATAACAAAACCCCCCAGTTCTGGCAGGTGTTTGTAACAAAAGTTGAGTAACTGACATGAGGAGCTGCCTCAGCTGTTGGCCCCACTGTCCTGAGCTCCCCACAGCAAACCTGGACATTTCTCAGGCAGGTTTTGCAGGAAAGCTGGCAGGACCTGGGTGTTCTGCCCAGCCAGAGCCAGGCCCTGTCCCAGCAGTGCCCAGAGCCTTCAGTGCCTGCCAGAAATGGGATATTGTGGTTAAAGAGCTGCAAACTGATCCCGGGCCACTCATTTACCCTGAATTTCACTCTTGGTTTTGGGACGCACCACTGGAACACCTCACACCCTTTTCCTGAGCTGCAAAAGTAACAGAAATTATAATTTCCCGTGGTTGCTTTGTGGTGACTGCATCTGCCTCGTTGCCCATTTCCCAGCCATGCCCCTGGAAATGCCCTTTCCTGCCGAGCCCCCTGAGCCCTGTGCTGGTGTTTTGCAGTCAACAAGCAGATCAATGACAAGGAGAGGGTGGCAGCAGCCATGGAGAACCCGAACCTGCGCGAGATCGTGGAGCAGTGCGTCACTGAGCCCGACTAGGGAGCCAGCCCCGGGCACAGCCCTGCTGCAACCCCAGCAAATCAAATAATCAAGGCCTTGGCGTTTATACTTGAGTTGTTTTTATCTTCCATGTGMTTTTTTTTAAAGAGAAATTGTTTATAAGATAGATTTAAATTATGAGGAATCAGTCTCTAAAGGAAGCCCGGTGTATAGTGCTGGAAGTTTGTAATTTTTGGTGTCCAGAGGAATATTTTGTGATTCAAAGCAACACATCTGCATTGCCTTCTGAGAGACGTTGTGATACAAATTCAGTTTTGCAAGTTGAATTTCTACATTGTTTCAATCACTGCACTGTAAAAATAAAACAGATTCTTGTACTGAAATGTTGCTTTCTGGGTCCTGAATTTGTTTTGGTTTTTTCTTAAGGATCAAGTTTAGATTTCTATTACAGAAATTAATTTCATTCAGCTTCTTCGGTGTTGATAAACATTAAAGCTGAAATTAATTCAGAAGAAGAGTTTGGAGCTGAGGGACTGGACTAGAACAGGGAGATTTTTACTGGGACACAATTCCTGCTAAATCCTCGTGCTCTTTTCCCTGTTAATGTCACACACTTCTGATTCTGGAAGCTTTGCTTTATAACCACCCTGAGGGTGAAGTTTCCCTGTGGATGAGAAGTTGATCCTGCTTTTCCTCCTGACRTCCCTGCAGTGTGGGAGGTGGCAGCAGCCCCCAGCCCCTCCTGCTGGCTGCCACTGTCCTGCTCCTGCCACTGCTCCGTCCCTGCCCTCACCTGGAGCACCCCCAACATTTCCAGCTGCCCACCTTTCCCACCAGGGCCATTCCCCTTCCAGCAGCTCTGGATCTGAGCATGGATTTATGGATTCACCTTTCCCTGGGGATCAGGCAGTTCCCTCCTGCTCCTCCTCCCAGGGCAGGTGTCCAGGATCTGCTGCTGTGGCTCCTGAGGGGTTTGGGGAGCTGCTCCTCCCTGGTTTGTGGCTGTTCCACAGGGAGAGATCCTTGGGGCACAGAGCAAACATCTGTGGGGATTTCAGGGATTTGTGGCCCTTTTAAWAAACCCCATAAAGCTTCCCTGAGGGCATGGAAGCATGGAATGGACTCAGCATTATGAACAGGGAATGTTCCCCTTGGCAAACCACYGAACTGCTCCATGGCACTGCAAGGCCTCTCKCCTCAACTGCCAAATCAGCTGAAAAAATTKATTAAAGGGGGAGGAGAACAATCTCCTTTTTTTCCACAGGTTCGTGCAGATGTGAAAAAACACTTCTCAACTCCAGTTACTCAGCTTCAATTGAATTTCAGTTAAATTTCAAACTCCACTGTAGCCCCATGGACAGATGTGCCTCATGTGCCAGCACAGGGGARYTGTCCTGTGTSCCACCCCATGGCTGGGAGGGGYTTAGGCAGGTCATTCCTGAAGGGATGGACCAAATGCTCCAGGAGCCTGAGCTGCCATTATCTGCCGGCTTCTTTCCTGGAATTTGCTTTTTTTTTTGCCCTCCAGCAGGGGGGGTTGATATTTTCTCTTCAGAATGCAGATATCTCTGCCAGCACGGAGGTSCTGTGGGTCCTGGGGCCAGGAGATAGCAGCTCCTGTCCTGGGTGGGCTCCTGGGGGCTCTGTGTGCCCCTGCACAGCTCGGTGCCACCACCCAAACTGCGCCCCCAGCTCTGACAAAAGCTCGGGGGGCAGGGAAGGGGATGCTCTGGTGACAATAAGGTGACTCTCCTGGTTCCTGCAGTGCCCTGGGGTCCTCAGCAAAGGTTAAAAGTTCTTCTCCAGAGCAAAAATTTGGGGAAATGGGCCAGATCCCAAACGCAGGCCTCRGGAAGCAGGAATGTTCCCAGTTCCTCGGGCGGTGGAGCTGGGAGGTGACTGCCGGGAGCTGCTGCACTTCCCAGCGTTTCCAGTTTAACTGGGCTCGGGATCCCTGTCCCTCCCCGCCGCTGCCGCCCCGCGGGCCGGCCTGGGCATTTACTGCCGTCGGCCTTTGGAGACACTGAGGAACAGCCAGGGAGCAGGAGACACGGAGGAGGGGACGGGGACAGCTCCAGGGGGATCCCATCGGGCAGGAGTTGGGGTGCTGGAAGAACTCGGGATGTTCCTCCAAACCCGGGAACACGCACACGGGCCGCCGCCCTCGCCTGGAGCAAAAAGTCCTAAAATCGTTCCTTGGGATTAGGAATCCTGCGCATTTACAGCGGGGAGGGACAACTGCAGAGGGCACCAGCGACCCACGGCACCGCTGTACCGGGAGGAGCCTGCCGGGGATCCGCCCGGCTCCGGGGCCATCCCGGGGACCCAGCCCGGGAACCCATCCCGGGGATCCATCCCGGCCCCGGGGCCATCCCGGGGACCCCCGGCCGCCCCGTGCCCGTCACCAGCAGCACCCTGCGGCTGCAGAGCCCCCGGGGTTGGCTGGAGGAGCTGCGGACGAGCTGGAAGCGGAGGAGCGGCCAGGGTTGAGCTGAGCMGAGCAGGCTCTGCCCTCGCGGTGCTGTTTCCCGGGGTGGATCACGGAATCTCTGAGCTGGAGGGGCCGGGCTCTGTGCAGGTACCCCGGCAGGAGGCTGCGCTCCTGGGGTCACCCCTCTGCAGGGGCTCAGGGCAGCCCGGGAGGGACGGGGAGGGAAGCAGAGAGCTCAGCAAACCCCCGAAACTCGGGGCTGGGGGAACTCTGCTTCRTTCCCAGCGGCTCGCCCTGTCCGAGCAGGAGGGAGCGCCCCGAGCCCGGGCTGAGCTCCTGCCTCGGCTCAAACCCCAGCCCAGCAGAGACACTCCCCACCTCTGCTGCCCCCAGGCAGAGCCAGCGCCACCCTGCTGCCCCTTTGCCAGAGCCCCGAGCGACTTCAGCAGCCTCTGGATTCCAGCTGCCTTTCCAGGGCTGAAATCCCGTTTCCATCCCGGAGCTCCCGGCTGGAGGAAGAACAGGGCCGGGGGCTGCTCCCCTGCCCCAGGGCCGCACAGAGCGCTCGGGTTTGCACTCACTTTACTCGGGGTGTAACTTACTCACCGCAGACGGCAGCGGAGCAGGCGCGTGTAGAGACAGAGGCATTTTTACCGCGTGGGTATTTCTAAATGTTTACACCCGGCTGAGCCTCCCCTCGGAGCGGAGCAGGGGCCGGGGGCTGCTGGTCGGTAAAGCCCTGCCCTCCCACAGCACATGTGGAACAGCTTTACTGAATCTCCCAACCAAATGATCGCTCCGGGTGAGCAAACACAGCGTGCCTTGGTACCAGCTGGGCAGGGGGCAGCTCCTTTCCCTCCTGCCCTTTTCCGTGCTTTCCTTCCCASCGGGAATGTCCCTGTGCAAGGGGCAGCCCGGGATGAGCTGCTGGAGCAGTGGCCGGGGTGCAGCACCCCCAGGTGGGTGGGTGAGGGCCGTTCCCCCCCGGAGCAGCTGACAGGGATCAGCTGCCAATTAAAATCCAAACAAAAAGATCAACCAGTGACATTTTTCAAATCCTTCCCTTGCTGTCCTGGCTTTGCTGGCCCTCTGTGCTGTGCCTGTGAAGCCTTGCTGTGCGGCACAAGGAGGTTTTAAGAACAGGAGGAAATAAACCCATTTGTTATTGTTATCTGGAAAGGACAGGTGGGAGCTGAGCTGCTCCTGGTCCCTCTGGCTTCACTGCCTCCTGCCTGCCCAGGCTGGGACCGTGCCTCTCCCAGTGCATGGTGAAGGGCTGGTGACCCCTCTGGCTCCTTGGGAACTGAAACCCTGCAGCTGAGGTCASCCGGGCTGGACAGAGGAGCTTGGTGAGGTCTGAGAGCTGTGCCACAGGTGCTCTGCCAGGACAGCTGGCAGCTCCCGGGGCTGCAGAACACTTGGAGCGTTCCTGAGGGCCTGAGACACAAACAAGCCCCTCCACAGCTGCTGCTGCTGCTGCTTCCCAAGCAACGAGCTCCTCTTCCTTCCTGGCTCCAGCGTGGAAATGTCRGGAGGTGACCAAGGCAGGCACCAAGGTCTGACTTCTGGTCTGAAGCCAAAAGGCTCTCAGGGAGTCTTCCAGGAGATCATGGAAGCACTGAGTGCTTTGGGTGGGAAGGGACCTGAAAGCCCATTCCTCCCCCTGCCACAGGGTAGGACTGGATAGGCTTTCAGGTCCCCTCTCKCCCAAACCATTCCACAATCCCATTTCAAACATCTTTTGATCCACGAGCCCTTTCCTCCTTTCGCCCCACCGCAGCAGCTCTGTCTGAATAACATCCTGCTTGTGTTGAGACAATAAAAGCGCCTTTAGAAGAAGAAAAAAGGCATTTCTACATCCCACCCGAGCCTGGCCTCTGTCAGTGGGAAGCCATCCCCCTTCTCCTGTCACGCCAGGCCCTTGTGAAGAGCCTCCTTGCAGAGACACTCACTGGAGGTGTCTCACTGAAAGAAAATATTGCAGATATTTAAGCCAGATGTGTTTTATTGTCARTGACAATGCGGTTTCTGTGCTTGTTATGTGGCTAAAAACGGCCTGGTGTCCCACAGGAGGGATTATCCRGTGCCCTCAGCCACAGCTGGGACCCTGCACGTGGAGAGGCACTGCAGGAGGGSCTCACCAGGTCCTGTGCCACAAATAAATTGATTTGCAGAACTGATTTACCCCATTTGTTTTAATCAACAAATCCCAGTTGCAAAGGGCAGCTGTGAATGATTTTCAGATGCAAACCGATCCTTCCTTCCTGCTGCCAGTGCCTGAACCATCTCCAATTAGCTGAAAACCTTCGGAATTCCCCACGGAGAGGAGAAAATGTGAAACCCACCTGCTTCCTTCAGTAACTGTTTAATTTAACAGTTTGTGAGCTGTGGCCATGAGACCCCAGCACAAGGGTTGTCCCTTTGCAATCCTGGGAGGGTGGCAGTGTGTGGGACAGATGGTGCTGGGGACAAGGAAACCAGGGCTGGACACAGGTTCTTGGACCATATACACTTTACACCACCTTGGAAGGGAATAAAGCACAAATGGTGAGGTCATGGCTTGTGTTTTACATACAAATCACACACAGGAACTCGGGCTGAGCCCAGGGAGCTGCACCTGGAGCTCTGCAGCCCGGGATGGGCTCCAGCCTGACTCTGCRCATGCAGGGAGGATTGCCCTTCAAGGTCCCCCAGGTTTTGGGCACCCTCCACAGCCTGAAGAGTAATAGGGAAAGGAATTCCTACCGAAACGCTCCTGTCCTGCTCCAGAGACCAACCTGGCAGGAATCCCTTCCCAGACAGGGAGGGATTTGTTCCCACAGCACTCTGAGAGCAGGCAGTAGGGGCTGTGCCTCAGAGTAAATTGGATATTCTAGTTAAAAATCAGCTAACCTTAACAGAGGAGAATCTAGATAAGCAGGAAAAAAAGGGTTCAGCCCGTAAGGCCACYGAAAAACACRTTAACCAAGCATTACACTGCTACATAGAGAAATCCAGGGACTGAGCACTTGGCTGCCCACGAGGGAGGGGATGTGCCACTCACTGCCAGGGCAGCTTCCCTCTCCTGCCCAAATCATGCAAGGGAATGCCCTGGTGGGCTCCAAACCTCGGTGTCCCTGGTGGTGCCCCCTGCTCCAGAGGGACACAGCAATGGCTTTGGCAGAGGAAGCCAGCAATGGGGAGACAGAGCCCTGCACAGCCCCAGCTGAAGCTGAAACTTTACTCCTCTGCCCTGCCCCCACTTCTTAAATTAGATCTATTTAGCTTCAGTGCGTAAACATTTTAATGAAAATTACAGGAGTGGGTWGCCAGCTTCAGGTCCCTTAAAGTTAAAATAAAAAATCCCTACCCCAAAGGGTCGGCAGAGCCGGTGGAATGCTGGATGCRCACCTCAGAGATACAAAAATAATAATAAAAATCAAAGTTCGTGCTGGCCAGCCAACACCTTCGAGAGGCTGCAAACGTCCAATGATAGCACCATGAGCATTTCTGAGAGGTCTTCCCCAGACGATTGCTGCTTTCATTCCCCTTTCCCCTGCATCCCGCTGGCACGCCGGGCCAGGGTGACCCGGCAGCATCCCCGGGACGTGGGCGGGGAGCAGCGGGACCTGCCCAGSCCAGCAGCACCTGCAGCAGCCCCGGGGATGGCCTGAGCACCGTTTGAGAGTAGCACGAGCGGGAGAGCCGGGCAGGGCAGCGCGGCGGGGCCGGCYGCCGGGGCGCGGCGCTGTCACCTGCGCGCCAGGCGGCGCTGGCCGGGCGCGGGGTGCCCGGGCTGCCCGCAGCTCCGGCAGCACTGGGCACGCACCGTGGGCAGCGGGCACCGGCCCAGCAGCCGCAGCGTCTGGCAGAAGGCGAAGCTCAGGCGGTCGCGCTCGCAGGGGACGTCTGGAGGGGAGAAAGGAGCGCGGGAGGGTGTCAGTGCCGCTGTCACCACCGTCACCAGGTGTCTGGTGCGGCAAGGAGATCATCGGTAAGGTCTCCTACAGCCCAAACTGACCCGGGGTTCTGTGGAAGCTGCGGCGGCTGCGGAGACACGGACTGGGCAGAGCCCTCCTGCACCTGGGCACCTGGGCACTGCCCATCCTCAGCACGAAGCCCACCTGTGCTGCTGCCAGCACCTGGGCACCTGGGCACTGCCCATCCCCAGCAGGAAGCCCACCTGTGCTGCTGCCAAAGCACCTGGGCACCTGGGCACTGCCCATCCCCAGCTGCTCCAGAGCACCTGGGCACTGCCCATCCCCAGCAGGAAGCACACCTGTGCTGCTGCCAAAGCACCTGGGCACCTGGGCACTGCCCATCCCTGGCAGGAAGCACACCTGTGCTGCTGCCAAAGCACATGGGCACTGCCCATCCCTGGCAGGAAGCACACCTGTGCTGCTGCCAAAGCACCTGGGCACTGCCCATCCTCAGCAGAAAGCACACCTGTGCTGCTGCCAAAGCACCTGGGCACTGCCCATCCCCAGCAGAAAGCACACCTGTGCTGCTGCCAAAGCACCTGGGCACTGCCATCCTCAGCAGAAAGCACACCTGTGCTGCTGCCGGCACCTCCAGAGCACCTGCCCAGGGCACAGAGCTGAGGTGCAGGGGACAAACCCCCCACAGTGTCACCTCCTGCCAGCCCCCAGCCCCCAGCCCCCCCAGTGCCAGCAGAGCGGCGGAAAGGCCAGAATTCCTTTTTCTTTGAATTGTTTCGGTTATTTTGAGAACCTGCATCATCTGGTTCGCTTCCTGCAGGTGTCCTGCAGCCCTCAAAACAACTCTGGTGCTGCTCTGAGGACGGGCTCTGTTTTGGGCCCCACCTGGGCTCTGTCCAGCAGCACAGACCCATCCCCAGTACACATGGTTTATATGAATACAGAGCTGCTTTGTTGGAATTTTTGATTTCCTCCTTCTCTGTCTCAGAGCAAGGCATGACTRGCTGAGCCTGCAGCTTCTCACCCAGTGGTGTCAGACTCACATAAATTACTCAAAATCAACTCAAACCTGAGCCTAAGCTTGAAATCTAAGATTCTGTGATTCCAGTTTTACCTCCTGTATAAGGAACTAAAATAGATGACAGTTTTTCTCTGTGAAAGGGCAGAGCTGATGCACTCTGGGGCCAACCCCCCATGGTTTCTCTCTGGGCCGTGGGACCATGCAGAGCAGGCACAGAAATGGGGCAGGGCAATGGGATTTTCTCTTTGTCAGGATGATTCTCTGCAGGGACAAGGCTGTGACCGGGCCAGGGGAGCTCTGGCTGAGCACTGGCCCTCGCCCTGTCCCCTCTGGGAACAAAGGCTGTGCCGAGGGAGGGGCTGCTGCCCCCATTCCCACGGGAMGGAGGAGCCCAGCCCGGCAGATGCAGAGCAGAGACTTCTCCCTGGTCTGGGATTTCAGCCACAGCCACCTCCCCCAGTCACTACACTGCTCTAAAACTCATTTTCTGTTGCAGCTGAGGTATTTCCTCCCTGCCTCCCGAGCTGCAGCTCTTTGTGCCCAGCCAGTGTCCCTGAGCCCCCCAAAAGTGATTTATCACTGCACTGCTGGGCCAACCGTGCTGAGAGAGCAGGGTGGAGGGACCCCAGCTTCACACCCCACCTCAGCCTGGGGGCTCCTCAGCCCTGCCTGCTGGGACACCAGCAGTGGCCTTTCCCTGCTGGGTGAGCAGAGCAGATGAGAAATCTCTGCCCAGCCCAGGCCAGGAGTGCAGCACGTCCCAGACCTGCTGTGGGAGCACCGGAGCCACTGGAAAAAGGGAAGTGCTTGTTGGTGCTGTGCTCCACGGGGCTGTCAGGCAAATACTGCCTGGGAGCATCCCTGTGCCTCCACAAGGCCCCCCTGAGCCCCCAGCCCTGCTGCACTGGGACACTGGAGCACAGGAGCACAGGTACTGCCATTGGCTGCAGGGCAGGGCTGGCTCAGCAGGGCTCCTAAAACACCTCAGGGGTGTCCATGGCAACTGGCAATCAGCCTGGGTGCCCATGGAGGGGTGGGAATGTCCTGGACTGCTGGGGATGCCCATGGAGGGGTGGAATGTCCTGGACTGCTGGGGATGCCCAATGGAGGGGTGGGAATGTCCTGGGCAATGCTGGGGATGCCCATGGATGGGGTGGGAATGTCCTGGGCACTGGCTGGGAATGCCCACGAGGGGTGGGAACTGTCCTGGGAACTGCTGGGGGATGCCCCACAAGAGAGGTGGAATGTCGTGGGCACTGCTGGGGATGCCACAGAGGGGTGGGAATGTCCTGCGCGCCAATGCTGGGATGCCATGGAGGGGTGGGAAGTCCTGGGATGTCTGGGGATGCATTTGTGGTGGAATGTCCTGGGCACTGCTGGGGAATGCCAGCAGAGGGGTGGGAATGTCCTGGGCACTGCTGGGATGCCCAGGAGGGGTGGGAATGTCCTGGCACTGCTGGGGTGCCATGCCCGGATGGGAATGTCCTGGGCACTGCTGGGGGATGCCTGCCGGTGGGAGTATGTCCTGGGCACTGCTGGGATGCTCTGCCGCGGTGGGAATGTCCTGGGCACTGCTGGGGGATGCCCTGCCCAGGTGGGAATGTCCTGGGCATGCTGGGGATGCTCTGCCAGGGGTGGGAATGTCCTGGGCACTGCTGGGGGATGCTCCTGCCCAGGTGGGAATGTCCTGGCATGCTGGGGGATAGCTCTGTGGGGGGAATGTCCTGGGACATGCTGGGGGATGTCATGCTGGGGGTGGGAATGTCTGGGCACTGGCTGGGGGATGCATCGTGCCCGGTGGAATGTCTGGGCACTGCTGGGGATGGCCCATGAGGATGGGTGGGAATGTCCTGGCAACTGCTTGGGGGATGGCCCATGGAGGGGTGGAACTGTTTCCGGGCAGCTTGCGTGGGGATTGCCCAGGAGGGGTGGGAATTCTGGCTGCTGGGGGATGCCTTGCCAGGGTGGGAAATGTCCTGGGCACTCGCTGGGGATGCCTCATAGAGGGGTGGGAATTGTCCTGGGCACTTGCCTGGGGATCTCTGCCCGGCAGAGCCTGCCCAGCCCCTCATGACATTCAGCACTCACAGCTTCCTAGAAAGTTATTTATGGATCACAACCAAGCTGCCTMCCTTGGAAAGAGCTGGGAAGGCTCACGCTGCTTTCCAGGCTMGGAGTGATGGCTCAGCTCTTTCCTGCTCCCTCCCCAGCGGGTCAGCACCCRGGGCCCCTCAGGAAATTCCTGTCCCTGCCCCATGCCCAGGCAGCACCACCCTGCCAGGGGTCACTGCTCTCTGAACACCTCCTCAGCCACCCAGGACGGGCTCACTGTGCAAAACAGCAGGGATGGGCCTGGGGATGGGGGAGAAGAGCCACCACCCTTGGCTGCAGCTCTGCTGACCCTACAGGAGACCCCAGCAGCACCCCGGGGTCCAAAGAAGTGACCTCATGGATGATCAAATATCCAGCTTGGAAGGGACTCACAGGAACCATCCAGTCCAAGTCCTGGCCCTGCACAGGACACCCCCACAGTCCCASCCCAGGCCTGAGAGCGTTCCCAACACTCCCTGAACTCTGTGCAGCCAGTGGGAGCCGCTGAGGGGTTGAGTTCCCATCACTTTCCCAGATCCTGCTGCAGTCTCAGGGTGGATGCGTGCAGGGTCAGGCTCAGGTCTGAAAATCTTGGCTGAGCTTCTGATTCCTCCCTGGAATTTGGTCTTGGGCAAGGGAAGATGTAATAAGCACTTAATTTGTCAGCTCTTCAGAGAGGGACCTACAGAACCCACCCAATTTTCATTGAATGCTTTTACTGCCATTTCTTTCTATTAACAATTTTTTATATAATGCTCACACTTCATTTGGAAACARGTTCCATAAGTCTGTGCCAAATTTTAGGCTAAAGAAATAGCTTAAAGCAGGGCTTTAAAAGTCCAGGCTAAGTCAGCACATTAGAGACTGAAAACCCCCACTTTTTTTTGGGCTGTTTTTTTAGGTCAGTGTGGAAGTCACTTTAAATTTCATTTCAGCTTCTGCCAGCCAGYCCTAAGCTTTTACTTTTATTCCTGGGAAAAACAAACTTCCTGGAACAGGTTTTGTGAAAACAAGGAAAGGTTGAGCTTGGAGCTGAGCTAGCAAATCCAGGGAATTAGGCTGCTGACCTCTGGCCCTCGGGATGCTCTCGGAGCCAGGGCTGAATTTAACAAGTAAATTATCCCAGGGTCCTGCTCTGGGGCTGAGGTGCCTCCCTGTGGGTCTGGTCAGCATGATGGGATGGA
>NDFG01000052.1:207080-221974 GCA_002167245.1 Sporophila hypoxantha | reverse complement strand
GCTGGGCTGAGGCGCTGCTGAGGTGAGCTGGGTGGCTGGCCTGGCGCCGGACAGGGGACAAGGACGCTGAGGGGCTGTTGTGCGCCACCGAGGGGTTGACGGTGGGGATGTGGGGTGTGCAGCTGGCTGGTGCCCTCCCTGTCCGCAGTGAGGGCGGACTCAGGGCAGGCTGGGGGCTGCCAGCACTCCCTGGCCACTCCAGCCCGGGGCCTGTTGGTTTTTTTTATGGTGGGCAAGGCGAGATCTGCCCTCCCCATGCGCATGGATTGCCCCTCCTGCCCCGCGTTGGTCCAGCATCCCTCTAGGATCTCTGCGCCAGGAAAGTCACTGCTGGTGGCTCGAGCCACTTTCCCTGGAGTCCCCGTGGCCTTTCTCCCTGCAGTGCATGTCCTGTGTGCCCACACGGCCCTCGTGCTGCTGCCCCGTGCTTGCTGGCCCCAGCGACACGATTCCACCTGGGCACTGCCCCAGCCACCCGGCGGGAGGGGGACCCAGGGAGCAGGGACACCTGCCCCAGGCTGCTGCTGCTGGCCACAGCTCCATGGGGCCCATCAGGGCCCTGCCCTGGCCGTGGTTTTGCAGGCCGGGCTCACGGAGCTCTGGGGGGCGGTGTGCTCGAGCGGGCACAGGCACGCATCCTCCTCCTCCGCTCTCACCCAGAAACGCAGGGCTGGTGTATTGGGAGTCGGCTGACCCCACATCCTGGCGGGACCATGTGAGGAGGTTCATTCCTGGCTAAACCCCCGGGGCTCAGCTGCCTTGCCCCAGCACAGGGACAGCAGTGTGCGCCTGCTCGGCGGCCTGGCTGCCCCCGGCCGTCTCCTCCAGCTCCGATGGATGAGCAGGGCGTGGTGGGCAGCCGCCCAGGGCCCCTCTGTGCCACCCGTGCTCAGCCTCTGCCTTTGGCTCCTCGCCTTTGCTCTCCGTTCTCCGTGAAGCGGGTTAGTAGGACAGTATCCTCGTGAGGAAGTTGATTGAAGTTATAATCGTAGTAAAAGTGATCCACAAACATTTCCTTTCCTGGCTGGAGAAGTCCTCGCTCGGTGATGACGTGTGACATCGTTGGACTCCGGGACGCTGTGGGATTAAGGGTTAAATTGAGGACACTGGTTGCTGGGGATGTAATGGATTTCATTGAAAACAGCCTCCCTGCTGGAGGACCGCTGCCAGACCAGTCTGTGCTGTCCCATTCTGGCGGCACTGTGGCAAGGAGCAAACCATCTGGGGGCTGGGTCTCTTGGGGCAGGGTCGCAGGGCGGTCCAGAGCTGTTGCTGCAGTGCACTGGGCGCCTCTGGGCTTCCCGTTCCACAGGACAGAAGCACTGGCACGGGGAACACAGAGGGACAGGGCTGTGGGCTGTCCCAGACAACTCATATGAAAAATCTTTTCTTTAAGATTTTTCCTCCTGGAGAACGGAGAGGCCTCAGGAACAAAATGCAAACAATGGTTTATCTGCTGCTGTGGATGCAAACAGGTGGGTCTTTGATTAGCCATGTTTAATGTTTGTATTAATGGCAATTCACAGGCCAAGGCTGGCTCGGACAAAGAGGCGAGCACAAACCTTTGTGATCATTTCTTTCTTATTTTCTATCTTAGCTAGCCGTTCTTTGATGAAAATCCTTTCTTCTGTTCTGTTTAGTATAGTTTTAATGCTAATATATATCATAAAATAATAGAATCCAGCCGTTTCTAGAAGCATTGGGGTCAGATCCTTTCATCTCTATCCCTCATCCTCAGACCCCTGGCTGGACGCCATCACAGAGGGGCAAGGCCAGGAGTGGTTGCCAGTTGCCCGCTCTGTGAGGGCTCCACGTCCCTCTGCCAGCTCCCACCGCCCACGCTGGCCCCAGACAGCTCATGTGGCCAGGTCCACCTGGCAAGCAGAGCATTACTGGCCCAAATCCCCACTGGAGAACCGTGCCAGAGCAGGCTGGGGCTGCGGGGTTTGCTCAGGGTGATCCTTTGCCTGCTTTCAGCAGAAATTTGTTTTCCCAGGAGATGGAGGCTGGGAAGTGGGGGTGAGATGAGATGTAGCTAATGGGCCTTTCCTTGTGACCTATGCCGATGGAATATGCGATCTCTTCTTCGTGAAAGAGCATCTTTGAAAGCCAGGGAAATAACAACACGGGTGTTTGTCCGAGTAGGGAAAAAAGCAAAGGTCAGGAAGTAGCATCTGCTGGGGACACACCCATTCCCCCCATAATGGGCTTTCTTTGAAGATGGGCCAGACTAAAGAAACTGAGAAGGAGAAGCAGCAGCATTTTCTGCTGCATCTGGGCTTGGAGCAAACCCAGGGCTTGTTGAAAGGTGTCCCTGCCCATGGCAGGGGGTAGAACCAGATGGGCTTTAAGTCCCTTCCACCCCAGCATTCCAGGATTCCCTGTAACACCAGCGTTGGCCACGTGGCCCACCACAGGCATTTCCAGAGCTGAATCAACCTCACACACACCAACACTGCGAGAGGGCTTGCAGGAGCTGCTCCCCTGAAGAACCACAAACCAGCCTTCGACCACATCAGCTCCTTTGGAAACTGCACCAAGCTGCATGGGCAGAGCTTCGGCGTCCTCCTGAGCACTGAGTCCCATGTTGAACTGTGGGCCCCCCAAGCCCCAGAGAGCCCCTCTGGCAGGGCAGGTTGCCCCCAGTGCCAGGTGGGGCACGGCTGCCAGCAAAAGCTGTCCCACCCTGCTGGTTCTGCTGACAGCAAGCATTGGGCTCTGCGGAAGCTTCCACGCCCCTCAATCCCCCTGATTATGGTGAAATGGGAAAAGAAAGAGGGCTCGTCTTGTTAAATTAAAAGGACAGAAAAATTACAGAACCTCAAAATCCCAAAAAAACACATTTTCTCCAGGGCTCACAAATCCACGTGGTGCCAACACCACAGAGGCCAGCAGTGGGGCTGGGGCTGCCCTGCCAGCATCTGGACCCACCTTACAAGCATAATTTTCCTATGAATCATTGCATCCATCTTCTAGCCTAATTGTGGGAACTTTTGTGGGGCCCTAGGAAAAATATTTCCAACTCGGCTCTCATCTAGCCTTCAAACTCCTCTGTTCACATTTTGACAATTTGTTCTTAGCAACAACTCTGTTCAGGCTCTCTCCTTTCTCTCGCTGATATTGTTCTTCACTCTGAACACTTTTGGAGAACGGCTGTTTAAATTAGGAGTTATCATTTTCTGGTTGAAACCCTCAGCCTGTGGCATAAGCTGATTTCACAAACAACACAAAAAATAAACAAGGACTACACAGGTGTCACCATTATCACCCCATGGAATCATTTGGCTTAGAAGGGACCTTGAAGATTCGCCAGTTCCACCTCCTGCCTGGGCAGGACACCTTCCACTGCACCAGGCTGTTCAAGCCATGTCCAGCTTGAAAACCTCATTTCTGCCCCTCCCGGGTGAGTGAGCGGGGCTGCAAAGCCAAGGGCTGGGGCACAGTTAACGCCCCAATGCCCCTTCCCCACCCTCACGCTCTCCAGCAAGTGGAATCCCATCAGGGCAGCTGGGGGGGGGGGGGGGGGGGGGGGGGGGGGGGGGGCAGGGGGGGGGGGGGGGGGGGGGGGGGGGGGGGGGGGGGGGGGGCGGGGGGGGGGGGGGGGGGCACAGGGAAAACGGGGCCCAACCTCACCATTGAGACCTCTCCAAGCAATGGAATTCCTTCCATTCCAGGCAGCTGGGGCACAGTTAAAACTGCCCAATGCTCCTATCCCACCCTGAGACCTGCTCCAAGCAATGGAATTCCTTCCCATCCATAGGAGCTGGGGCAAGTTTAAACTGCCCAATGCCCCTTCCCGCACGCCTCGACGCTCTCCAAGCAATGGGAGATCCCCATCCAGGGCAGCATGGGGCACAGTGAAACTGCCCAATCCCTCACCATGAGACCTCTCAAGCAAATGGAATTGCCTTCCCATCCATGGAGCTGGGCACAGTTAAACTGCCCAATGCTCCTATCCCATCCTGAGCAAGCTCCCCAGACAATGCAATTCCTTCCCCATCCAGGGGAGTTGGGGCACAGTTAAACTGCCCAATGCTCCCTATCCCACCCTGGACACTCTCCAGGCAATGGAATCCCCACCCAGGGTGACCCACAGGGACACGCCAGGATTTTCTGCGTGCAGGAGCACCACCATCACTCTGGGCAGGCTGAGGTTCCAGGGAAACCCCTGTCCCAGCTCCACCCCTCTGCAAGCACTGACGTCCCCAGTGCCCCTCGCACCTTGGACAGTTGCCCACAGCCCACGGGGAGCGGACAGGCACCTCTGGGTTGCAGGGCATGGTGGCATCCGTCTTGGTGAGGGTGCTGGCAGTCTGCTGGCTGCAAGGGACCCTCTGCTGCGTCCAAGCCCCACGCTTCTGGATGCACAGCACCGTCCTCTTCAATCAGCCCTGGGCCTGGCCACACGTGGCTGAGCACTGCTGCCACTCACCCACCCACCACCCTGCACAGGGGAAAGGGGGAAAAAAGGGGAAAAAAGGGGAAAAGGGGGAAAAAGGGGGAAAAAGTGGGGGAAAGGGGTGGAGAAAGGAGGGAAAAAGGGGAAAAGGGGAAAAAAGGGGGGGAAAAAGGGGGGGGGAAAAAAGGGGGGGAAAAAGGGGGGGAAAAAAGGGGGGAAAAGGGGGGAAAAGGGGGAAAAAGGGGGAAAAGGGGGAAAAAGGGGGAAGGGGGCGTAAAAGGGGGGAAAAAGGGGGAGAAAGGGGGTGGAAAAAGGGGGGGGAAAGGGGCGCGAAAAAGGGGGGGGAAAGGGGGATAGAAAGGGGAAAGATCTCACCAGAGCAAGCAGCCGTGCCCCAGGATCCATTTCCAAGTGCCCATCACATTGTGGCCAATGGGGAAAGGAGGATGCCCAAAGGATGTGTTCAGCCAAGGTCTGGGAGCTCAGACGAGGTCAGGGATGGCAGTGGCGCAGTGCCGAGCTGTGCCGGGTTATGTACACAGAGAGGAGCATCTCCAGGATGGGACCATGTGCGACTCAGCTGCAGACAGCAATGCCTCGTCCGTCAGGCAGCCCCAGGATCTTGCCATGGCAGCCAGGGGCTGGGCCTGCAGGGCGAGGTAGGGGAGCAGGGCGGTGGCACCTGGCTGGCAGGGGCTCTCGCTGCAGGGGCGTGCTTGGTGTCGGGGCGGTCAGCGCGTCGCAGAACGTTTCCTCACCAAGCCCGCAGCTCTTCACGCAGTTGCACCACCTGCCGCTTGCACCCCTGCGGGAGGACGGCATGAGGGCCACCCCCGGGGCATGAGGGCCACCCCGGGCACCGACAGCACCCTGGGGCACTCGAGGGCACCCCCGGGCACTGAGGGCACCCCGAGGCACTGAGGGCACCCCCGGGCACCGGCAGCCACCCTGGGGGACTGAAGGGCACCCTTCAGAGCACTGAGGGCACCCCCAGGGCAGTGACACACTTTGGGGGCCACTGAAGGCCACCCCCAGGGCATGACAGACACCCTGGGCACTGACAGCCACCCTGGGGCACTGAGGGCACCCCCAGGCCACCAACAGCCACCCTGGGCACTACAGACACCCTGCGGCCCGACAGCCACCTGGGCACTGAGGGCACCCCAGGGGCACTGGCAGACCACCCTTGAGGGGACACTGAGGGCACCCTCAGGGCACCGACAGCCACCTTTGGGGGCACTGACAGCCACCCGGGGCACTGAGCATTTTCCCAGGCACATGGCCAGCATCCTGGGGCACTGACAACACCCTGGGGCATGAGAATCCCCAGAAGGCAACATGACAGACACCCTGGGGCACCGACAAGCCACCCCCAGGGCAACTGCAGCCACCTTGGGGAACTGGCCAGGACACTCCTGGGGCACTGAGGGCACCCTGGGGACACCGACAGCCACCATGAGGCACTGAGGCACCCCGGGGCACGTGAGGGCACCCCCGGGCACTGGCAGACACCCTGGGACATGAGGGGACCCCCCAGGGCAAACTGGCAGCCCACCCTGGGGCACTGAGACCCTGGGGGCACTGACAGTCGACCCTGGGGCACTGAGGGCACCCCCAGGCACTGGCAGCACCCTGGGGCATGGCACCACGCAGGCAGGCACCAGCACGGCTTTGGAAACCGAACCCAACTACCCAGCAGGGCACAGGAGGGTTCACTSGGTGAGCCAGGACAGTGGGAAGGAAATGAAAGCAGCACTTGAAGGTGCAAGTTCATTGGTGCTGAGGCTGAGGTGCCCTGGCAGAGCCCCTGGCACCGGGGCAGGATGGCAGCTGGGGTGTGCAGCCACGGAGCTGCACCAGGCTGGCACCACTGCCCGGAGCACAGCCAGGGTGCACTGCGAGCTCTGGGGCTGCCAAGGGGCAGCACTCGGCTCTTTTGGCAGCCCTGCCCCAGCCCAGCTCAGGGACAGACACTGCCCACAGCCTCGTGTCCCCAGCCTGCTGACAGGGGTTTCATGGTGACCTCAGCACACTGCCTCACTCAGGCTGCTGTCCCCGTTCCTGTAACACGTACTTGACCTGTGACARGGAGAGCTGTCACCACAGGCTCAGCTGAGACTGACAGAACCCTGCTGAAGCTGCTGAGCTGGGCCCTGGCTCAAGCACTCGGGAGCTTGCAGGGCCTTGGGACTCACCAGAGGCTCCCTGTGAGCTCTCCCAAACCCACATCTSATCTCACATCATCCCTCAGTGCAGGAAGAGGGGCTCAGCCCTCCTCCAGCTGCTCACCCTCACCCGACTCCTGCCTGATTCACTCCTCTACTTCCCTTCCCTTCTGGAAGTCAAGCACTGGAATCATACAAAGAAAAGCTGGTTTTAAACAAAGCCCATGTCCTGGCACTCTGTGCTACCTAGAAAGCACAAGTGTCCTTGAATTCCCCTTTTTTCCGGTGCCAGCTGCTCTCGAGGAAGTGCTTGCTGCTCCCCGCCTCCCCTGGCAGTGTTCCAGAAATGTCCCTCTGCACCAGCTGCCCCAAAAGCTGCCCTGGGCACCCTGGGATACCCAGCCAGTGGGGCAGGAGGGGGGAAGCAAATGTCCTCACACGGACACTGTGGGACCCCAGTGCTCTCCGTAAAACCCTGGGTATCCTCCCCCCTGGAGAGGTCCAGCCAGGCAGGAGAACAACCCTTCCACACTCCCGGACTTCTCTAAAGCTCTTTTGTCTCCATCCCGCGCAGGGTAACAGGACACCGAGCCGGGAGCACTGATAAAGCCCTGGGGTTCCTGCTGAGCACCACGGGCGTGACCMCAGCAGATGTGCCTTTCCTCTGCCCCTAGGACCTGTGAAACCCAAGAGCCAGGAATTCCCAAGGCTCCCCAGGGTCCCTCCGCTGCCCAGAGCGGGTGTCCCGGGGCTGCGCTCACCTGTCCCACAGGTGGCCGTGCAGGTGGTCCAGGAGCCAAAGCGCCACAGGAACTCGGGCTGCTCGATCTCGTTCTCGCTGTCAGCCGGGCGCTGGATCGTGTACTGGTACCGCACCCCGGGGTTGGTCTCCTGGAACAGCAGCTGGGGACACAGGGGGTGAACAAGCAGCTGGGGAAAACAGGGGACAGGGTGAACAGCAGCTGGGGGACACAGGGGACAGGCACAGGGTGAACAGCAGCTGGGGGACACAGGGGACAGACAGGGGGTGAACAGCAGCTGGGGGACACAGGGGACAGGGTGAACAGCAGCTGGGGGACACAGGGGACAGCAGCTGGGGGACACAGGGCACAGGCACAGGGGTGGCTGGGCAGGGCAGGGGGGGTGGCACTGCCCCGGGGGCTTCTCAGGGTGACAGAGCTGCCAGCAGGGCCAGAAGGACGTGACCCTGTGCCCAGCACCCCAACAGAGCTGGATGGGGTTTGGAGTAACCCGGTTTGTGGAAGGTGTCCTGCCCACGGGTGGAATTTCCTAGGCTGCCTCCCAGTGCAGAGGGGCTCCTGCTGCTCTGTGGTTGACACAAGCCCTGCTGGAAGCGCCCGCGCTCGCCAGGGCCSGGAGTTCATCCCTGTTTTRCTTAGCCTAAGCACTCCCATTATTGCCAAAGCTTTGTTGTTCTTGGAGCTTTGGCGGGAGAGCCAGGGCGCCTTTCCAAAACCTCTCCATGAATATCGAAACGTTGRTGTCCATGGGTTTTAATTAGGTTATGAATCCCAGAAAGTGARTTGTGGGTGCTGAGCATGCCAGCACTCCCATTAACGGCAGCCCTTGGCAGCAGCAGGCCCAGGATCCTGCTCACATCCCACCCCGAGCTGCTGCTGAAGGAAAGGCYGGAGGAGATTGTGGCTGCTCGGGGTGCCTGAGCTCTGGGAGAACCTGTGCAAAGGGGGGGATGTTCTGGGGAGTGCGTGGGGCTGAGCCACGACTGCCAGGGCAGGGGGATCCTGGGGGTCCYTGGGATGCAGCTCCATGGCCACCACCACCTCTGCACCACCCGGCACCACGAGGGATGTCAGCCTGGTGCCAGCTGTGCCATCACGTGRGGGATGATTCCCACTGGTTTCTGCAGAGGAAGGCTTGGCCTCACGGTCCCAAGGACAGTGACTCCCACAGCTCTGCATGAGCTGGCAGCTCCCTCCCTCCTGACTGTCCAGCCCAGCCAGAAGCACCSGYGGCTCTTTCCCTGCTGGAGATAAGATATGGGAAAGGCCTCAGGAAACGGCTCTTTCTCCTCACACTCCCTCTCCTGTGCAAATGTTCTGCGGAATGCTGCAAAGGGGATGAGGCTCAGCTCTAAGTGGTGTGGGCTGGAAACATCCCTGGGCTGGCAGCGTGTGCTTGGCTGCCCCAGTGTTGGCTCCCAGAGAAACACACCCTGAGGAGGGCAGAGCCCATCCCCTGCATGCAGGGAGAGCTGTGAGGGACCACAGCAGCTCAGCCCCACAAGGAGGGCAGAGCCCATCCCCTGCTTGCAGGGAGGGCTGTGAGGGACCACAGCAGCTCAGCCCCACAAGGAGGGCAGAGCCCATCCCCTGCATGCAGGGAGAGCTGTGAGGGATCACAGCAGCTCAGCCCCACAGGCAGGGCAGAGCCCATCCCCTGCATGCAGGGAGGGCTGTGAGGAGCCACAGCAGCTCAGCCCCACAGGCAGGGCAGGATCCATCCTACCTGGATGCAGGGAGAGCTGTGAGGGACCACAGCAGCTCAGCCCCACAAGGAGGGCAGAGCCCATCCCCTGCATGCAGGGAGGGCTGTGAGGAACCACAGCAGCTCAGCCCCACAGGCAGGGCAGGATCCATCCTACCTGTGTGCAGGGAGAGCTGTGAGGGACCACAGCAGCTCAGCCCCACAAGGAGGGCAGAGCCCATCCCCTGCATGCAGGGAGGGCTGTGAGGAGCCACGGCAGATCAGCCCCACAAGGAGGGCAGGATCCATCCTACCTGGATCCACACGGGCTCCACGGTGGGCCCCGGAGAGGTGAGGTTCTCCCAGTTGCCTGTCCTCTTGTAGGTGAAGGTGGTCCCTGCCACCCTGTAGTCCCCGTTCCACTGGATGGTCCAGCCTCCATTCAGGAAATACTTCTCGGGGTCCTCGCTCCGCAGCGCCAGGAAATTCCCGGCTTCTGCCACCTCCTCAATCCGGATCTCCCGGGCTCCCACGGGGATYATCCCAATGTCCACATAGCCTGGGAATGGAACCAAGTGTTGGTCTTGGGGGAATCAGAGGTGTCTGAGATGATTTTTGTCCTTGGGTGGGTGCTGTGTCCCCCAGGTGCCAGCACTGTGCCAATCCTTACACCTCTGTAAGGCACCAGTGGGCACCAAGCACCACCTGAGTTCTCTGCTGTCTTATCCCCCAAAAACCAACAAGCTGGAATTAAACTCCCCCTCCAAAGGGGCAGCAGCAGCCCAGCTGTGCTGGACCAGCACGGGGTGCTCTGGGGACAGCAGGAGGTGCCCTTACCCAGCCCCTCGCTGTCCTCGAAGGTCTTGTGCACGGTGTGGCAGGTGGAGCCGTCCCCGTGGCACACCCCGCAGCGATCCTCCACCGCGTGCGAGTCAATCTCGTAGTCACAGCCCACGTTCTGCAAGGGAGCCCTGTCAGCCCCACCCACAGCAGCACCTCCCAGTCCCTCCAGCACCGGCTGCATCTTCCCCAGGGGATTCACAGCATCCTGGGATGCCTTGGGTGGAAGGGACCTTGGATTCACAGCACCCTGAGATGCCTTGGGTGGAAGGGACCTTGGATTCGCAGCACCCTGAGATGCCTTGGGGTGGGAGGGACCTTAAAGACAATCCAGTTCCAGCCCCCTGCCATGGGCAGGGACACCTTCCCTGAGACCAGGGTGCTCCAAGGTTGCTCCAGGTTGCGTTCATCCTGGCCTGGGTGGTGCTCTGGCTCCTTGGGGCCAGCACAGAGGCTGACACAGCCCYTAGCACTCACCCCACGGGAACCAGGAACGCTCTCCAAGTGGGGAATGGCAAAAGGAGCGAGCTCAGCACCAGAGGGAGGGGATGCTGATTGCCCAAGGCTGGGTGCTGCCCCTGGGGTGCTTTCCAGCCCCGGGGTGTCCCCGGGTGCCAGCCCACCTTGCAGATGCCGTTGATGCAGACGTCGCGGCTGGCGTCGCTGTCGTAGCAGGGCGTGCCGTCCACCACCGCGTCCCGCAGCTTCTCCGCAAAGTACTCGTGCTCGGGCCGGCAGTGCAGCTCGCAGGGGTTCACTGGGGAACAGGCACACACTCAGCCCCAGCACTGCTCTCTCCTAAAGCACAAACCAACCCTACAAGCCCAGGGCAGTGTAAAATACAAAATACAGCACGGGCTGCAAAGCAAGGCAGGGACACAAACTGCAGCTCCGGCCGCTCCGGGGCCGTGCCCGAGCCGCTCCAGGTTTGAGGTCTCTGCCCTGCACTCACTGTTGTTGGGCACTGGTGTCCACTTGTAGAGCTTCCCCTTGTAGAGCATGGGGTTGAACTGGCTGCACTGGAGCTGGCGGAAGGAGGGCCRGTCCGGGGGGCAGCGCCGCACGTTGCAGATCCGGAACCGCTTGCGCTCGCCCAGGCAGTACCGGCCCCCGTACTTGGGCCTGGCGGAGGCAAAGACCACTCACAAGGGCTGGCAGGGCACAGGCCTCAGAGTCACAGAGCTCTGCAATGGTTTGGGTCGGAAGGAACCTCAGATCCATCCCTGTTCCACCCCCCGCCATGGGTGTTCCATCCACCTTCCACAGACCAGGGGCTCCAAGCCCCATCCAGCCCGGTGCCCTTCCTGCAGCTGCTCTGSAGGAGCTGCTCTCCATCCCACCCAGGGAATCCTCCTGACTCTGCTCCTCCGCTGCCCCAGGGAATGGCAAAGCTGACACTGGGCTTTTGAAAGCAGGAGAGACTCGAGAAGCACAGCAGTGCTTTTCTCAGATGCCAGCAGACCCTCACAACACAGCCACCATCTCCTGCCACACTGCCTTGTCCTTCGGTCACACCACTGTCCACGGCCCATGTCCCAGTGACCTCACGAGAATTCCTTCTCCTGGGCACACTCTGCTGAAAAGAATGAAGCTAATGATTATTTTAGGGCTGTGTTTACACGCTCTGCCCTGAGGAATGGCTGTGGGAGGGGGGCATGCCCAGCACACATTTTCTCACTTCATCCCAAGGGCAAAGCTGAAGATTTACCTCAAGTGGCCAAAGCAAACAACTGCCCGGGAAATTCCCAGTGTTTGCTCTCCTGCCTGTCCACAGCTGTGTTTGGAACTCTCCACAAACCACCAGAGCACCTCTGCCACAGTGTTAATGTCAAACACAAATCCAGGTCCTGATCCAGGACTGAGATGACAGAGCARTTCCCTCAAGAGCCCAGCAGCACGTACCAAACTCACCCGAGGAAGAGGATGGGCAGAACATGTCTGGGAGGGACAGGACCTCACTCTGGGGCTGTCAGAGCTCCCCATGCCATGGAAAATTGACTCTCCTGGAACATCATAAAGCCCTTCTCCTCCCCATCCCAGGCTGCTCTGACACCAGGGTAAGCCGGGGGTTATTGCTGAATCTGTGCAACAGGGGTTTGGTGACCAAGGGGACATCTGGGGAGCAGATGGGTCAGCAGAAATCCCAGGATGGAGATGGCAGCTCCTCCAGCAGTGCCCGGACACTTCCAGCCAGCACTGGCTGATGGAATGCAGCAGGGTGATAAACTGCAGCAGGATTTTTCAAAACAACTCTGAATCAGGCTCCAAGAATGCCTGGGTTGCTGTMCTGTCACTGAAGGACACTGGATATGTTTTACATCTCTGAGCGTGGAGCCTCTGCCCTTTGTTTGAGTCACACTGCAGCGCTCCAGGGCAGGGGATGGAACCAGTCCCTCCCAGCCCAAACCACCCCAGCATTGTGGGACTCCTGACGGCTGCCCTGGGTGTGGGCAGGCCAGGCTCAGGGCTGGCTTACGTGGGGTGGCTGCAGTGCCTCTCAGCACTCTGCACTCCCGCCCCACAGCTGCGGGAGCACGAGGCCCAGGCGCTCCAGGAGCTCCAGCCGCCGTCGATGGGCTCGGGCCGGAAGCCCACGGGAACACACTCGCCATTGAAGCACCACTGCAGGACAGGAGGGGAACACGGCTCAGGGGCGGGCAGAACTGGGGCCCAGCACACAGACCGGCCCATGGAAATCCCTGCTTTGTTTGCGTGGGGGTGCCTGGGGGCAGCTGGGCTCTGCCACAGCCTGGAGCTCCTCAAGCCACGGGAAAACCAGAGGAGCTGGGCTGTTTGAGGGTTTGAGGGAGTCAACAAACCCAAAGCTCCATGGAGAACCCTCAGCAAGGGGATCCACAGCCCAGTGTCAGCCCAGAGGGGCTCAGAGGTGCCTCCCCAGCAGTGGGAGAGATCCCAGGGAGGAGCAGCCACCACGGCAGCAGAATGAGCCATGTGCTCTCCTGCCATGGTCATTAGCTGTGGGTTTCACCTTCCCAGGTGATTCAAGTGACCCCAAGTGAGTCACCTTCCCTGAGGGCAGCCCCTGCTGAGGGCAGGAGGTGTTAGGGCAGGGCAGGGGCAGTGGGATGAGCCCAGCCCTGCAGTGACCCTGCAGAGCCCCTGTGTGTGCAGGAGCAGGGCTCCCCGAGGCCATGGAGAGGTGTCCCCCCCATTACTTTGCTCTCCCCAGGAGCAGGGCTCCCCGGGGCCATGGAGGGGTGTCCCCCCACCGTTACCTTGCTCTCCCCAGAGCAGGGCTCCCCGAGGCCATGGAGGGGTGTCCCCCCACCGTTACCTTGCTGTCCCCGCAGGCTGTGCCATCCACAGCTGCATCCAGCTTGGAGTGACACGTGTTCCCCACCGTGCACCACAGCGTGCTGCAGACACTCTGTGGGGAGAGAGGGACAGGTTCCTGCCTGGCCACAGAGCCCTCCCTCGGGCAACAGACCAAATCCATCCCTCAGGCACAGATCAGACAATCTGGCACAGCCTCGCAGCAGACCCATCCTCTAGGGAGCACGACAGAGCTCCATCCCTCGGGCACAGACAAATCCATTCTCGGGGCACAGACCAGATCCATCCCTGGGCCAGAGTCATTCACAGACCAGACCACTGGGCACCATCCCTCGGGCACATGACCAGATCCATCCCTCAGGCACAGAATCAGAACCATCCCTGGGGAGCACAGGACCAGATTCCCATCCCTGGCACCAGACCAGATCCATCCCTCGGCAATCAGACAACCTGACAACAGATTCCATCCCTGGGCACAGAGACATACCCTTGAGGCACAGATCAGATCCATCCTGGGCGACAGATCAGATCCATCCGGGACAGAATCAGATCCACTCCTGCGTGGCACAGATCAGATCCATCCCTGGCAACAGATCAGATCCCAATCCCGGGGCACAGATCACACCACATTCCCTCTGGGCAAGACCATGATCATCCCTTGAGGCACATGAATCTCGACCCCCAATACACCCCCATTCAGGCACAGATCTAGATCCCTCCCTGGCGCACAGATTCAGATCCATCCCTGGGGCACTATCCATTCCCTGGGGCACAGATCAGAAAATCCCTCCCTTGGGCACAATCAAGATCCATTCCCTGGGGCACAGATCCCTGTCTCGGGCAGGGTGGGCACAGCCCCAGCCAAGCCCCCCCGAGCCCCCCCATGTCCCACCAGCCCCCTTACGTCCATGTCGTCGCAGAAGGTGGAGTAGGGGCCGTACTGCAGCCGGCACTGGTGGCCCACGTCGTACAGGACACCCGGGGGCACCAGGGGAAAGTCCAGCAGCTCCCGGGCCGGGGGGTCATCCAGGCACAGCCCCCAGCCCCGGCTGCAAGAGAGGGCACAGCAGTGTCACCCAGTATCCCACAGCAGTGTCCCACAGCAGTATCACCAGTGTCCCACAGCAGTGTCCCTCAGCAGTGTCACCAGTGTCCCACAGCAGTGTCACCCAGCGTCCCACAGCAGTGTCACTCAGTGTCCCACAGCAGTGTCACCCCAGCATCCCACAGCAGTGTCCCACAGCAGTGTCACCAGTGTCCCACAGCAGTGTCCCACAGCAGTGTCCCTCAGCAGTGTCACCCCAGTGTCCCACAGCAGTGTCACTCAGTGTCCCACAGCAGTGTCACCCCAGCATCCCACAGCAGTGTCCCTCAGCAGTGTCACCAGTGTCCCACAGCAATGTCCCACAGCAGTGTCACCAGTGTCCCACAGCAGTGTCACCCAGTATCCCACAGCAGTGTCCCACAGCAGTGTCACCAGTGTCCCACAGCAGTGTCACCAGTGTCCCTCAGCAGTGTCACCCGGTGTCTTACAGCAGTGTCACCCAGTGTCCCACAGCAGTGTCACCCAGTGTCCCACAGCAGTGTCCCACAGCAGTGTCACCAGTGTCCCACAGCAGTGTCCCTCAGCAGTGTCCCACAGCAGTGTCACCCAGTGTCCCACAGCAGTGTCACCCAGCGTCCCACAGCAGTGTCACCAGTGTCCCACAGCAGTATCACCCAGCGTCCCACAGCAGTGTCACCCAGCGTCC
>NDFG01000052.1:134635-207055 GCA_002167245.1 Sporophila hypoxantha | reverse complement strand
TCAGGCACTGAGCATGCCACTGGGGGCCACTGAGAGCCACCTCGGGGGCCACTGAGAGCCACCTCGGGGGGCACTGAGGCATCCCAGATGCACTGACAGCACCTTGGGGGCACTGAACAGCCACCCTCAGGCGCGCCACCTGAGGGCTCCCCAGCGGCACCAACAGCCATTTGGGCGGCGAATGCAGCCACCCTGGCGGGCACTGACAGCACTTGGGGGCACTGGAGGCACCTGGGGCACAACAGCACCCCGGGCGGGCAGCCACCCTGGGGCACTGAAGGGCACCCCAGGGACCCGGGCAGCCACCCTGGGTGGCACTGGCACACGCCGGCCCAGCACGGCTCTTGGAAACCGAACCCAACTACCCAGCAGGGCACAGGAGGGTTTCACCTCGGTGAGCCAGGACATTGGGAAAGAATGAAAGCAGGCACTTGAACAGGTGCAGTTTCTTCCGCGTGCTGAGGCTGAGGTGCCCTGGAGAGCCCTGGCACCGGCGAGAGATGGCCAGCTGGGGGTGTGCAGCACGGGAGCTGCACCAGGCTGGCTACCACTGCCGGAGCACAGCCAGTAGTTGTGCACTGCGAGCTATCTGGGGCTGGCAAGGGGGCGCACTCGGCTCTTTTGGCGCCCTGCCACAGCCCAGATCAGAGGACCGACAACTGCCACAAGCTCGTGTCCCGCCTGCTGACAGGGGTTTCAGTAGGTGACTCAGCACACTTGCTCACTCAGGCTGCTGTCCCGTTCTGTTAAACACACGTACTATGCTGTGACACGGGAGCTGTCACCACAGGCTTCAAAGCTGAGATTGACAGACCCTGCTGAAGCTGGCATGAGCTGGGCCCTGGCTCATGACTCGAGGAGCTTGCAGGCCTTGGGACTCACCAGAGGATCCCTGTGAGCTCTCCCAAAACCACATCTCATCTTCACATCCATCCCCTCAGTGCAGGAAGACTCATGCCCTCCTCAGCTCTCACCCTACCCGACTCCATGCACTGATTCACGCCTCTATTTCCCTTCCCTTCTGGAAGTCAAGCACTGTCAATATACAAAGAAAAGCTTGGTTTTAAACAAGCCCATGTCCTGGCAACTCTGTGCTACTGAAAGCCAAGTGTCTTGAATTCCCCTTTTCTCTCGAAGATTTGCCGCTGCTCTCGAGGAAGTGCTTACGCTGCTCCCAGCCTCCCATGCAGTGTTCCAGAAATGTCCTCTGCCACCGCTGCCCAAAGCTGCCCTGGGGACCTGGAGTCTACCACAGCCAGTGGAGGCGGAGGGGGGAAGCAAACTGTCCTCACGGACATGTGGGACCCAGTGCTACTCCGTGCAAAACCCTGCGGTATCCTCCCTGGAGAGGTCCAGCAGCAGGAGAAAACCCTTCCAACTCCCGGATTCTCTAAAGTCTTTGTCTTCCCATCCCCGACGCAGACGGTAAACAAGGCACCGGGCGGCGGCACTGATAAAGCCCTGGGTTCCTGCTGAAGCCCGGCGGTGACTCAGCAGAATGTTGCCTCTTCCTCCTGCCCTAGACTGTGAAACACAAGAGCCAGGATTCCCAGCCCCAGGGTCCCTCCGTGCCCAGAGCAGCGGTCTGTCCGGCGAGGGCTGCGTCACCTGTACCACAGGTGCGTGCAGGTGGTTCAGGAGCCAATACGCGCCACAAGGAACTCGGGCTGCTCGATTCTGTTCTCGCTGTCAGCCGGGTCGCTGGATCGTGTACTGGTGATCCGCACCCCGGGGTTGGTCTTCCTGGAACAGCGTGGGGACACAGGTGGCAGCAGGGGTGAACAGCGCTGGGGGACACAAGAGGGACAGGAGTGACAGCAGCTGGGGACACAGGCAGGACAGGGTTGAACGCGTGGGGGACACAGGGGCTGGACAGAGTGGTGAACAGCAGACTGGGGACACAGAGGGACAGGTGTGTGGTGACAAGCAGTTGGGGGATCACAGGGGACAAGAACAGCTGGGGGCACAGGGCACGGACGGGAGTGGCTGAGGCAGGGCAGGAGGAGGTGCACTGCCGGGGGACTTTCTCAGGTGACAGAGCTGCACAGAGGGCCAGAAAGGACGTGCACCTGTGCCAGCCCACGAGCTGAGATGGGGTGTGGACTAACCCGTTTGTGGAAGGGTGTCCTGCCCACGGGTTGGAAGTTTCTAGGCTGCCTTGGCCCAGTGCAGAGAGGCTCTCTGCTGCTCTGTGGTGACACGACAGCCCTAGTGGAAGGCAGCCGCGCTCGCCACAGGGCCGGGCAGTTTCTCCCTGTTTTTTTAGCTCCGCACTCCCTTTATTGCAACTTTGTCTGTTCTTGGAGCTTTGGCGGGGAGAAGCCAGGCGGCCTTTCAAAACCCTCTCCATGAATATCGAAACGTTTGCTGTCCTATGGTTTTATGTAGGTTATGAATACCAGAAAGTGACTTTGTGGTGCTGAGCATGCCAGCACTACGATTAACGAGCAGCCCTTGGCAGCAGCAGGCCGCCAGCGATCCCTGTCACATCCCACCCCGAGCCACATGCTGCCTGAAGAAGCTGGGGAGGAGATGTGGCTGCTCGGAAGGTGCACTAGAAGGGCATCTGGGGAACCTGTGCAAGGGGGGATGTTCTGGGGAGTGCAGTGGGCTGAGCCATCGACTTGCCAGCGAGCAGGGGGTCCTGGGGGTACCGATAAGTGCGCTTCCATGGCCCACCAACCACCATCTGCACATGCCAGGGGCACCCGAGGGACTGTCAGCCATGTGATGGCTAGTGCCATCACGTGTGGATGCATTCCCTATTGCGTTTCTGCAGAGGAAGGCTTGCCATCGACCGGTCCTGCAGAGAAGTGATCACCACAGCTCTGCATTTGATGGCAGATCCCTCCCTCACTGACTGTCCGCCCCAGCAGAAAGCACCGGAGGGTCTTTTCCCTTGCTGGAGATTAGATATGGGAAAAGGCCTCAGGAAACGGCTCTTTCTCCTCACAATCCCGTTCTCCTGTGCAAATATTCTGCGAAATGCTGCAAAGGGGAATAGGCTCCGCTCTAAGTAGTGGGCTGATAACATCCTGGGCTGGCAGCGTCATGCTTGGGCATGCCAGTGTTGGTCCCAAGGCAGAAACACTTAAGCCTGAGATGGCGCAGAGCCCATTTCCCTGCATGGCAGGAGGCTGTGAGAACCATAGCACTCAGCCCCATGAAGGAGGCAGAGGCCATCACCCTGCATGCAGGAGGGCTGTGACGGGCCACAGCAGCTCAGCCCCACAGGGAGGCAGAGCCATCCCCTGCATGCAGGGAGAGTGTGAGAATACAAGCAGCTCAGCTCCACAGGGAGGGGGCAGGATCCTCCTCCTAGATGAGCGAGAGTGTGAGGACCACAGCGCTCAGCCCCACAAGGAGGGGCAGAGGCCATTCCCTGCATGCAGGGAAGAGCTGTGAGGACCCAGAGCTCAGCCACAGGGCAGGGCGGATCACTCCTACCTGGGCGTTGCAGGGAGAGCTGTTGAGGGACCACGCAGCTCAGCCCCACAGGGGAGGGCAGCGATCCATAGTGACCTACCTGCGTGCGAGGGAGAGCTGGTGAGGGACCACAGACAAAGCATAACAAGCAACTCCCATGAGGAGGGAAAGAAACCAGGGACCCATCCACTGTACATTCCAGGCAAGAGAGACCCAGATGAAGGAATACTCACAGAACTCTTAGACGCAGAAGCAACACATCCCCTGCAATGCAGAGGAGCCAGCCCTCGCTGGCACCGCGGCCCCACAGACCCACCACTCCGCCCCCACCCAGCCGCCAGCGCGCCTGCGACATCCATTCTCACCGCTGCCGTCCCACTCCTACCAGGCGCCCTCCCCACAGGTGGGCCCGGAGCACCGCGTCGACGTCTCCCAGTTGCCGCTTCTCCCCTCGTCACGGCTGACGGCTAGGCCTCAGCCCACCACCTGTCAGTACCCGTCTCCACCCTGCGCACTGGTCGCCCTCCCATCTCAGGAATACTTCCTCGCGCTCTCCGCCTCCCGCCCCCCGCCCCACACCCCCGCACGGACATTCCCGCGCTCTGCTCCGCCCCCTCCTCGGTCCGGCCCTCCTCCCGGCCCGCTCACGCGCGCCTGATCCCCTGCTTTCTCACACTAGCCCTGGGCAAATGGAACACACGTCGTTAGCCGTCTCTTGCCACGGGGCTACTCCCCGGCACGGACTGCCTCTTGAGCCATGCACTTTTTGTCCCCTTGCCCCCCCGCCCCTGCCGCCCTTGCTGCCTCGCTCCCCCCCGGCTCGCCCAGCCACCGATCGTGCCAACCTCCTATCACCCCTCCTGCCTCACCCTGCCCACGCTGCGAGCACCACACGCCCCCACCTGCCTTCCTCTAGCCTGATCTCCTACCTCCCCCCCACACACACACCGCCTGCGACATTAACCTCCCCCTCACACCAGGCCCCACCGCCCGCGCCGGCAGCGCGCCCAGCTTGTGCCCATGCGCCAAGCACAGGGACGCTCTGCCTCCTCGGCGCCGACAGCAGGACCCGGTGCCCTTCCCACCCCAGCCCCCCGCTCCGGTTCTCCGACACGCGTCTTCGCTGCCCCCGCGACCCTCGCTCGGCAGCGTGGCGCCGGCTCCCCGTGCACCACCCGCACCGCGATCCTCCCCACCCCGCCCGTGCGACTCAATACTCGTTAGTCACAGCCCGTCTCTGCCAGGGGCACGCCCTCGTCGCCCCACCCACCAGCCCGCCCCTCACCAGCTCCCTCAGCCACCGAGCCGCCTGCATCCTTCCCCAGGCGTTCACGATCCTGGAGATGCCTTGGGTGGAAAGGAGCTTGGATTACACACCTAGATCCTGGGTGGGGGACCTGATGCAGCCCAGATGCTTGGGGTGGGAAGGGAACCTTAACAGACAATCCAGTTCCAGCCCCTGCCATATGGCAGGGACACTTCCTGAGACCGGAGTTGCTCCAAGTTTGCTCCACGGTGGCGTCTCATCCTGGCCTGGGTGGTTGCTCTGCTCCTTGGGGCCAGCGACGAGGCTGACACAGCCCGATACACTCACCCCACGGGAACCAGGAACGTCTCCAAGTGGGGAATGGCAAAGGAGCAGACTCAGCACCAGAGGGAGGGGATGTGATTGCCAAGGCTGGGGTGCTGCCCTGGGTGCTTCAGCCCCGGGGTGTCCCCGGGTGCCAGCCCACCTTGCAGATGCCGTTGTACGACGTCGCGGGCTTGCGTCGCTGTTCGTAATTTTAGCAGGGGTGCCGTACACACCGCGTCCCGCAGCTTACTCCGCAAAGAGACTCGCCCTGCTCGGGCCGGCAGTAGCAGCTCGCAGGGTTCACTGGGGAACAGGCAACACCACGCTCAGCCCCAAGCACCTGCTCTGCTCCTAAAGCACAAACAACCCTGACAAGAGCCAGGGCAGGTACACAATCAGCAGTGTAATACATACAGCGGGCAAGGCAGGGACACAAAACTTTGGGGCAGCCTTCCTGGCCCTTCAGGCCGGCCGGTGCCCGAGCGCTCAGGTTCTGAGGTTTCTCTGCCATGCCACTCATACTGTTTTGGGCCCACTGGTGTCCACTTGTAGAGTTCCCTTGTAGAGCATGGGGTTGAACTGGCTGGCACTGGAGCTGGCGAAGGAAGGGCCCGTACCGGGGGCAGCGCCTTTCGACTGCAGATCGGAAACGCTTGCGCTCGCCCAGGCCTAGTAGCGGCCCCGAAGTTGAGGCCTCAGGAACGAGGCGAAAGACCACTCACCAAGAGGCATGGCAGGGACAGCCTCAGGAGGTCCAGGCTCTGCAATTGGTATTTGAGGTCGGAAGGCCAGATCACCTGATCACCCGCCTGGCAGGATCAATCCTAATCCCGCATGGTTCCATACGCAGGGGCTCAAGACCCCATCACAGACCCGGTGGCCGCTTTCCTGCAGGCTTGCTCTGAGGAGCTGACTTCTCCACCAACCCAGGAATCTCCCTGAGCTTGCGCATCCTTCGCCTGCCCCAGGAATGGCAAAGTGACACTGGGCTTTAGAAAGCAGGAGAGACTCGAGAAGCACAGCAGTGCTGTCTCAGATGCCAGGCAGACCCCTCAACAAACACAGGCACATACTCCTTGCCACACTGCCTTGTCCTTCGGTCACACCACTTGTCCACGGCCATGTCCAGGTGACCTCACGAGAATTCCTTCTCGCTGGGCACCTCTGCTTGCAAAGATGAAGCTAAATTATTATCTTGAGGGCATGTGTTTACACGCTCTGCCCGAGGAATGGCTGTGGGGGGGCATGCCCAGCACACATTATTCTTCAACTTCATCCCACAGGCAAAGCTGAAAGATTTACTCAAGTGGCCACAGCACAAACTGCCGGGAATTCACCAGTGTTTGCTCTCCTGCTCTGAGTCACAACAGCTAGTGTTTGGAACTTCCAAACCACCAGAGCACCTCTCGCCACAGTGTAATGTCAAACAAAAATTCCAGGTCACGATCACAGACTGACGATGACCAGAAGCAATTTACCCTCAAAACCCAGCAGCACGTACCAAACTCACCCGAGGAAGAAGATGGGCACAGAAACATGTTGGAAGGTACAGGAACTCACTCATGGGGCTCTTCAAGAGCTCCCATGCATTGGAAAATTGCTATCCTGGAACATCAATAAGCCCTTCTCTCCCACTTCCCAGGGACTGCTCTGACACCAGTGGGGTAAGCCGGGGGTTATTGGACTGAATCTGTGCAACATGGGATTTGGTGACAAGGAGAATCATGGGGCAGATGGGTCAGCAGTAAATCCAGGAGGAGATTGGCAGGCTCCTCCAGCAGTGACCGGAACTTCAAGCCCAGACTGTCTGATGGGAATGCAGCGCGGTGTAAACTGCAAGCATGGATTTTTCAAACAACTAGCTTGAATACAGGCTCCAAGATGCCTGGGTATTGCTGATTGCTGTCACTGAAGGAACACTGGATATGGTTTTACATCTCTGAGCGTGGAGCCTCTGCCTAGTTTTGAGGTTCACCAACTGCAAGCGCTCCAGGGCAGACGGGACTGGAACCAGTGTCCCTCCCACCAAACACCCCCACATGTGGGACTCCTGACGGCTGCCTGAGGTGTGGGGCAGGCCAGAGCTCAGCGGCTGGCTTACGTGGGGTGAGCGCTTGCAAGTGCTCTCAGCACTTCTGCACTCCCGCCCAACCAGCCTGCGGGAGGCACGAGGCCCAGAGCGCTACCACGGAGCTCAAGCCGCCTGCGATGGGCTCGGGCCGGAAGCCACGGGAACACACTCGCCATTGAAGCACCACTGAGACGGGGCGGGAACACGGTACTCAGGGGAGGGCGAACTGGGCCCAGCACACAGACTTGGCCCATTGGAATCCCTGCGTTTGCTTGGCGTAGGGGTGCTGGGGCAGCATGGGCTGACTCACAGCCTGGAGCTCGCTCAGCCACGGGCAAACCAGAGGAGCTGGGGCTGTTTGGGGTTTGAGGCGTCTAACAAACCAAAGCTCCATGGAGGAACCACTCAGCGAGGGGATCAGCCCAGTGTAGCCCAGAGGGTCAGAGGTTGCCTCCCCAGCAGTGGGAGAGGATCAGGAGAGGAGCAAGCCACCACTTGCAGCAGAATGAGACCATGTGCTCTCCTGCCATTCGGGGTCAAGTTAGCGTGTGGGTTTACAACTTCCAAGGTGATTTCAAGTGACCCAAGCGTGAGTCACCTCTGGCGCATGCGTAGGACAGTGTGAGGGCAGGCGAGAGCCCTGCTGCGGCCCGCAAGAGGCTTGTATGCAGGAGGACGGGCTAAGGCATGGGATGTGCCGCCTATGCTGAACCTGAACCTTGGTCTGCAGGAGCAGGGCTCCCCGAGGCCATGGAGCGGTGTCACCCACCATCTATCCCGTGTTGCTACGCTGAATCCAGTTGTGACACCCGGTAGCCAGCCTCCCCCAGGAGTGCCAACTTGGGAGAGGGTGAATTCCCCCTACTACCATTCTCGTCAACCAAGCGAGTCCATCCCGGCCAGAGGTTCACCACATGCTCTGACACTGATGATCTTCCCTGCGCAAGCGATGCCATCCGACAGATCGACACTCCCTAATGGCAGTTGACACTGTTCCCTCACATTTGCGTGCGCGACATCTCTGTGAAGAGAGTTCCTGCCTCAGGCCTCCGGCACAAGACCAGAATCCATCCCTGGCCACGACAGACCAGATCTGGGCCACCCTCGGAAACGATCCCTCTGAGGGGCACAGGACTCAGACATCCATGCTCGGGCACGACCATTCCTCAGGGCACCAGATCCTATCCTGAGGCACAGAAGCCCTCCCTCGGGGCACAGACAGATCACATCCCTCAGGCACAGATTCAGACATCCCTGGGGGACAGGACCTAGATTCCACTCCCTGGGCACAGATCAGATCCATCTCGGCCAGATCGCGCTTGGACAGACAGATCCGATCCCTAGGGCAGACAGACCAGATCCCATACCCTTCGGGCAAGATCAGATCCATCAGCTCGGGAGCGATAGATCATCCGGGCACAGTCCTGGGGCACAGAACAGATCCATCTGCGTTGGCACAGTCAGATCCATCCCTCGGGCACAGAATCAGATCCATCCCATTGGCACAGATCCCTAGGGACAGATCCTCTCCTCGGGATACGATCAGGATCCCTCCTTGGACACAGATCCATCCGCTCCCATGCAGGCACAGAATAGATCCACCTTGGCACGGCAATCTCACCGATGCACACTGAATCCATCCCTGGGCACAGATCAGATCCCTCATCCTGGAAGCACCTGGCAGATCAGATCCACTCCCTGGGCGACAGATTCCTGTCATCGTGGCAGGGTGGCACAGCCCAGACAGCCCCCCCAGCAGCCCCCCCATGTCCCACGCGCCCTTAGTCCTGTCAGTCGCCAGAGGATGGAGTAGGGGCCGTACTGCAGCCGGCACTGGCTGGCCACGTCTTCACAGGACACCCGGGAGGCACCGGGGAAACGTCCAGCAGCTGTCACCGGAGCGGGGGTCATCCAGGCACAAGCCCCACAGCCCCATGGCTGACAAGATGAGGGCACAGCAGGAATGATCCAGCGTAGTCCCACGCAGTATAGTGTCCCACAGCCGTTCCTCAGCAGTGTCCACAGCTTCTCCCACAGCAAGTGATCAGCTGTCCACGCAGTGCAACTCAGTGTCCACAGCATTGTCACAGTCCAGCAGTTCCCACAGCAGTGATCACCAGCTGTCTCCACGCAGTGTCCCAGCAGCAGTTCAGTCAGTTCCAGTGTCCCTCGCAGTGTCACGAAGCAGTTGGTCATCAGTGGTTCCCTCAGCAAGTGTCACCCCAGCATCCCACAGCAGTGTCCCACTAGCGTGTCACGTCAGCGTCCACAGCAGTGTCAGCAGCGGATCACCCAGGCGCTCTCAGCAGTGTCACCCGCCGTCCCTCACGTTGGCGGGTTATGGGAACAGTGATGGTCAATGGCCTGGAATGAGCAGCGCATTCCCATTGACCAGCCCCGCTCTGCAGGTCCCTGGGGCCATATGCCGGTGTGGATGGGGCACCGTGTTGGTACCTCACTGGGGTGGGAGCCCCCAGAATGATCCCCCCATGTGCCCCCAGGGCTGCCCTGCTGTGGATGGGCACCTCTGGGTACCTCACTGGGGTGGGAGCCCCCAGAATGATCCCCCCATGTCCCCCCAGGGCTGCCCTGCTGTGGATGGGCACCTCTGGGTACCTCACTGGGGTGGGAACCCCCAGAGTGATCCCCCATGTCCCCCCAGGGCTGCCCCGGTGTGGATGGGCACCTCTGGGTACCTCACTGGGGTGGGAGCCCCCAGAGTGATCCTCCCATGTGCCCCCGGCATGGCAGACATGGGGAAGGTGAAGGGACAAAGACAGAATCCCACAGCAATAAATGTCCCAGAGGAGCCACAAGCTCCAGATGTGTCCCTGCAGATGCTGCCAACAGGGATAAAGGAGATAAATAAAGCAGCTGGACGTGCCCCTGCCCTGCCCAGACCAGGACAGCTCTGGGGCAGAGGTGCCTCCCCTGCTCCAGCTGCTGCTGACACTTCCCAAACACCGCCGGGATTGTCCAGGCTCAGCCCGCSGTGTTATTTCAACAAACTCGTTTCCAGCGAGCCTCTGGCAAGGCTGCGGTGGAGGATCGGATTACTCGGGTTTGTTGGGAATTCACGTGCAGSGAGATTCCTTTTCAAGCCAAAGCAGCAGCACGGAAACAGGGCTGGGAGCAGGGGAGCTGCTGCTTTGGGGTGCTGGCAGTGCCGCGGGGTGATGCCCAGCAGAACCAGCACCCCCTCCTCCCTTTCCCATGCCACCACTGCATTCCACACTGGACACCTGCAAACAGCTCCCTCGGCTGGAGACAGCCCCTTGAACTGCCATGCATGTCCTCAGTGAAATACACTTGTCTTTCCCTATGGGAAGAACCAGGAAAGGGGTTGCTTTCAGCAGCCCAGGGACTGAAAAATCTCAATTTCCAAACTCCCAGGAGCAGGAGCATCCTGCTGCTCCCAGCCCAGTGGGAAGGGCAGGATCCCATCCCTGTGGGTGATGTGGGGCTGAGCTGGGATGGACTGGGCAGCTGGACACAGGGCTCTGCTGCAGCCTGTGTCAGGCACACACTGCAGGGCACCTCCCCACGCATTTCCACAGAATSCCAGAACCCTGGCKTGGTTGGGTTGGAAGGAGCCTTAAAGCCCATGCCATTCTGTACACTTGGAGTGTTTTCTCTAAACACAGAAGGTGTCCTTACTGGACAAAGTCCAGGCTCAAGCACTTCATCCTGGATGAGCCCCAGGTGTGACACTCGTGCTGCTCTGGACTCTTCACCCTGTGCCTGTTTGGGCCCCACAGTCCCCCCTGCACTGTCCCCAGCCTCCTGTTCCTCTGAGCTGCTGGGGGCACTCCCTGCCCTGCCCCAGCTCACACAGGGGTCTCTGTCCAGRCTGGGGGTCACTGGGACCTGCCTCAGCTTTCCAGCTTTTCCAGAATCTATTGCTTTGTTAAARATTTTACAGTCATTCTCCTGGTCTGTTCAATTGGCCAAAACACATCTCCAAGCAGGGAAAGATTGGCCTGAGTTTCCCTCTGGCTTCCAGGGATGTGCAGTAAATCCCAGTCCACAGGGAAGGATGCAGGGGCCTGCACTGCTCTGCCTGCTCCAGCCCGCTCCTTAACGAGCTGGAGGATGGAGTGCATGGAACAATGATTAAATCCCCATCTGTGAGCAGCCTGAGAGGATCTGCAGATACATTTGAGAGCAGGATTAAAATTCCAAAAGCTCCCAGAGAACTGGAGGAAGGGTCCAAAGAAGGCAGGACAGAATTCAACAAAAACAAAGGCAAAGCTTGGAGCTTGGGAAGAATCAGCAGCACAGCCATGGGGCTGSAGGGGCTGGCAGAGGGGTGGCACGGGCAGCAGGCCCTGGCAAGAGGAGGATGATGGAAGAAGAGCTCCAGCACTGTGGAAAGAGGCTGAAAATCTGGTTCTGATGTAGAGCCAAGACTGAAGGGTCCCTCCAGCACTGAGCATCAGCAGCCACCCTGTGCCAGCACCCTACACTGGCCTGAGCCAAGGTGGGGACACCTTCCCTGGGGACAGGCTGCCACAGCAGGGACAGGACCTCTCCTCCCAGGGCCCCCTCATGCCCAGGCAGACCCTGCCTGGAGCCCCAGCTGCAGCAGCACTGACTGCAGTGCTGAGGCCCTGCTGCTGCCAGAATCACTTTCAGATGCTCCGGCATTCAGCAGTGCTTGTGAAATAACAATGATCTTGTGTAAAATAATAATAATCACCATGCAAGAGTGTGGTTTTCCCGAACATGAGGTCTGCTCCAAGCACAGCCAGCAACCCCAGGTCAGCAGGGTCGGGTTTCCTGGCTCCCTCCCTCCCGTTCTCCTGCCAGCATCCCGTTCCAACACMCCTGTCTGTGCCCTGGCCCGGGTGTCACAGCCGGTGACAGACAGCTCCCGYGGAAGAGCTGCTSCTTTGGGGGAGCAGAGACACCCAAASCCCAGCAGAGGAGCTTCCAGCTGCTCTGTGTCCCCAMCAGCAGCAGCCCGGGGTCAGCACAGGCAGGAAATTCCTGCTGCCCAAGTGAAGGTTAAGAGCAGAGGGCCAAGAGCGCTGCGGAAGCGGGAGAGCTCCGTTCCTCAGAAAGCCATAAATCAGCAGTAATTCCCCTGCACGGGGCCAACCCACACGGCCCAGGCTGGGAGCTGGGAGCAGAGCCTGGCCCCAGCAGCCTCCCCTGGCCAGCTCTCCCCTCGCTGCTCCTCACTGCTTTCAAACCTTCCTGCAGCAAGGGGGAAATGTTCCTCCAGGGCAAGCCACTGGCTGACAAACCAAACTCCGGGCTGGGCTCCTTGGAACTTCCTAACAACAGGCTGAAAAATCAGCCACGGGTGCTAAAAATAAACAAAGGCGGGGAAGAATTTGGCTGGATCTGGTTTGCCCATGACAGGCAGAGAGAATCGAAGAGACTCTGCAGAACCTGCAGGGAGCACTGAGGGAAAACACTCCAGTTTTATCCGTGCAGCCACAGCCCCTGTGCCCCCCCAAAAGCTCCTGTTTCACCTCACAGAGTGAGGCAGCCCACGGAGGATCCATGGAACTGTGGAATGGTTTGGTGGGAAGGGACCTCAAAGCCCATCTCATCCCACCCCTGCCATGGGCAGGTTCACCTCCCACTACCCCAGGCCTTGGACACTCCCAGGGATGGGGCAGCCACAGCTGCCCTGGGCAAAGACCCCCAACTCTCTTAGAGAGYTATCTCAGAGATAAGAGCACCCCCCATGCCTGGGCCCCGACCCCCCAGCCCCATCAGTGAGGAGGAAGAGGAGGAAGCACTCACTCGAGGAAGCGTGTGATGTACTCGCGGCTGCAGCGGGACCAGGTGAGTGGGGACGTGTCATACAGGAGCTGTGGAGACATGATGAAAGGTCTTTTCCCAACTGGCTCACAGTCATTGCTGCTTCCATCATGCTGAATCCCAAAACTGTGTAAGACACAGCCCACGGAGGGGAGGTGAGCCACGAGCACCACAGCCAGCACCCCCGGCCCCGGAGCAGGCACTGCCCTGGGGATGTGCTACTGACAGCCCTGAGCTTTGTCCCCTGCTCTCACTGCAGCTTTCCCACTGAAAACTCAGGAATATTCAACAAGATCTCGCTGGTGGGTGTTTTCCCACATGCAGATGTCTATTGGGAATGTCTATGTCTTCAGTTAGATGTCTATGMCTAACTGAAACTGCAATGTTCAAGTGACCTTGTCAAAGTTTAACTGAAACTGGGGCAAGCGAAATTCTGCCACTGATATTACACACAGATCCTACTTTAAAACTCCTCAATGGGCAACCCCTGCTCCAAAACCTTCCCAAACCACCCCAGGACAATACACAGGTGCAATTTCTRCGGGTTGCCTTGGATTGTGTGGTTCTCATTAAACCTGGGACAACCCAAAACTTGACTCTGGAATAAAACCCTCAGGGAGCAAGGGGGTGTTTGCACCCGTGAGGAACCACCTGGGAACCATCTCCCAGCTTCCCCCCGTGCCCTCTCCAGCCCCAGGGTGCACACAGAGAACAGGAGGAGGAGGAGGAGGAGGGTGGTACCTGTGTCCCAGCTCGTGGGCCACGGTGAAGGCGAGCGGCAGCCCCGTGTCCTCGTTGATGTTGCAGCTCCGGTGGGGCTGGCACATCCCGGCCACATGGGACAGCCCCAGGGTCTCACAGGGCCTGTTCATGGCAGCACAGATGTCCTTCCTTGGCCGAGGGGACACACGGACAGACAGACAGACAGACACAGAGCAGAGAGGGTGTTGGAAGGCGGCAGGACCCGGCACACGGACAGCGGCCAAACAGGAGTGAGAGCAGGACATCCAACTTCCTTCCACAGGGGAAACATTTGTGACCTTTCCTTTCCCCTTTCCTCTCCCAGTATCCCCAGCTCACCATTAAGCCTGATTAATGGGAGCTGCTGGCCAGCCTGSCTGCATTTATTCCCTTGTATAAATAAAGCTGATGCTGGGGATAATCAAACAATGTTTTGGGGAAGCACAWCCCAGAGGTGCTGTGCTTTTCCAGGGCAGCTCCAGCCACCCAGGAAGAACAGCCCCACTGAAGTACAYGGCCTGAAGTGCCTCATTTCTGCTACAAAGCAACCTCCCAGGGAAGATAAAGCTGCTGTGGGTTGTGAATCATCACCCAAACCACCACAGCAGCCAGCTCACGGCAGCCTGAAAGCCTCAAACCAGGCTTTGACTGCAAGGTACACAAACTTGGCCAGAGGCAGGAATTCCTGCCAGCTCCGTGGGAGGTCAGGGGCTTCCCAGAGGCTCCTCTGCCAAGCCCAGCCTCTGAGGGAAAAAGGAGAGTTAATCCTGTGCACAGCTCCTGGATCCAGCCCTTCTGGGGCTTGGCAACGGGGCCACGGTGAAAACCTGGTTTGGAAACCTCAGCTGGGAGCTGTGTCCAGGTTTAAACCTGKGATTTGGACCAGTCCATGGAATCACAGACTCATGGAATGCTTTGGGTTGGAAGGGATCCTAAAGATCCTCTAATTCCAACCCCTGGCCATGGGCAGGGCCACCTTCCACAGCAGTTCCAGCCACCGGGAAATGTCCCCAGATTTCACATCACAGATCTTACGTGCAGGTGTCCAGGCAGGGAGAGTGAGACTCCAAGAGCTGCCAGGAGATGTTCCCTGGCTGCCCCACCTGCAGCCAGGTGAGTTTTATCTGTCCCAGCCCTGTGTGTGAGCTCCACACCTGGTGAGCAGCACGGCGACGTCGTGGTGCAGGGGGTGCGAGTCTCCCTTCACGTTGATGCTCTTCTGCCACTTGCAGAAGCTTTTCAAGGTGTTGTCTGCGTGGTGGGAGATCTTCAGGTCCTCCTGCCAACATAAAGGGAGATCTGCTGGAGCTGTTTGGYTTTTGGAATGGGGAGGGGAGAGGTCTGAGCCCAGGAACATCAGAGGGGGATTGGGAGTGACTGCCATCCAGATGGAATTGCTCCATGTTTATAGCTTGTAGGCTGGGTGGGAAGACAGCCCTTTTCCTGCTTTCTTTTCATCTGTGATTCAACCAAAACATTAAATCATCCAGTAWCAGGGGTTAAGAACCACTGCAGGAAAACCCCGTGTGCTGGCTGACAGAGAAGGACGTGGCTGTGGAGACCCCGAGTGGCCTCAGGCCCCCAGAGCCACCACAGCAGCTTGGACACGACCACCAGCGCCCCAGAGCCCTCTGCCAGCACAGTGACACTGTGTGTGACACCATAAACCACCCCAAAGCCAGCTGGTGGGTGTGTGACACCCACCACCACCTCTCCATCACCCCTGGCTCCACCAGCCAAGAGGAGGAGGCAAAGGTGGGCACCTGGATTTCTCCCACACACACTGGGCCAGGCCAGGGGGACAGCCCAGGAGGGAGCCTGGTCTCCAGCCCAGCCCAGGAGGGAGCCTGGTCTCCAGCCCAGCCCAGGAGGGAGCCTGGCCTCCAGCCCAGCCCAGCCCAGCCCAGTTTGGGGCTCACCTCCTCGTGCTCCAGCAGGATCAGCCGCACTATGGCGATGTTGATGGGGTTCCCGATGCTGGCGTGGTGGAACAGCCCTGCCACCTGCAGTGGGACACCACGGGGACATGGCAGGGGACACAGAGCAGCCAGCACGCTGCCCCTGGCACTCCAGCTGCGGCAGCTCCTGCAGGGGAAGCTGCTGAGGCTGTTGACAGCATCTCAGGAATTCCCCACARGGGAGGCAAGAGCAGACACGGGGCTGGAGTAAGCCTGCCATGAAATCCATTTACACTCCATGGGATCTGTGCAGACACTGGAACTCAGCCAGAAACCCCCAGGGAACCCCTCTGCTCTCGCTCCTATTGGATGTGTTTACCATCCCAAAGGAGTTTGGTGCTCTGAGTGCCTTCAGCACCCCCAGAGACTCAGGGATGTTACCTGAGGTCCTCTGCCCCTCCTGGCACAAATCAATAGCTCCCTCTGGAGTGCCAAGAAGGTGCCACCTGGGACAGACTGAACCTCCTCCTTCTCTGCTTGTGCCATGGCACCAGCACTTGCCCCAGACTGCCAGCAGAGACCAGCACAAGCCTGCTAGTCCTTCCTCAGCTGTCCTGTCCACCACAGCCATGCGTCCTCCAAGCGTCCTGTCCAGCGACAGCCTGGCTGACTTCCCTCAAGCTGTACCAGGCACACAGCCATGCTGTCCTCCCCCAGCCTGTCCTGCCACACAGCCATGCTGTCCTCCTCAGCTGTCCTGGCACCACCAGCCTGCGCTGTCCTTCCTCAAACAGCTGTCCTGTCCAGCACAGCCATTGCTGTCTCCTCAGCTGTCGACTGCCCACACCCAGCCTGTGCCTGTCCTTCTCCTTCAGCTGTCCTGTCCACACAGCCGGCTGTCCTTCCTCAGCTGTCCTGGCCTACCACAGCCGGCTGTCCTTCCTCAGCTGTCCCTGTCCCCACACAGCCATGCCTGTCCTTCTCAAGCTGTCCTTGCCCACCCACCTGCGGTTCCTTTCCTTCAGCGTCCCTGTCCAGCACAGCCATGCTGTCCCTTTCCTCAGCTGTCCTGTCAGCACAGCCCTGGCTGCTTCCTCCCCAGCTGTCCCTGCCAGCACACCCTGCTGTCCTTCCTCAGCTGTCCTCCAGCCTCAGCCTGGCTGTCCTTCCTCAGCTGTCCTGTCCCAGCAACAGCTGGCTGTCCTTCCTCAGTCTTGTCCTGTCCACCACAGCCATGCGTCCTTTGCCTCAGCTGTTCCCTGTCCACCCCAGCATGCTGTTCCCTTAACCTCCAGCTGTCCGTCAGCACTAGCCATGCTGTCCTTCCTCAGCTGTCCTGTCCCAGCACCTCTTGAAGGCCAGGTCCCCCCGTGACCACCACGGTCCCATGGCAGGTGGCCCTGCCCGTGTCAGGGGGACCTGGATGGGCCCCGGGTGCACCCCAGGGCCAGCACTCACCATGTTCATGACGGTCAGCACGTACTTCTCGATGTTGGCGCTGCCGTGGAACTCCACCATCTTGGTGTCTGCCACCACCAGCGTCTCCACCCACTTCTCCCTGCTGATGGAGCGCTGCTTGATCCTCCTCCTGCTCCTGTGCTGCTTCTGCTCCCACCTCTCCCTGCGCCTCTCAGACCGCTCCAGGCTCTCCTGAGACTCTGAGGCATTTAAGGGGAAAAATATTTTTTTCCTTGATCAAGTGCCTGCAACTTTAATATCTTCTTTTTTAATTCAGAGGAATCACCTTTGATGTGGAGAAGGCTCCACACTCAGAGCCTTAACTCAATAATAATGTGCATTTTGCTGTGCTCTGCTCCAAAGGACTCTGAGCTCAGCCTGCTGCACATGAGCAGGACACAAAAAAAACCCCAAAAAAACCAGAGCATTTGAAGGAATTTCTTTGACCAGAACAAGGTTTGCAATATTCCACAAGGAACAGGGAGCCTCCCAAAGCAGAGTGCCATAACTCAATAACTCGTGCATTTTGCTGTGCTCTGCTCCAAAGGACTCTTAGCTCAGCCTGCTGCACATGAGCAGGACGCAAAAAACAAAAAAAAACCAAAAAAAAAAAAAAAAAAAAAAAAAAAAAAAACCCAGAGCATTTGAAGGAATTTCTTTGACCAGAACAAGGTTTGCAATATTCCACAAGGAACGGGGAGCCTCCCAAAGCAGAGTTTCAGCATTTGTACAGACAGGAATTTGTAGACAACACTGCAGAGATGCTTGAGAAACAACCTGAGAAAAAACCCTGGTGGCTACACATTTGGGGTCATCCCAAATCTGTGTTTTTCAGGAAGGGACAGTTCCTATCACAATGAACTCCGTGTCCCCAAAGCAGGACTGGTGAGTGGAGCCAGCAGCAGAGCCCTGGGCAGGCTGGGACCCTGCAGGGCAGCACAGAGACAGCCCCAGCACAGGCAGAGGAGAGAGCTCTGCTCCTTCCCAAGGGGAAAGGACGGGAATGTTGGCTGGGAGTGCGGAGGCGGGGAGAGCTCAGCTCCGCACGCACACCCGGCGCTGGGAATTCTGCAGCGGGGACTTTTCCTGTGACACGGCTCCAAGAGCYAGGTCAGGGTCAGCCCGAGCTGGGTGAAGGCTTTACAAACCTCATCCCACACAGTGGGAATCGCTTTCATGGCTTCCCTAACAATGGACTCCTACATTTCCTGGGCTGCACTGAGCAGCAGTGTGCTGTGAAAGGGCGCTTCATCCCCAGCCTGAGAAATCCCAGCTATCTGCACCTCCRGATGAACTGCTAATGCCACTGTGACAGTTTAATCGCAGCAGCTTCCTTGGGGCTCGTTCCCATTGTGTCCTTAGTGCTGAGCTCCCAGCCGGGATGTGAGGCTGCTGCAGGGCTGGGGGTGCCCAGGGGGCATTTTCCCTTGGCAATGATCCAGCTTGACCACACAGCCGCCCCTGGGCACTGGACATCCCTGGGCATTTCCCCTTGGCATGATCCTGTCCAACACCACCAGTGAGCACATGGGCAGCCTGCCTGGGCACTGACCACCCTGGGCATACTCCCCTTGGCATATCTCTGCCAAACACCACACATGAGCACATGGGCAGCCCTGGGGCACTGACATCCCTGGCGCAATTTCCCCACCCTTGGGCGACTGGATCGGGTTACGTCCCCAGAGAATACCACCCTGCGCGGGGTGGGGGGGCAGCGGTATGGGGTGGGCAGGGGTGGGGCTGGGGCAGGGGTGTGGGGGGGGGAGGGCCGGGGGGGGTGGAGGGGGGGGGGGTGGTGTGGGGGGCATGATCCCTGTCACACACACCCATTGAACACAAGGCCAGCCCTGCGGCACTGACATCCTTGGGCAATTCCCCTGGCATGATCCAGCTGAGCACAGAGCAGCCCTGGGCACTGACAGGAGTTAAACAACACCAGCAGCACCTGGCTGTCATGGGCAAAGCAAAGAGCAACACAGCAGAGCTCAGCACGAGGATGGCAGTCACTAAAYTCCTACAGATTTTGGGATTCCCCTCCAGGGCATGCACAGCATCCACCCCACTGGCCCTGATTACAGAGGAGATCCACATGAATTACACACAGGCCATGGTACACCCAGAGAAATTAATGATCAATAATAGACTTCAAAGTCCAGAAAGGACCTGAGTCAAGAACAGACTTCAAAGCCTAAAAGAAGCCATTAAGATTATTACCACAGATTAAGTAATTAATTTAGATTATCAGAYGAATGCCTGAAGATAACCCTGTTACCGAAGCAACCCCCAGTTTGTGGAAGCAGAGAGCTCCAGAAAACGTGCAGCACGTAATGCACTGCAGCTTCACCAGGGAGCAAAGTGCCCATGAGCTTCTGGGAATGCACTGAATTCCTCAGCACTTGAAATGCTGGATTTGGGAGTTGACCCAACCCATCTGCAGTGCACAGGGAAGGACCCACATGCCCRCTGCCCACAGTGGGAACTCCCTGGGCAGCCACCGAGTTCCACTCCCACAGTCCAACGCCCTGGCAGGTCAAACCCAAAGTTTTGGTGGAAATGAAAGCAAAAGCTCTGTGTCCACATCACCCCCGGCCTGCAGCAGGGCTGGGAGCAGAAGATGAGCCCAGAGGCTGGGGTCCAGCAGCGCTGGGTCCCTGGTGACACGGAGGAAGGGGCAGTACCTGGCACGCCGCAGGGCTCCCGCGGGGCCGGGGCGCTCCTGCCCTGCTCAGCCCTGGCCCCGGGCACCTGGCGCTTGTAGATCCTGTGGGGCTGTGCTGCTCCCTCCTCCCGGGGGCTGCTGGACACGGGCTCGATGAAATAGTCCTCGTTCATGAGCTGAAACACACCTTTCTGCCAGGGAGACACAGAGTGCCACCGTGAGGCTGCCACCTGCAGCCCAGGTGGAACCTGGCACTGGCAGTGATCACGGAATCAAGGGACCTTGGAATGGTTGGGGAATCAAAGGGACCAAATGGAATCAAGGGACCTTGGAATGGTTGGGGAATCAAGGAATCAACAGAATCAAGGGACCTTGGAATGGTTGGGGAATCAAGGGACCTTGGAATGGTTGGGGTGGGAAYGGACCTCAAATCCCATCCKATGCCACCCCTGCCARGGCAMGGACACCTRCCACTGTCCCAGGCTGCTCCAAGCCCCAGTGTCCAACCTGGCCTTGGGCACTTCAGGGATCCAGGGGCAGCCCCAGCTGCTCTGGGAATTCCATCCCAGCCCCTGCCCACCCTCCCAGGGAAGGATTCTCCCCAGTGTCCCATTTACTCCTTCCCTCTGGCAGTGGGAAGCCGTGGAGGATCCAATGGAGTTGTGTTCCCTCCAAAGTGAGGGACARGAGCGTGAGCACTGCCCCACCAGGTACATGGGACATTTCTGCAAACACACAGGAGGGTCTAAGCCCTTTCCCCCAAACTCCTCCAGGTCACTGCGGCCTCAGGAGATACCAAGAGTGGAGAGTTGAGGAAACAGRGAGCAGCTTCAGTGCCCAGGAGCTGTGCTATCCCACCTGCAGCTCCCAGCCCCTCGTTCCCAGGTGTGCTCCTCACAATCCCACTCATGCAGCACAAGGCAGGGAATTGCTTCTTTTGGGAATTTGGACACAAACAAGTAAACCCAGCCCCGGAGAGCTCCCAAACCACTGCAATCCATGGGAAATTTACAGTCAGCTCATCCATGGTGTACCAGACCTGCATGATGAGGTGCTGACTCTGCTGCTGCTGGGATTTTTGGTGTGAAATTTTGGCAGGAACAAAATTTCCACCCAGCTCCTGCCATTCCCTTATGGATCAGGGCTCGGTGTGGACGGGGAGCTGTACTCACCAGGCCATCGCAGGTGCTGAGGGCAGCCAGCCCCGCCTGCCGCGGGCCCCGCACCTCCCCGATCATGTGGCACGGGTTGTAGGAGCGSGGCTGGATCTTGGCGCCGGCGATGCCCCCGAAACGCCTCTCGCTGACAAAGCCCGGGGCCAGGAGGTGCCTGTTGAGGCTCAGGTTGAATTTCAGGGGTTGCCCTCTGTACTGCAGCTCGTAGAAGGCGGGGAGCTTGCTCCTGGAGGCAGGAGACCTCCGGTGAAGGGCCCGGTGCGACAAGTCGTAGGACAGGAAGGCTCCGCTCTCGTCGACCTTGATGGGATGGACGATGTCGCTGCCGGAGCGCGGCTCTGGGGAGAGGGGGTGCAGCGCTTACCTGCGGGGTCCTTCACCTTTCCTCGCACACCCTTTTCCCCGCCGGACTCCCCCTGCGGCGGCCGCTGGATGGACAGCAGCGGGATGTGCCCGCTGGGACCGCCCGGAGCAGGGACAGCAGGGACTGCCCCTGCTGCCCTCGGGGCCGGCGTTAAGGTCAGGGTTAGGGGCCGGCCGGGCGAGGGGGAGCCGGGCAGCTCCGGAGCCCGGCCCCGGCTGGCCCCGCTGAACTCCCGCTGGTCAACTCCGGCTGCCAGTAAAATAACCACCGAACAAACAACGGAAAAACTCCCAAAAAATGGAATCCCCGCTTTGGGGCGGTGTTGGGACACGCCGTCTCTGGGGGCAAAGCACCCGCGGGCACGGAGCGCTCCGGAGCCTCGCCAGGCGGGGCTCGGCGCTGCGGCCGCGGGGAGCCGGGAGGYGAGCGGGGCTGGCGGCTCCGAGCGTGCCCAGCCCGCGGGCACGGAGCGCGGCAGCGGCACCGGGCTGTCCGGATCGCGGGCATCCCGCGGACGATCCCGCGGACACCCGGGGCTCATCCCGCGGACAATCCCGCGGACACCCAGCGCCCATTCCTGCTCATCCCGTGGACAATCCCGCGGACTCCCGGCGCTCATCCCCGCGGACACCCCGCGCTCATCCCGCGGACAATCCCGAGGACACCCAGCGCTCATCCCGTTCATCCCGCGGACAATCCCGCGGACACTCCGCGCTCATTCCCTCTCATCCCCGCGCCCATTCCTCTCATCCCCGCGGACAATCCCGCGGACACCCCGCGCTCATTCCCTCTCATCCCCGCGGACAATCCCGCGGACACACCCGGCGTTCATTCCGCGGACACCCGCGGTCCCCCCGCACTCCGCGGACATCCCGCCCCCKTCCCCGCGGTCCCCGCCGCGCTGTCCCCCCAGACCTGTCCCCGCGGTGCCCCCGCACGCGGCCAGCGCCAGCGCGGCGGCCACGGGGACGAGGGGCAGGAGCGGGCGCAGCGCGGCCGGGGCCGCCATGGCTGCGGCGGGCTGGGGGCTCCGCCGGGGCGGGGCCGGCACCGCGGGGGCGGGGCTACACACAACAGGGGGCGGGGCTATGCATAGCAGAGGGCGGGGCTACACACAACAGATGGGCGGGACTGTGAGCGTTAGGGGCGGGGCTATGCACAGCAGAGAGGCGTGGATATGCAGATCAGACGGGTGGGGTTATGCGTATTAGGGGTGGGGTTATGTACATGAGAGGGGCAGGGTTAATACTGATGCCTTAAGTTTTGGCTTTCACATTTTCCACATTCTGTACTGTGTTAGTTTATTACTCTGAARTTCATATAGAGTGTTAGCAGTTCTCRTCACAGCTCAWTCATACAAAACAATCCTTTTTCAGCCTGGGAGCCAAGGACACCATTGCAGCTCCAGGCCCAAAAAGTGCAAACAACAYCGAATTGAYGAGAGCAAACTGGGAGGATTGGATTGCATAACCTAAAGCTGGAATTGGACAATTAACCCCATTATGGAAATGGACCAAAACTTATAAAAGTATGAAAACTCGTGACCTGGAGTCCAACTTGGGTGCAGCCACGGCCGGGCTCTTGGACTTCCCAAAGTGTGTCCTGTGAAGGCCTTTTAATAAATCCCTGCTTTATTCCTTTAARTCTGCCCGGCTCTGTTCCAGGCAGCCTCTCAAGGSGCCAATACATARTAGATGGGCGGGGTTACGCATATTCAAGCAGTATTATGTACATGWGAGGCGGGGTTATGCACATTAAGGGGCGGGGTTTGTAGTATGCGTTGCCGGCGTGGTTCTTGGCGCCCCCTGGCGGTCTCTTGCCGCATTGCTTCGTCTCCCGCGCCGTGAGGATCGCGATTTAAAAAAATCATAAAAATTCAGTGAATTTTCGGTCAAAAATGAAAAACGGCGCTTGGCTGATGCRGCCACGTCCCTCCTCTCCTKAGCCTGGGCTGCCCGTCGCTGTCTRCTTTTATTTTCTRTCAGGTTGAAGCGCACCGGGAGCAAACACGCGGGATTACTTGGCTCTATGAATTACCCCGTCGGGGYCTGCTGGCGGCTCCGGCAGCCCACAGCTTTCTCGGGACGGCCGCATTTCCGGTCGCTCCGCACCTGCCGGGATGAAGGGATAATGTTTAATTAGGCGAAAATTAACAGACATTTGGGATAATGTTTAATTAGGCGATAAAGTTAAATATGCAGATCAGCCGGGGCACGCGCCCTCTGGCGGCCGGAGCGGGGAACGCCCGCGGCCGGGCGCGCTGGTGCCGACACCCGTGGCCGCCGCTGGGTGCGCGTGGCGCCCGGCTAGCTCAGTCGGTAGAGCATGGGACTCTTAATCCCAGGGTCGTGGGTTCGAGCCCCACGTTGGGCGCATTAATTTTTCCCTGTTTCTTCTCGGTTTTTTATTTTTTTTTCCGCCCAGTGCGGCTCCTCACGGCGCAGGCAGCCAGCACTCGCCAGCCAAGCCGCCCCCGCCCGCCGAGCGGGGCGGAGCGGGCGCGGAGCCCGCGGACTCCATGTCCCGGCATGCCCGAGCCGCGGCTGCGCGGCGGGGCCGGGCCGGGCAGCGGCGGGGCCGGGCCGGGCAGCGCCGGGGCCCCGCGGGGAGCGGCCGGAGGAGGGACCGGCCCTTATAAATGGCGCCCAAGCAGGACCCCAAGCCCAAGTTCCAGGAGGGTGAGTGCGGGCAGGGCTAGGGGCTGCGGCGCGGGCGGGCCGGGGGTGCCGGGGGCCGCGGGCCGCGCCCGGCGCGGGGGGCTCGGCTCCGGCCCCGGGGCTCGGGATCCGCTCCCCGCGCTCCCGGCTCAGCCCCCAGCAGGTGCCGATAGGTGGGAGAGCTGCGTTCCCGCAGCCTTTGTCTCCTCCCGGCCCTCCTCTTTCCTCCCAGTAACACGCGGGCCCTTCCCACCCCGTTATTCCAAATACCCTTCGTTTTCCTGCGCGGATGTTCCTTGGCATTAAAACTGCTGAAATCCCTCTGGTTTGTCGGGGGTTTTGTTTTAATGCCTTWAAAAAATGGTTATTTATTGTCCCCCGGAAGGGAGCCCCGTGCAGGAGGATTCATGGAGGCAGCGCTGGATTCCAGCACAGCTGGAATCCACATCTGCCGCAGAGCACCGGCGTTTGGGTGAATGAGGATGCATCGGGCTTTTTAGGAGGATTTTTCTGAGMATATTTTGATCTTTAGGTAATGGTAGTGGTTGACAGTAATACAAGTAGGATAAATAAAAATAGCAATGTAGTGTAAGATGGATGCCCGATCCCTGGAATGTCCCAGGCCAGGTTGGATGGGCTTGGAGCACCTGGACAGTGGAAGGTGTCCCTGTCCTGGCAGGAGTGCGATGGGATGAGCTTTGGTGTAAGGAACAGGGTGTGCATCCAGGGACCAGCCCTTGTGTGAGGGAGCGGGAGCCTGCCGGGTTATCGTGGAGACAAAGAGCCCTTTCTGCAAATCATCCGCGTGTTTTTTAAAAATGAATGCTCCTCAGTAACCGTGGGTATCTCTCCTGGAAAGCACTGCTCAGCCCTGAGGCAGGGGTGTGTCTGCCAGCAGCACTGTGACAATGAGGGTGGTAATGTCACCTCTGATTGTCAGCCCTGTCTGTAGGGACATTTTTAAATAAATAAAAGTACAGCCTGTGTGATGTATCAGTGTGGGCACTTCCGGGAGAGCCCTTCTGAGCCTTTCTCTTTGTTGAGACACAGAAGCATTTCGCAGTTCTGCAGCTCACCTTCCCAAAACCGCAGGCACTGCAGCTTCCAGCAGGAGATGTGTGCCCTCAGATATCCTGTGTTAAGTACCCTGCAGTTCCACAGTGGAGCCACGCAATGAGGCTTGGCCAGGAGGAGATAAAGCCAGGCTGAAGGACAATCTCACCCTGCTCCAATCCCCAGAATGAGAGGGATCTGCTGCTGCCCTGCCCTGTCCCACAGGCTGGCTGGGGAAGCAGCAGSAGGGTCTCTCTCCCTGATTCCCCAAGCTGGGAATGCCCTGTGCTGCCCTTCCTGCAAGGAAAGGACATGGATGGCAGTGCCTTTCAGGTGCAGAGGTGGGGTGTTAGGGGAGTGCCCTGGATCAGCAGCCCCCCAGAGGGGCAGCTCTGCCTGCCTGTGGCTGAGCCCAGCCTGCTGTGGGGGCTGCAGCCTGACCTGAGCCTGGGGAGGAGATCTGGGCATGCCAGGGAGGGGCAGGGATGTGGGGTTTGCTGCCAGGTTTGTGGGGTTTGCTGCCAAAGGCTCCAGCACTGTGCCTGTGCCAGTGTGCAGCTGCTCCTGGGATCCTCAGGGARCTCTGCTCTGGGCTCCAAACAATCTCAGCTCTGGTCCCTGTGGTGGGACAGAGAAATGGCTTCTGCAGTCAGTCCCTGCCTCGGTGCTGTCCCTGTGCTCTGTGCTGTTCCTGGTGGCAGGGCTGTGGGCATGGCCCTGTGAGCTGTGTCTCTGTGCTTCCCTTGCAGGTGAGCGAGTGCTTTGTTTCCATGGACCTCTCCTTTATGAAGCCAAGGTGGGTGTGTGTGGCTGCAGGTGGCTCCTGCTGCTGCCCAGGAAAACAAGGACGTGTTTCTGGCTGCTGTGCCTCTAGGTGGGACCAAGGGCTGGAACTAAAATTAACAAAAACCTGTCTGGAATCAATGTGAAGCCCTGGGGCTCTATTCCAGAGCAATTTCAGGAAGCCCAGTGGCACTGTGCAGCTATTCTGGGAAGCTCCCAGAGGCTGTTGGAACATCCCAGAACACTCTGTGCCTGCAGGATTTGGTGCCTGAGCTGCTCAGGGGGTGGGGGCTGAGTACAGCCCGTGGTCTTCCTCAGTGCCCAGAAGGGGCTGCACTGCAGTGYCAAAGGAAGGGGCAGTCCCAGTTCTGCTTCCAGTTCTGGCTTTTTAACCACAGGAGCCTGCACTGTAGATTTGTGCCCCTGCTGCCGCAGTGTTTGAGTGCTTCCACTCCCTCTGGAAGGGAAGGAAAGGGCTCTTGGAGCTGTGTGGGTTGGAAGGTGTGCAGAAGTTCCTGGGGTGCCTCAGACAGGGATTTAAATCCTTCAGGGTTTGGTGTCAGTGAGTGTTAGCTCAGGGAGGCAGGAGAAACACTCAACTTCTCTCTACAGGAGAAAGAGTTCCAATGCTAAAATCTCACCCAGAGCACTGGGAGGGTTTGGGCTGCTCCAAACCATTCCCACCTTGGGGGTCCTGCCCTGCTCCTTCCTGCATTTGGAACAGGAGGATGAGGTTGTGGAAACGTGGGACATTTCCCACCTTTTGTTGGGAGGGTGTGCTCAGGGTTGCTGTGCCAGTGCCTGCAGAGAGGAGGGTGATGGAGGCTTCTGGTTTTGAGGAAATAACCGTGTGCCACTCAGGCAGCCCGAGCTGGACAGCAGCTGTGCTTGCCCTCCTTTTTCCAGAGTGGAGTGAGTGCTGCAGGGCAGGCTGTGCCAGCTGGGTGCTGCAGGGATCTCCCAGCTCACAAGTGGCTTTTGGCTGGCTCTTTGTGCTGAGTGCATCCTGCTGAGTTCCTGCACTGGCACAATGAGCTTGAAGTTTCATAGTTTCACGTTAAAAAGGTTGGGCTTGTTTATTTTAAGGGTTTAATTTTAAAAGCTGCTTTGTCAGTATTAATGAATAACAACCTTGGCTTTCTTCCTGCTCCTTTGATCTGTTTTTCTCCCYTGGTTCTCAGTCCAGCAGTTGTTTTGTTCCTGACCACATCCTTGGTGTCCCACAGCAAGGTGGTCAGAGCAGCTCTTTGTGAGGGCTCGTGGCAAACAGGAGCTGTTTGTGCATCRCTGCCATGCAGAGTTAAAGCAGATTCACTTCAGGCCCTTCTAACCCCCAGCAGGGAAAATAATTTTGCTAGAGATCTGTATTTGAGTCATCTTTTGCTTGGTGCTCAGCCCCTTTATTCTCCAAAACAAGCAGAGGCAGGCCCAGGCTGTGTGTGGCTGGGGCTAGCTCCAGGCTGTCAGAACAAGCKCTGCTGCAGCAGGAGCAGGAGAACCTTAGTCCTGGCTGGGTTTAAGTTCCATGTGTGGCATTTTGCAGCTGTTTCCTGAACAGGAGGTTCCTCTCTGGCAATATTTCATAGCTGAAGTGGGTACAGCACGGTGTGGTCTTGGGAAAATGTTGTATAGCCAAAGGTTCTGCCCTCTCAGACACTTGGAGGTGGCTCTGTGTGCCAGGAAAATACCCATTGTAATTTTGGGAGCAGTTTTTACTTCAGTGGKAGAAAAGCCCCTTTTACAGACTCAGCTCTGGAGCCCTGCAGGTTTTACAGCAGCCTCATTCTGTCACTGCTCAGGGGGGCACTGGCAGCTGAATCTCAGCACCTCCAGAACAGGACTTGAACTTCCTGGAGGAAGTGTTGAGTTGGTGGATTTGATTTGTACAGCCAAGAAGTTSAGGGGCAGGGAAAACTCTGCAAGCTAAAGCAGCAAAATTCCCTGAGATCTCCTTGTGCTCCCTGGGACTGACTGACCTGTCTTCTCTGTTCCAGTGTGTAAAGGTTGCCATAAAGGACAAGCAAGTGAAATACTTCATCCACTACAGTGGRTGGAATAAAAAGTAAGTAGTGCATGGAACAAATGCAGGATTTCTCTTTCCTTTCCAGGGAGATGCTTTGTCTCAGTGTGGGCTGGGTGCAGCAGCCCTGCCATGTCCCTGCAGCTGGCAGATCCTCTGGGATTGACCAGAGTGYTTTAATACCTGAGCTGCTGATTTAATACCTGATTTATGGAACACAGAGAACATTGCCAAACTGGCCATTTCCTGCAGAGCTGTCAGGAGGCTGCTGGGAATGCTCTGGGACATTCTGGTTGTTCAGGYTGGGAAACACTGGAGTTCCTCCCTGGCAGAAACCTCTGCTATGAGAACTTCCTGGTTATGCCTTGGGAGGAAGGGCAGCTCCTACTGAGGTGGGGCAAAACCACTCAGATGCCCTGCCTCTTCCCCCAGTGTTCAGGGGATTTTGGAGCACAGCTTGCTGAGGGCTGGGTTAGCAGCAGGTGCAGCCTGTGTTTCAGCTCCAGCCTCTCAGATTAAAGTACACCTACAGATGCTTTTTCCTCCTGCAAAACTGGCAGGGTTCCACGTGAGGGATGGCTGAGGGCTACAGGCACCTCTGTGGGATAAATGTTGAGCCCATTAGAGTTGAAAGCTTCCATGAGGTTGTTATATTGATGTACTTTTCTCCCTTTTTTTTGAGTTGTTTTCTACCCCTCAGATTGAATTTAGGAAATGAAGTTTTTTTCTAGGTGATTAAAAACCTCACCTCTCCAGAAGTCTCAGAGGGCAGTTTCCTGTTTGGTTTGGTTRCATTTCAGTGCTGAGGACTCTTAGTCACAGCAGTCTTGATCTCTGTGATGTGACTAAAAGCTGAAGCTCGTGTTTTAGATGTGACTTTTAATTGCATRRGCTCTCCCTGCTGCCAGAGGGCCAGGGGATGGCTCAGTGTAAACACAACACTTAGAGGGGCACAATCACTGTGRGCTGGCTCCTCTTAATGAGGCAGCATCAGTGTGGCCCTTCCTTCCCTTGTTTGTGCCATGGAGGGGCAGAGCTGCTGTCCCGATCCTGCTTTTCTTGCTTGTGCTGTTTGAGTTTTCATTTTTGCCTTCAAGCTCCAATTAAGGACATTAAAAGTGGCATTGCTGTGAGAGCCAGGGCACCAGAGCCTTCATCTGCAGCTGCCAGGGCCTGGCTTGGAATTATTTTGCCAGTATCAAGAGTCAGGATAGCAGAAAGCTCTGTCACCTGGGCACACAGCACATCTGGAAGGTCCCTTGCAGCTGGACAGGCAGGAGTGGGATAAGTGCTTAGACAGCTGAGCAGAGCACTGCCCAAACCCCAGAGGTGTCTCTGCAGTCTGCAGGTGCTGCCCTTGCCTTCTCTCCACCCTCTGAGGTCCTGGTGCTCCTGCAGCAATATTGGTTTGGCCACGTGCTGCTCCAAGAGTGGCAGCTGCTGAAAACTGGCACAGCACTCTTCATAAAGAGCTTTAACTGATGTACTTCGGAATACCTCGGCCACTTTTAATGTGTTTTATTTGAGACAAGTTGTCAGATTGCTCAGCTGAGGCGCTCTGTGTTGAAGTGGAATTCCTGCTGTAATGGCAATTTCCCCAACACCTGTTCTCTTAAATCGTTCAGATTCTGCAAATATTCATGCCATCTTGGTTCCCTTCACAGACAGAAATCAGAGCTCTTCTCCTTACAGTAAGATCCTATTGCTGAATTTGTTAACCTATAAAATGTTGGAATAGATAAAGGAAACTTTCTCAGTAATATACTATGGCTACAGATATCCCATAATTTTGTAAGCATAGAGTAATTTTTTTTCCCTGTGATGCTGCTTTTGAATTAAAGACTGTTCTCTCCCTCCTAAATTGCCCATCCCTCAAGTTTGGGAAGCTGGAAATGCCAGAGGGTTACACTTCCCTGATAGATCATTCCAGCTCCAGCCCATGGGGAACGTTTGGTGACTTTGGCCTTGAGCTGTGCCAGTCRATGACTTGACACAAAGCACAGTTTAGTCCCAAATTCTGTGAAGCTTTTAATTGACTGTTGTGTGTAGAAGGCAATCATGGGAGAGCTTTGAGTGATGATTTGTTTCTCTCTGGGTTTTTCCAGCTGGGATGAATGGGTTCCAGAAAGCAGAGTGCTCAAATACGTGGATACCAACCTGCAGAAACAAAAAGAACTCCAGAAGGCCAACCAGTGAGTAGTGGGGAAGGAGGGYTTGTCAGGGAATGCTTGTTCAGCAGAGCTTCCATCCACAGTTAGCACGGGAAGCTACTGAGATTCAAACCAACACCCAAGGAGCTTCTTTTTCCACCAAAATCTTATTTCTGAATACACTCTGTTTAAAGGGAACAATATGCAGAGGGGAAGATGAGAGGAGCTGCTCCAGGCAAGAAGACTTCTGGTCTGCAGCAGAAGAATGTTGAAGTGTAAGATTCTTTTTATTTAAAAATAAAAAACCCACCCCCCAACCCTGCCCAAAACACCTCCCAGACTTTGGCTCATCAGTTTTYCTTCTAATGGCTCTGCAGCTCAACTCCATTTCCTGTGGCACAGCCTGTGCAAAAGCAGTTTAATGGCACCAAAAAGGCCTTTGTTAAAGTATTTCATTTCAAATGCCTTTTAGATGGTGCAGAGTTAATGTTGAATTGAGGTGCTGAGCAGACACACTCTGCTTTTTTTTCCASTCTATTGTTGGTGGCCTGACACTCAAAAAGTGGTGATTCCTCATAAGTCTTGTGTATCTCAGTAAAATCAGTTTCTCTATAGAATTTRCCAGCTCTCCCAGGCACTTTGGAATAAAATCCTCACAATGCCTTGCCTTCTGCCATGGTGCAGTTGTCAAAACTGCATTTAAAGAGCCTTTCTTTGGCTGGTTTTGACAAAACTAAACCAATAAATACACAATTAAAAATGCYTCTGCATCCTAAGAGACCAGAAGCAAGCTCAGGCATCTACTAGAAAAACTTAATTTGAGCTGTGTCTGTCAGATCTCCTTCAGTCCATCCTTTTGGTGATTCAGGAGAGATGTTATGGTAGATTTTCAGACAATAAGTCGAGCTCTGCTCATTTGTCATCTTCAGTTTGGGCAGGGTTTCKCTTAATGATGAACGTGGCCCTTACTAATGGGCTGTTTTGAATCCCTAACTTCATTTGTGATCCCYGCTGTCACAAGGAAGCTGCTGAAATGCCACCAGTCCTTCAGAAGTGGATTTGGCAGCAGCCTCAGGCTGCAGGGCTCACTCAGGGGCAGGTTTGGCGTGGAATGTGAGTCATGGCTTTGAGGAGTGCAGCACAGGTGGGGACAGGGAATTGGGGTTTGCTGTGGGTCCTGGGGCAGTTTCACTTTGGGACTGGCCAAAACCTGGCCAGGGCTGTAGCTGGCTCCWGGTCTGGGGAAGGGGGAGCCAGTGGACCTGCTGGGTCCCCCCTGGACCTGCTGGYTCCCCCTGGATCTCCTGGCTGGGTGCTGCCCTGTGCCCAGGTGCTGCAGGCTGAGCTCCAGCTGAGTCCTGCCAGCTCAGGAGTAGCCTCCACAGGAAGCACTCACTCACTGCTGTCCTCGCCTGGGGTCAGACAAAGCCCAGCCCAACTCTGTAGGCAGCTGATAATGATAAGTGTCATTAAAACCTAATTAAAACAGGTCTGAATGATGACCAGCACTGATTTGGCTGCTTAAGGGGCTGTTTCAGCTAAATGTCTCCCATGTGAGTGATGGGAGGGAGCTGATGGTGGGTGTGAGTTTGACTCAGCTGTGAGCGTGTGTTGATTGCACTACAGAGTAAGGCTTCCCAAAATACACTTCCAAAATCCAATCTCGGGGTTGTTCCCTTGTACGTCAGAGCTCATTGCAGACACACAAAGTACTGGTGGTGGGGAGGGGGAGAAACTTCACACAACTGTTCTAAAAGATAACACTGTCCATCTCTGTGGGCCCCCTTTTGTGGCACTCCTGGAGGATCTGAGGGAAAGGTGGTTTATATTCTGAGATGTATTCCCCTGCTAACCGGGCAGTGGTGGCACTAGTGTAAGCACAGCATGTCCCCAGCAGTGCTCAGTGGTGCTGAGCTGCAGGAAGGCAGTGCTGGGCTGTGTGGGGCTGCCCATGAGCTGTGTGTGCCCTGTCCCCAGGTTTTTCCGGCGGGATGGAGCCCACACCGTGTGCTGCCTGGAGACCCCGGCCATCTCCACACGGTGAGTGAGGCCTGGGGCAGCCGCCACGCAGGGCTGCCAGCCCGGGGCCACCTCCTCCTTCCCTGGCTGCTGGGCGGGCCCTGGGAGCCCTCAGCTCTCCTGGGTCCACCTTGCCTCTCTCCTGGGCTCTTCCCTGCTTTTGTTGTTGGGCTCTGGACAGGCCTTGGGAGCCCTCAGCTCTCCTGGGTCCACCTTGCCTCTCCCCTGGGTTCTTTCCTGGTTTCTTTGTTGCTTTCTGGGTAGGCCCTGGGAGCCATCAGGTCCCCTGTGTTCTCTCCTGGGTTTTGGGCAGGCCCTGGGAGGCTCCCCTGGGTTCTAGGCAGGCCCTGGGAGTCCTCACTGTCTTGGGGCCCACCTTTCCTCTCTCCTGGGTTCTACACAGGCCCTAAGAGCCATCAGCTCCCCTGGGTTCTAGATTGGCCCTGGGTTCCCCCTCTGTGTTCCCCCCGGGTTCTCCCCTGAGTTTTGGGCAGGCCCTGGGTTCCCCCTTGTGTTCCCCCTGGGTTCTCTCCTGGGTTCTGGGCAGGCCCTGGGAGGTCTCAGCTATCCTGGCGCCCACCTTTCCTCTCCCCTAGGTTCTGCCCTGGGTTTTGGACAGGCCCTGGGAGCCCTCAGCTCCCCTGGGTTCTGTATAGGCCCTGGGTTTCCCATTGTGTTTCCCCAGGTTCTGCCCTGGGTTCTAGACAGGTTCTTGAGGCCTTTCAGCTCTCCTGGGTTCTCCCTGGGTTCTGGGCAGGCCCTGGGCCCTTGCTCTCCTGGTTCTCCCTGGGCTCTGGCAGGCCCTGGGTCCTCTCCTGGTTTCTCCCTGGGTTCTGGGCAGGCCTGGGTTCCCCTGGGTCTCTCCTGGGTTCTCCCTGGTGTTCTGGGCAGCGCCTGGGATCTCCCCTGGGTTCTCCCCAGGTTCTGGGCAGGCCCTGGGGACCCGTGGTGTCCTGGGTTGGCTTTGGCAGAGGGCGCCTGTTTGGAGCTGTTGAAAGCCCCTGTGCAGCCTCCTCTGCCTGCAACTTTGTGGTCGGCTGGGTGCAGTGGGAGGACACTCCCTGTGTCCAGCTGACTCCAGGCTTTCAGCCCTGGATCCTTCTAGAGGCTGATTCCTGCAGCCTGCAACTCCATGAAAGCAGCASCAAGGAGTTTTCAGGGGCCTGGGGAGCAGTGCTGGCGTTGGAAGGGAGAGCTCAGAACCTGCTCCTTGTGCTGTGCTTTTGTTTGAGTCTGTTCAGGGTAACTGTTCTGCAAACTGCAGCAACTGGTTCCAAAAGCTGTGAAGSAATCTGTGATCAAATAGAAATATGTATGAAATGCAGGTTTGGGTTTAAAATAATTGCTCATCTTCTGGTAACTGGAAACTGTAGCAGAAAAAAATGTGTAGTTAAAGCAGCCTTTATGGCTGCCTATGCAACACTTTCTGACTCTGTTAAATGTGCTGAATTCCAGCTTCCAAGAGTTTATTCTACATTTCATGGGCCTAAAATTCAGGAAACAGTTAGAGTTAATGGGTGCTTGAAAAATAGGAAGGGTAACCAAGTGTTCTGGAGGGAAGATATGGCACTGAGTAACAAATTAGGGAATAACATCTGGTTGTAAATTACCTAAATGGAGTTTTAAAAACTCTGCTTCTGTTCTAATGGTTAACCTGATTTTTATCATGTGAATTAATCCTGGGAAGGGCTCCTTGTTCCTCCCTGTTGGCTTTGGGTTTGGAAGAAAAGCCTTTCTCTTCAGTGCACCAGCCCACRGTTGGTGACTTACCCTGGGAATTGCTCCCTCTGAGGGATGAGCTTTATCCTGCCTACAGTTTCAGCCTCATTTCAGCTGCTTTGCCTTTAAACAAACCCTTCACTCTCCCTATCTCCAGCCCTTCCTCAGAGCTKTGCCTGTTTCCTGGCCCTGATAAACCCAGTCCAGAGCCTGAAAACAAGAGTCATTGAGGGAGTGCTGAATTTCTGAGGGATCAGTGTTGGACTGGTAGAGTTTTATCCACCCAGTGCCCAGTTTTTGAGCGTGGATCCAGGCTGCTCTTGGCAGGGAGCAAACTGAAAATAAATCATGGTACTCCAGCTAAAACTGGCTGAAAATGGGTAGTGAATAGACAAAGTGCTCCTGCATCTTCCCTCTGCTGCTGCACTGGTAAAGCTGGAGGGTTTTTTTCAATCTTTTACTGGAAGTTAATTCAGTTTAGTGAGATTTTTCTGGGAATTCCCAGCACTTCTGTTTCCTTGTGCCATATTCTGTTTGAAATAAAACAGCCACAAACCTCATGTAGTCCTCSAAGAGCACTTGGGAAGGATAAAATTTCCCAGAAATGGTGAATTCTAACCTGTTCCATGAGGAATCTCGTGGTACCATAGCTCTGAAGCCAAGTTGTAGCTTGTGTTTCCTCTGTGTGTCCTTAGCTAAACACTGCCCAGGCCCCTGAGGATTGCTCCTGCTGCTTGAAACATTTTCTGGCTTTCTGCTGTGGCTTCCTTAAGTATCACTCTCTTGACATGTGCACTAATTTGTGTTCTTCTTGCAGGAAAACAAAAAAGAACAAGCAGAAAAGTAAGTGTGTTTTATTTTGCATCTGAGTGGGTCTCTCTAGTGAAGGGTTTGTAGCTGAAATAAGACCTTCAGCCTGCCCCAATAATTCACTGACACCTTGMGCTGTCCCTCCTGGGCTCCTGGGGCTCTCCCTGCTCAGGAAGGGGAAGGTTCACACTTTTCTGCTTGGTACAAAATGTACTCGTTCCAGTCTGTCAGGATTCTGAGCTCTTGCAATTGCAAAGCAAAGCTGATATGCTGAAATAATTTCCTAACTCAAACTTAGGTTTTCTTAATGAGATGGAGACATGACACAGCTGCAAAGCTGAGCTGCTGGGTCCAAAAATTCTCCCCCAAAAATATGACAGACTGCTGTGGTTCTAGTGCAGAACCTCCCTCAGATAAGTGCCAGTGCAGCAGTTTGAACTGGCACTAATGGGGGATGCCCAGAACAGAAGTAATATTTAAAAAAACAAAAAAAAAAAACCCAACAGGAGCAAAGGTGACCTGAGAAAAATCTGAGCCTTACTTTGAAATCCTTGTCCTAAATGTTGCCTGCTGTTTTTTCTGCTGCTGTGTGTGCTGTGCACAGCTCCAGGCATTGGGGAGGGGAGCAGCACCAGTGAGACTCCCCAGCCTCCCAGGAAGAAGAGGGCTCGGGTGGATCCAACTGTTGAAAGTGTGAGTATTTTCCATTCCCTCCCAGGGGTTTTGGGTGGAAAACAGAAGGGTACTGTGCTCCCAATTAGTGCCTGAGAGTAATTAGCCTGGCTTGGCTGTTCTCAGGAGGAGACGTTTATGAACAGAGTTGAAGTGAAGGTGAAGATCCCCGAAGAGCTGAAGCCATGGCTGGTGGATGACTGGGACTTGATCACCAGGCAGAAACAGGTACAAATCCCMCCCAGCTCTGGGGYACACCTTCCACTGTCCCAGGCTGCCCAGCTTGGTTGGGTTCTTTTAATGCCCAGCTAAACTCCTGGAGAAGTTCCTTTCCTAACCTGTATCATCTTAACCTGCTGATTTCATCCTAGACATGTCCTGGTGAGAAAGGGTTTCAGTTCAGCTTCCACGTAAATGTCTGCAAGAATGAGACAAACTTGTATTCTGTTTTGCATTTGTAGCTCTTCTACCTCCCTGCCAAGAAGAACGTGGACTCCATTTTAGAGGATTATGCAAACTACAAAAAYTCCCGAGGAAATACTGATAACAAGTGAGTAGTGCTCACTTCCAGCCCTAAACACCTCCTTGGCTCTTGTTGTTGGACTTGGATTCCATGGAAAAAGGAATAAGGCTGTGAAACCTGACCCAGCCCCYTGTCCAATGCCCTGTTCCAAGCCCAAGGTGATAGTGGTGTTCAGAAATCCTGAGGGAGTAATTCCAAACTGCACGTCTGCTTTCTGGATATGAGTTCTGCTTCCCCGCTTGCCCTAAGCCTTTTCCTGAAGGAGGCTGATGAAACTTCCCAGAGAAGCCATGTGGGGTGAGCTCAGTGCCCCAGGGCTCCCTCACAGAGCCAGGGGCCAGGGAGGTGCACGAGGATTTGTAAATACTCAGATGGGCAAAGCCAATTATTGTTTGTAATTACCCCAGCAATCAGCCCTGAGCAAAACAAGGTGTGTTTACTCTGCAGGAGACTTTCCTGTTTGAAAGGGAGAACAGAAAGGGGAAGTAATTTTCTTCCATTCAAGAGGAAGCAGATTATTGACTTGTCAGGGTGTTTTAACCTGCTCTGATGTAATTGTCCTGATGCCTGTTCTAAATTTGTTGGCAGGGCGGGGTGAGGGCTGTGCTCCTGTCACRYCCAGGTCCTGTACAGGCAGGGTGAGGTTGGAGGCCTGCAGGAATCTGGCAGGAGAGGCCTTGGAGAAGGGAGSAGGTGCCTGAAATACTAGGGGATTGTCCCCCTGCTCGGTGCAATTAATTCAGTATTGTCCTTTGAACATGGTGTGAGCTGGGYTGAGCTTTGGGTGACAGAGGAAGCTGCTGAATGTCCCCASTGCTGCCTGTGCCTTCAGAAGGGCTGCTTCAAGTCCATCTCTGCTGTTCTTGGTTTGCCTACATCCTGGCTGTGTTCAGAACAGCCCATTGTCCAGGGAAGTCTGGGATTGCATCCCTCCCTGTGGCTGTAGATTTTAAGGTCTCCAGACAAATTTCCTTGCAAGGTGTGAATGCCTGTGAAGGACCCTCCCGATTTTGGTGGTCTCCCCAAGCCAAGCCTCGCCCTGGAGCAGTCCTTGTTCCTTGGAGCAGGCCTTGCAGAGCTCTCTGTCCCCAGGGAATACGCTGTCAACGAGGTGGTGGCTGGGATCAAGGAGTATTTCAATGTCATGCTGGGCACCCAGCTGCTGTACAAGTTCGAGAGGCCCCAGTACGCCGAGATCCTGGCGGATCACCCCGACGCCCCCATGTCCCAGGTCTACGGGGCCCCACACCTCCTGAGGCTCTTTGGTGAGTGCCACCTGGGCAGGGGGGATGGACAGSAAGGAGTCAAGTGCTTGTTTCCCCCTCTCGAGCCTGTGACAGGCAGCTCTGAAGGCTGGGTTCATTCCCTCAGGGTGGGTTCATTCCCTATCCGTGTACCCAAAAGGCTCAGAGCCATTGCAGGGTTTGGGATAMAAATGAATTTTTAAAGTCTGGTTGGTTTGGGTGAAATTGTATTTATTGGAATAGATTCCTGGGCTGCTTTCCTYTGCTGCTGTGAGGCTGTGGACTTACACAGTGACTTGAAGCAGTGTTTGTGACAAGTGTCCTTGCTTTGGGCAGTGCGGATCGGAGCCATGCTGGCCTACACGCCCCTGGATGAGAAGAGTCTGGCTTTGCTCTTGAACTACTTGCATGACTTCTTAAAGTGAGTACTTGTGAGGTCTTCCAGCAAGAAAGAGAGAGGTCAGGGAGCTCAGGCTGCTGTGAAGCTGCCCCTTTTCAGTGAATTGTTGTGTAACTGGGGCCTGTGTGTGGGGTCTTCCCCACGGCTGCAGTGAAGCCTCTCAGACTCCACTTCTCTGGTTCTGTTAATCTGCACTCCTACCCTGTCCCATCTGCTCCTTGTTGCAAAATAAATGCTTCAACATTTATTTATAGCTGCTAAAAAAAGCAGATGATAATTCCAGCAAGCTATTAAATTACACAACAGTTACTCAACAACAATTGAGCAAATGTTTAAAAAGTGATGAACTTTAGGAATGTTATTCTGGGACAGACTGTCACCAGGGCTTTAGTGTGCTATGGTTCCCTGTAGCCGTGGGATGTTCAGGAGGAAAACATCCTGATAATAATAAAACACTTCAATGTGAAATGAGGTGAGCTTTAAGGTCCCTTCCAACCCAAATCATTCTGTGATTCTATGATTAGGAGCTATTGGAAGCTGAAAGAAAAGCCTCAGTAAATCCAGGACAGCTCTGCAGCATGGCTTTGACAGGAGTCAGCCTGGTAGCCAGGGAAAACCTGCCCAGGGATAGCCCTGGTCCTTTGGGGCAGTCTGAGGTAAATGCAGGTGCTGAAGAGCTCTGGCTGTGAGGTAGAAATGTGAACCCAGTGAGCAGAAATCCTGAACCCATTCCATGAGAATTAATGGCACACAACCTTTACCTTTGGCCATTCCTTGTTTTGCCATCCTTCACACAGCCCTCGAGGGTCCCTGTTTGTGCAGACAGAGCTTCCTGCTGTCCTGATCTGTCCCTGCTCCTTTGAGTAGAGCAGTACCAGATCGATTCTTGGTACAGCAGCTGCCTGAACCTCAAATACCAACAGCTTCATCCTGTTCATCCTGAGCTGCCAGAGCTCACCTGGAGCCAGAGGTGCTTGGCAGCTCGTTTGGAATGGATTTTTTGGCTGAGCTGTCAGATCTGTAAGTGCTTGGCAGAGCTGATGGGAGCAGCCACTGTGGGACTGACTGGTGCTTCTCAAACCCTGTTGTGTGTCTGGCCATTCAGATTCACTGAACAGCYGAGGATTTGGGCAAGAAGCAATGTAATGTTTTTGTTGTTTTTGTAGATATTTAGCGAAGAATTCCTCTGCGTTGTTCAGTGCCAGTGACTACGAGGTGGCCCCTCCGGAGTACCACCGGAAAGCGGTGTAATCCAGGGAGCAAGGCTTGGATCCTGCACCACTGTCCACTTCTGCATCCTGTCCTTCACCTCCCCGTCACACAGCTCCTGCACAGCTCCTGCAAACATAGAGTGATTAAAGTTGTGTGTGTGAAGTGCAACTGCCACGTAAGTCCGGAAGATTCCTTGTTCTGCAGTGGAATTTCTTGTCCCACAGTGGAAGCTCGGAGCTCCGGGAGCTCCYTGGCGTTTCTGGCTTGGTGTGTGCATCGCTGGGATGTAAAGGAATGTGTTCTGGTGTGTCATTGTCTGGACTCAGTGCTCGTAGGGCTGCTCTCCCTGAGGCTCAGCCTCACTAACCCGCTTTATTCCATAGTAATGACAGACCACGAGGGCTGTGTCACCTGTCTCGGTGCTATTGACTGTCTCACTCACCCCAGTGACTTTTTGGTGTTGAAAGTTCGATGTTTGGTTCATAAATGTCTGCTTTTCATGGGGTAGTTGAAGGACTGTGACTTTTTTTTATATTCTAATGATAGGAAAATGCATTCTCATCTCGTAGTGTTTGGAAATGTTGGTCTTTGGCAGAGCTGTRTTACAGATCTGCAAATAAACTTTTTTAATTTCAAARGTGGTTTCTGGTGTTTGTGTTTGCATCAGTRGCTGCRGTGTGAGTGTCCTGGCCAGGCTGAGCAAGGGAATGAGGGGTTTGGATCTCTTAAAGGCATTGCATGACTTGGCTCTGAATAGCTGCTCTTTGCAGGCAAAATACCAGGTTTGAATCACAGATGTTACTGCAGGAAGCCACAGTGGCCAGGGATCTGGGCCCCATGCTGTCCCAGGGCTGCTCTGGGGTGGGACTGAGCCTTTCCTGCAGGGGCTGAGGGGCAGGAGGGTCCCACACGTGTCCCCAGCATGGCTGTGCCCTCCCAGCCCCTGCTGGGGGTGAGGATGGGCAGGGCTGCCCGGGCTCYGGGAAGGTGTGAGCACATTCCCTGGACAGGAGCCCAGCAGGGTCGTGTCCCACCCTGCCCTGGTGCCCTCCTGTGCTGAGCACAGCCCCCGGTGGTGCTGGGGATGGGATGGTCCYGTTGGACAAGGAGCTGTTTGAAAAAGCAGCAGGATCTGCTGTTCCATGGAAAAAGGACGATATTGATATTGAGCAGTGGGGTGAGGGGAAGTTGCCATGGAAACTGAGGCAGGGCTGGGAGCAGCTGTGGCACTTCCAAGGCGGGTTCCTACTGGGAATTCTGTTCAGGGCAGGCAGGGAGTAGGGAAGGGGGCACTGTGGGTTCCCTGCCCAGCACCAGGCTGGGCTGGAGCCATGTGGGAAGGTGGGTGCTCCTCTGGCTCCTGGTGCTGTTCCAATCACTGCCTGCTCGCCTCAGCGTTGTTAATTAGCCACTTCTCATTATTTATCCTGGCCATTACCCGGAGCCAGGATCATGTTCTAATCTGAACAATGGATTTATCCTTTGCCAACCTCCCCAAGGGTGAAAATGGCCTTTTGCTGTCAGTGCTCATGCTCACAGAACCGGGTTTGTACCAAGGCCTGTTGGGATCTTCTGGTCATTCTGTTTTATGTGGGAAGGTCCCTGAGCTGCTGCTGGCAAACCAGGGTTCCCAGGGAGAGTTCACCTGGTGCTGTGTTGCCCCTCTGAGCTGGGAGCCTCTGCCCCCTCCAGGTCTTCCTGGAAAGGGTGAGCTCTTCCAGGCTGGCCTGAGGCAGGAATTGTTGGCTTCCCTTGTTGGCTTCCTTGGTGCCCTTGGCCCCCATGGAGGCTGGGTGTGCTCATGGTTGTGGTTCCTCAGACAGGGCTGTACCCCCTGGAGAAGCTGAGGAGTTTGTAGAACAGGAAATTAAATCTTTGCAAGGATGGGCTGCTGGAGGCCAAGCCCCGTGCCCAGGAAGGGAGGCCCCTGGAAGTGGAGMCSCTGGCACAGCACGATGTGACAGAGRCTGGGGGAGCTCAGCTGGCCGAGCTCCCTCCTGCAAAAGGTGCTTTTACACATGGGAAAMGATTGTTTGAGGAGTGGTGGGGAGCAGTGAGGAGCTGTCCCTGTCGGGGTGACCCCGGTGGGAGGGCAGGGCCATGCTGTGCCATTCCCGATGTTCCAGCTGTGCCATTCCTGATGTTCCAGCTGTGCCATTCCCGATGTTCCAGCTGTGCCATTCCCGATATTCCAGCCGTGCTGTTCCCAGTGTCTGGGCTGTGCATCCTGCCCCGCGCTGTGTCCCTTTGTCCTTCCTTTGCTCCCATGTGAGGGTGGTTTCCTGTGCCGCGGGTGCGGAGGGCTGGGTCCCTCCTGCCTGTTTTCCTGCTGCCCTTTCGAGCCTGGGTGGCGCAGCAGCGCCTGTGCCAGATGCAATCCCAGTGCTGCTCCATCCCTGCCCTGCTGCCTCGGGACAGCCAGGAGAGGAGAGGGGGAGAAGAGTGATCCCAACGCTGCTCCATCCCTGCCCTGCTGCCTTGGGACAGCCAGGAGAGGAGAGGGGGAGCAGAGTGATCCCAGCGCTGCTCCATCCCAGGGCTGCTCCCTGCCCCTGCTGCCTCGGGACAGCCAGGAGAGGAGAGGAGGGAGCAGAGTGATCCCAACGCTGCCCCATCCCTGCCGTGCTGCCTCGGGACAGCCAGGAGAGAAGAGGGGGAGCAGAGTGATCCCAGCGCTGCTCCATCCCAGGGCTGCTCCCTGCCTGCTGCCTCGGGACAGCCAGGAGAGGAGAGGGGGAGCAGAGGATCCCAGCGCTGCTCCCATCCCAGGGCTGCTCCCTGCCCTGCTGATTGGGACAGCCAGGAGAGGAGAGGGGAGCAGAGTGATCCCTGTGGCACTGCCCAGCTCAGCCATGGCGTCTGCACAGGTGAGTGCCCCCATAACCACCATGTCCCAATGTCCTCCTAGCTGTGTCCTGCATGTGCCGTGTCCGTGTGCTGGGAGCTGTGCCCTGCCCAGGGGTCTGTGCTGGGGAGGCTTGGGAGCTCAGCCCTGACGTGGCCAAGGGAAGGAGCCGGGGCTGTTGGAACTGCTGAGGCTTCTGGAGCTCTCTGCAAGGGACAAGGAGCTTATTGCAGGGGATAAGGAGCTAACGGGTGCCAAAGCCCATTAAGGCTCCATGGGGCTCCCTGTTACCTGCAATAGGCACGTGCTCACCGGGCTTTCAGCGCTCTAATGCCACACCAGGATTYTGCCAAGGCTTTGCCCTACTCCCTCCTGTTAATTATTAACTGGAATTAATGAGATGAAGGGTGGAGAGATGCAGGGAGTGCTGCAGAGGATGCTCCCCTGGCCCATCACCCCAAGGACCCACTGGTGCCCCCAGAGCAAAAGCAGCACCAAAGCCTCCAGCCCCAGCGTGGGTTCTGCTGCCTGTGTGGCCTTCCTGGGTGTCAGGGAGCTGTAATCAGCTTCTCTGGAGTAAAGCAGCTTTCTGCAGCTGCCCTGGGCCATGAGCAGGGGGTGCCAGGAGCTGCCAGGAGCTGTGTGTCCCCTTGAGGACCCTGCTGCTGGGTGGCACTATTTGCTTTCCATTCCCATGGCTTCACCAGCTGCTGGAGGGTCTGGAAGGCCTTGGCCAGGCAGCACCCACTGGCCACATGAGTGGGTGGAGGGTGGGAGTCGCACGGGATCCCGTCCCTGTGCTTGGCAGGAGCAGCCAGGGCAGCAGCAGGGCCAGGAGCAGCTCTGGCTCAGCCGRTGCTCTCACCTATAATTGGCACCGAGGGGTTGCTCAATGCAGCAGTGAAGGCTGCTGGCTAATTAGTTTATTCTCTAAAACAGCCTCTCAGTAGCAGCTCGGTGAMCTGGGAAAGGCCAGGGCTGGACAGGGCTGTCATTACCTCATTAGGCCAGCTAATGGAGCTGGGAACACAAACCTGTGCACGCTCCGCTGTGACACAGCAGCCGTGGGTCCGTGAGTCCCTGGTGTGCTACAGGCACCCCTGAACATGGGGAACCTTCCCGAGGGACAGCGCCGAGCAGCTGCCCTGGCTCCCGGCCCCACCACAGCCCAGGGGAAGTGGCTTTTCCAGCGGCCGAGCAGTGTGAGCGGGCTCGGGCCGCCCTCCCTGCGGGGCTGCGGGAGCGCTATCAGCCCGACGCTCCCGCTGCCACAATCGCTGCTTTGGTTCCTCAGATGGGTGGGGAGTGGAAACCCGGCGTCCCTTCCCGTAAAAAACAACAGGGCTTCGTTATCAGGGCCRCAGTGCTCGGAATAGCACCGATGGAGCTCCCAGCCTTCTCCATCCCTTCTGCTCTCTCTGGAGCTCTCCATGGAAACGGGATCAGCATCATCCCCAGGAGTCCCACAGCCACGCTGGGTTATCAGGGCTGGGGCTCCGAGCTGGCACCAGAACAGCTGTGCCCTCCCCGCATTGAGAGGATGCCCGATCCCTGTGCCCTCCCTGCATTGAGAGGATGCCCGATCCCTGTGTGCTCCCCGGTCTGGGAGGATGCCCCGGTCCCTGTGCCCTCCCTGGTTCCTGTGCCCTCCCTGGACTGAAAGGATGCCCCGGTCCCTGTGCCCTCCCTGGTCCCTGTGCCCTCCCCGCACTGAGAGGATGCCCGGTCTCTGTGCCCTCCCTGGACTGAAAGGATGCCCGATCCCTGTGCCCTCCCCTGTCCCTGTGCCCTCCCCGCACTGAGAGAATGCTCCGTGCTTCGGGACAGGTTGGTCCTTCCCTCCCCAGGACCTGCGCTTCCATTCAGCAGCAGGGCAGGTTCCAGTGCTTGCTGACATCCGAGGGCAGCGGTACAGAACCGGAGAGCTGCACGGCAGCGACTGGGCTGTGCCGATTTTCCCTGTTCCTCCCCGGGTTGCTCAGTGCATGGGTGATGCCGGGAGCGAGGAATGCAGGGCTGGCCGAGCTCCTCCTGCCGCTGGCAGCCCCGACAGCCCGCTCCTGCTGCCAGCCCAGCCCAGCCCAGGGCAGGTATCGCCGCCACACCCAGCCCTGTGCGCGGAGCCCTGACCCCGACACCCCAAGCCTGCGCTTGAACCCGGCCGCAGGTGGAGGTGATGCTCCGAGGAGGAGGAGGAGGGATAATTACTGGCCCGGGCCGTCCTTGCGTGRTTCGTGGTCCAGCGGCTCAGCAATTAGCGCTTGGGAGCGGCCGGGGAGGAGCCCCTCGTGATCCTTTGTCTCTCGGAGTTTCCCAGCAGAAGCTGCTCCCCGTGATTTGCTCTGAAGTGTCGCTGCCCCAGCTGAACCTGTGCGGCAGCTGCTGCCTCACCTGCCCGCAGGTCCGGGCAAAGAAAACGCTGGTCCCTCCGTAAAGCCAACATCACAGTAGGCTCTGATTATATCTTGCAAACAGTTGCAGTCACACATATCCATATTTTTTTTCACCCATGGAGAATTAATGATAGAGAAAAATTAATTTTGATTAACAACAACTGTTGTGTCTCTAAAAGGGATTTTTTTTTAATGAGATTTTTTTTTTTATGCCAGAATAATCCCAAACTGATGCCTCAGCCAGTCCTCTGAGGAGATGGGATRGGTACTCCAGGAGCAGGGAGAGCTGAGGCAGGTGGAGGTGAGGGCTGGTGCTGGAAGGAGAAGTGCAGCAGGACAGAGGGCTGTCAGTGGCTGGCTTGTCACTGTCACCTCTGCTCCACGCTCAGCTCCTGCATCCCCCAGGGCAGTGCTGGAGGCTGCAGGAGTGCTGGGCCAGCTGGAGCTGGGAGCATGGCAGCTCTGCCCGGCTGGGACACTGGTGACTGAAGTTTTGGTGGGTCACCTGCAGAGTGTGGGCACCTRGTGTGCCACCCCAGCACCTCCTGCCCTGGTGTGTGGCAGCCGGGGGCTGTCCCCAGCAGAGCTGTAACCAAAGCTGGGAGGTGCCCCAGTGGTGTCTGGTATGTCCCCTGGCCCGAGTGGGGAGCACTGGGATGAGAGCCCTGCATCCACTGCCATGGTTCTACTTTTAACATGTTAAGGACCGTGTCTGTAACCTGCCCTAATTTTAGGTCTCTGGCGCTGAATCCCGCAGGGAAGGATGAGTGCAGGTGTAAAATTAGCTGGATTATTCTGGGCTGGCTGTGCCCCACCACAGAAACGTCCAGCTCAGCCATGTGTGTGCTGCTGCCCCCCTGCTCCCACCTCAGGATCAGCCTGCAATCAGTCTTGTTATCCACGTGGAGGTTTAGAGGGAAAGGACACCATCCCTGCATTCAGGAATTGATCCACGTTAGGGGCAGCTAAACAGAGCAGCCTTGCAGTCCCAGTGGTTTGGCTGGGAAGAGATTGGGAAGCAYAGGCTGAACAAGGATAAATGGTGCGTTTCTAGGCTCTGCCACAGCTGGAGAAGAGATTATGTGAAATAACTAACATGGAAATGTTAATCAGCATTAGCTGTAGCCCAAATTCCATTACAGGAATGCTAAACAAAGAGAAGGAAAGGACTGGGATTAGGGTGGCTTGGCAACAGGCTGTCCTCCCCAAAGTTTGGGTCGCATGCTCCAGGATTTAAGCTGATATTTAAAATACAAGTSATTTTCTTTCCCTCCTCAGTGCAAACACCAGAATGTCCAGGTGCAGAGCAGCTGCCAGCAGCACATGGAGTGTGCAGCAGCCTGGAACACTGCTGAGGACACAGCACAGCAGCAGCTCCTGAGTGTGAGCACAAACGTCCCTGCCCAGGCTGCTCCTGGCACGGCACTGCCAGGGACTGGTGTCACAGAGAGGCAGTGACCAAGGGGGCTGCAGGGGACACGGCCAGGCCGGCCAGCTGAGGGGACTCTGAAAGGACATCTCTTGGGGTTTGGTTTTTCCTGCCTAGTCATGATCTCCTGAGCTTTTGGGGTTGTAATGCTGAATGTTACCTTGTCTTCAACTGTTCACTCCCTGGCTTCAGTACTTTTCCCTGCTTGCTTTGTCCTGGCCCTTTTTTACCAAGTTTTCAGAGTTAATATTTCTGAAGTAACTCAGGTTCCTCCTGTTCTTCCCCTAAGGAGCCAGGCTGGGAGAGCTGGGGGTRCAGCCTGGAGAAGAGAAGGCTCCAGGAAGATTTTAGATCCCCTTCCAGGGCCTAAAGGAGCTCCAAGAGACCTGGAAAGGGACTTTGAACAAGGGCCTGGAGGTACAGYACAAAGGGGAYTTACTGCACACAGCTTTAAGGTCCCTTCCAACCCAAACCAGTCTGGAATTCTGTGATCCTGTGTTCTCTTTCGAGCTGGAAATGCAGGAGGACGTGGAGCTGTGGAGTCTGACACAGGGGAAACCCCTAGGGCAGAGTTCACCCCAGTCCAGCAGAACTGGAAGGGTTTGGATTTAGCTGTGCCTCTTCCCCCAGCTGCACTCTCCTGGAGGGCTGCTGGGCCCTGCAGGGATGGAGAGGGAGCGAAGCTGTGCAGTCACACACGCTGTGATCTCTGCGTACAGCTGATTGCTGACAGGCTCTTGTGGCAGAGGCCACTCTGGAATGCATCCCAGGCTGGATGTGAGGTGGAATTTGAGTGTGAGAGTTGCCCTGTAGCAGGACAGAAGTTATTTTCTCCATGGYGTTTGCAGATTGCTCACTGCACTTGAGTGATGGAGCAGGCAAGTGTGTTCAAACAACAGAATCCAAGAGCGATGGGCACTGACACTGAGCAAGCCAGGCTGAGTCTCACCAGCTAAAAGAAACCCTGAACTGAGGAGCAGGAGTTGCCCCCACAGCCAGGGAGGCATTCCCAGGTGGGATGCCCACCAGGGAAGCATTCCCAGGTGGGATGCCCAGCCAGGGAAGTATTCCAGGTGTGATGCCCATGGCAGAGAGGCATCCCCAGGTGGGATGCCCCATGGCAGAGAGGCATTCCCATGTGGGATCCTCATCCAGGGAAGCATTCCCAGGTGGGATGCCCAGCCAGGGAAGCATTCCAGGTGGGATGCCCCAGCCAGGGAAGCACTCCCAGGTGTGATGCCCCAGCCAGGGAACCATTCCCAGGTGGGATGCCCAGGTGTGATGCCCAGCCAGGAAGCATTCCCAGGTGGGATGCCCCACGGCAGAGAGGCATCCCCAGGTGGGATGCCCCATGGCAGAGAGGCATTCCCATGTGGGATCCTCATCCAGGGAAGCATTCCCAGGTGGGATGCCCAGCCAGAAAGCATTCCCAGGTGGGATGCCCAGATGTGATGCCCCAGCCAGGGAGGCATTCCCAGGTGGGATGCCCCACGGCAGGTGCCATCTGGCCACACTGGAGGGGCTGATGTCGGGACAGGGTCTGGTGCCTGCCCCAGGCACTCCCCACACCAAAAYGGCATGGCACAGCACTCCCAGACAGGTTCCCAGGCTGTTTGGGTGCTCTGCCCACGGGTATTTTTTGCCTTCTCTTGAAATGACAAGACTTTGAGCAAAGCCAACCTTGAATAGCTCGGCAGGGAGCCGGCTCAGGTTTCCCAGCTGCCGAAGCCATCCAGCAGGTATTTCGGGCAGCTGGAGGGTGCCGCTGGAATTAGGACACAGAGTGCCTGCCCCTTCTCCCAGCACTGCTCCAAGGGCTGGGGCCTCTGCTCCACGGAGATCAGCTCCCGGATTTGCGCACAGATTGCTGCCTAGCAGGAGGGGCAGCTTCTTTCCAGAATGAATCCTATTCACAGGAAACGCAGTCCCCGTTTGCCATCGGCCAGCATCCAAGAGAGAGCAGTACCAGCAGACACAGGWTTTATTTTGAGTGCCATGAACTCGGGGGTGCAGTAACTGGTGTGAGTGACGGTTGTGTGCCAGCCTCAGGTCACCCTGCTCTSCTGTGCCACCCTGGGGGCTGTCCATGCCCAGCCTCTCTCTCTGMTCTGTGAGCCCAGGCTGGTTTGGCTGCTGCAGGTTCAGCTGCTCCCTCCGAGCAGGCAGGAGGTCAAACCCCGCTGGTTTCCCACTGCTCAGAGCAGATGGAGAGAGGGAAGGCCCGGCCAAGATAATGGAGATAATTTGCGAGGCTCGGGGAGCTGTGTGGGGTTTCTCTGGCTTCAGGAGACGCTGCTGGTTGGGAMTACTGTGGGAGACACTGGGGTTGCTATTATTGCACTGCAAATCCTGCACGCCTGGATGGTTGCTAACCTGGGACCCAGCTTGCTTTGCTCCTCATCACCCTAAAAATGAATCCAGGATCTCTCTGGTGCTGACAGGAGTTCCCAAGAAGAGACAGAGGGTGAGGGAGCTACTGAAGGTCACGAGGCTCCKGTTTCACTGTTGATCCATTTGAGCTTAAAGAAGGCTCCGAGCTGCTGACGGTCCAACCCCAGCCATCACACACACACAGGGATAAGAAGCTTAGGAAGAGCTCTGCCTTTGCCACTGACTCTAAAGCTTTGGAAAGTGCACTGTGGTTGCCTGGGAGCTCTGGTTTCCAGCGCAGCCCATCCGTGAGGATGGAGGGGATGTGCTGATGACAGCAGCTATTTGAGATGTTTTTCCCTGAGCTGGGCTGGCTCCCCACAGATAGAGCATTGTCTCCCTGAAGACCTGTCTGCAGCTCTGCCAGTGCTCTGATGGATTTGCACACTGTTGCCACAGAGTCCCATTTTTCTCTCTTTTGCTGCAAGTGAAACAGTTAAACTGCAGCATGGTCACTCCCTGGCCAGACTGCTCTGTGCAGGAAGGCATTCAGCTCTGGTTAAYTTCCTTTTGATCTCTACATTCCTTTGGCTCCTTATCACTTCTCCTTATCCCTGCTGCTAGTCTGTCCTGCCATTTACCATAGTCCATGACAAGGCTTTATCTCCAGGATCAAACCAGTCCAGGGGAGATCAGAGTTTCTCCTGACATTGCTCTGTCCCCTGGTGCAGCCCCCCTGGTTCGAGGTCCCCTTTGCCTCCGTGTTCCAGGAGTTGCATAATCCCATGGAAAGCCTGCCTGCTCTTGCTGATAAACCAAGGCAGCAGCAAACCCCACTTCTGTTTGAGGTGAGGGGAACCAGAACGTATTGGCAGCAATGTCCTGATGGGAACGTGAGAAGCTTTTGCTCTGTCCCTTGATCCCACTTCTGTTTCTAATTCTATTCCCACCCTCGGGTGTGACCAGAGCACCGTGGCACAGTTCAGTCTGTGTGGGACACACTGCCCTCGGTTCACTTGGGAACTCAGCTCCCTTACACTTGCTGGGAAGTGCTGCTTAATTAACACCATTTACCACACAGATACTGCCACCACAGTGAGCACGGGCTTGCTGGCTGTCCTTTGAGAGTGAATTTGCTTCCTCTCAGCAGSTGAGGTGCTCAGCAAGGCTTGGAGCTCCAAGGAAAGATGCCTTCACTGAACACCTTCCCCAGTGACATTCCAAAACTTTCTCCTGGCATCTAGAACAAGAGTTTACTGCAGTTCAGAAAATTAAATTCACCACTCCCCTGAAAGCACGTGTGAGTGGGGAAAAACTGAGGAGCTGTTTTCAGTCTTCATCCACAACCRGAACTTTACCCTCTTCTGCTGCCAAAACAGATTCCCTTCCTTTGGGGCGTTTTCTTCTTTTGGGATGTGTTTTAATCCGCACTGAATCCGCGGGACAGCGTGTTCTCTTGGCTCTCTGGCAGCAGCAGGCAGCAGCCCTGGTTTCTACACCCACTTCTGACCTGACGAACGGCCCTGGAAGCCGTTCCCCACCTGCTGCCAGCGCTGCCCTGCTGGCACCGCGGCCCTCAGGAGCTCCTGCCAGGCACGGTGTGTGCACACGCTGGCTCTGGGCGCAGGCTGAGCGCTGCCGGTGCCTGCCGGGCACTGCTCTGCGGCAGCCGCCAGCAGCGAGGGACGGCAGCCAAGCTGGCAGCGGGCACTCGCCCGGCTCCCGAGAGGTTGGCACACGCTTTGTTTTTCCCGAGCTCGGCCTCAGGCCAGGCGGGCTCAGAGCTCAGTGTGCAAACACTGCTGAGCGCACGGTGCCGTCTAAACATGTTCCCTTCCTCCTCCCTTTCTGGGAACACAGGACAAGATGGGGGTGAAAGGAGTGAGGAGAAAGGAGGAGGTAGTGATGTGGCGTCGGGCTCTTCTCCCAGGGAACAGCCCACAGGATAAGGGCAAACAGCCTCAGGTTGTGCCAGCAGAGGTTTAGGCGGGATATTAAGAAAAATTTCTTCACTGYAAGGGTTACCAYGCTTTGGAAGAGGCTGCCCAGGGAAGTGGTGAAGTCATCATCCCTGGAAGTATTCAAAAAACCACTTGGATATGACTTTCAAGGAAGAGGTTCAGTGCTGAACACAGTGGTGTTGCATGGTTGACAACTGGACTTGATGCACTTAGAGGTCATTTCCAGCCRRAACAATTCTCTAATTCCATGATTCTCTGGAGCTTGGACACRGGTTTGCTTTGGCTATGTGTTGTTAAACCTTACCATTGCTTGTCTGTATGTCCCTGGGGCCGTGTCCCCTCCCCACGCAGCAGTGCAGGTCTGTGCACACCTGGCTGGCACACCTGGGGATGGGCAGGAGCTGCCCTGGGGAAGGTGGGAGCCAYGCAGGCTCCAGGGCCTGGCAGTGASCGTGTGTGTGCTCCTGCCCATGTGGRCACTGCTGCTGTGGGGACATCCCTGCTGTGACCCTGGGACCCGGGTCTGAGGGACATGGGACAGATGTGTGTGTCCTGCTGGGGACACTGCACCCAGCGGGGCGGCAGATACTCCACAGCAACAAGGCCCCTCTATCCTTGCAGTGGAGACTGGGTCTCTTCCCGGGCTCAAGAGCAAAGGGAGATAAAATTATATTCTCCTCTCTGTGTGTGCCTGGCATGGGGATTAATTTATCCGCATGATTAAGGCAGCAAGTGATGCAGGAGGTGGCTGGGTAATTTAATGACCCAGGTGGAAATAGAAAGCCAGGAGCGTGTTTCCCTTTCAGTCGTGCTGGGGTTTGATTTTTATGTCCTGTTACAAATGGATTGATAAATGAACCCCCTGGAGAASTGGAATATATTCACGCTGATCTGCTTCTCTGTCGTATGAAACTGCTGAGAGCCAGAGCTTGCTGAGCTCTTTTTGGGGACAGATGTGGCCATGGCTTGTGCAGAGGGGGCTGCCCAGCTCCTGTGTGGCTGCAGGAAGGRGTCACTAAGCACAGGTGGGGTCCTGGAGTCACATCCCTATGGATATGGGCCTCAGTACCACCTCATTTTGGGGAGTGTGTGACCACCTAGCTCTGTGATTTTGTGACGGATTCAAAAGCTCTCTGGGTTCTGGCYGGGTAAGAGAATGGCACAAATGCTCTTCCACTGGAGCAGAAACACAGCTCTGGCACTGTAACRCTGGAAATCCCACCGTGCTGCAGCAATTCCTTCCTCCTGCCTCGCTGTACAGTTTGGCTCCAATTAGTTGGTCTCGCCTGCTACATGTGCAGGCCAGCWCCGCTTCTATTTCAGGGGAACTTGCCAGAGATTAATTAGATCCCAGGCCTGCAGAGGACCAGCCAGCACATTTCGTGTGCCATTAACTCGGCACTTATCAGGCGAACATTGTGGGGATAAATCTCCCCTTTGTTGTGCTGCTGTAAGCGAAGGTTGTCACAAAGATGAGCTTTGAGCAGACACAGGGTGATGGTTTGGGAGCTGCATGAGCTGCTCGCAGAGCTCAGACACCAGCCCCGGTCTGCTGGAACTGCTGAGGCACAGCATCCACCAGGCCCTGAGTCAGGGCACAGGGATGTGCAGTGTCAGCCCCTGCTCCAAGGAAACCTGTGCTCTGAAGGGGAAAATCCCAGACAGAGAAGGCATGGAGTGGGGAGAGCGGGGAACAGATCTCCAGCAGGAGCTCCAGGTTTCTGTTTGGAGAGCACYAAGTGACCTTATCTCACCAGCCTCAGGTTGTGCTCTGCTCTTGGTGCCCACGCACTGGGAACACAAACCACAGCCTGTCTCTTATACACATCTAGATGTGTATAAGAGACAGTATCTCACCAGCCTCAGGTTGTGCTCTGCTCTTGGTGCCCACGCACTGGGAACACAAACCACAGCGGGCTGGCTTGTCCTGGCTCGTCTCGCTTCCAAGAGAGCTGCGAGAACGTCTGGCCAGACAATGAGGGACAGGAGCCAAGAACCAGGAATGGAGTGATGGCAAGAGCGAGACAAAATCAGGGAGCAGAAACAYAAAGCGGCTTGGAGCAACCTGGTCTGTGGAAGCTGTCCRTGCCCATGGCACGGGCTGYAACTGGATGGCCTTTAAGGTGCCTTCCAACCCAGAGCACTCCAGAATTTTATGATTCCATGATAAATCATCTAGCTAATCATCTAGAGGGGATGGGGCGTGCAGAGGGGTGATGTAGTGGGAACTGCACGCCAAGAATCTTAACAGCAGCAGCCTGAATTAATTTGAAGAGCYAAGTGAGAAGTCTGGAGAAAAAGCCTGCAGAAGTGTCCAGAATGAGGGAATAGTCCTGGCAGTGTGGTCAGGGAAGGGCCAGYCGTGGAATCTGCCCGGACTGCGCTGGAACAGCCCGGCCTGGCCTGGGGACTGTGAGGTGAGGCTGSTTAGCTGGGCTCCCGGGGCTGCCACTCACACCCACAAGTCAGGCTCCAGAAACTCAACGTGAAACATCTTGTTCTGGCGCTGACACATCGGCCTGGGAGATGGTGTTCAGATAGGGAACTTCCTGCTTTGACAGCAGGGCAAAATCGGGAAGGTTCTGCTCCAGCTGCCCGGGCTGAAGGCTCTACCCTGCACTGAGCTGGCCAGAGAGAACCGCAGTGTGCCCGGGACACGCTGCCCTGGGATGGGCTCCAGGGGGACAGCTGGATCCCAAGGCTGTAGTGTCACCCTCCCAGTGCCACCCTCTCAGTGCCATGCTCTCAGCGCCATCCTCTTCAGCAGTCAGACTCTCAGAGCAGCACTGGCTGAGCCCAGGGCTGGATCCAAGGCTGGAGGCCACCCTCTCAGTGCCACCCTCTCTATGCCATCTCTCAGAGCAGCACCAGCTGAGCCCAAGGCTGATGTCATCCTCTAGTGCCACCCTCCCAGTGCCACCCTCTCAGTTCCACCCCTCCAGTGCCACCTCTCTAGTGCCACCCTCCAGTTGCACCCTCCCAGTGCCACCCCTCTTCAGTTCCACCCTCTCAGTGCCACCTCCCAGTGCCACCCTCCCAGATGCCACCTCCTCAGTGCCACCCTCTCAGGTGCCACCCTGTCCCAGTGTGAGCCCTCAGCAGAGCCGTGGCTCCCGTGGCGCGCGTAGCAACAACGTGTAGGATGTGTGTGATTATCAGGGGACAGGGATRGGCGCTGGAATTGGCCGAGCACTTGGAACTGCTCCGCACAGCTTCTCGGCACTGACTCGAGAGCAAGGAGTTATTTTTAAGATTCTGCTTTCCCTCGWACTGGAATGACTCAGAAGGAGCTTCCTTTAAACAGCACAGATTTGGTGGGAAAAGGGAAAGCTACTGGTGTTAGCTTGGCCCTGAGAATGTGACAATATTTTTGTAAAGGTGAAACTTTTGGTAAACTTTTGGTGAGAGGTGTTTGAAGCTGTGGCTTCTGCTCCAGGACATGCTGGAGTTCTGTTGGTGACAGATGCTGCCTGAAACATGGCTCTTCAGGGAGAAAAACACCACAAACTTTAAAAGGTGTTTGGGGCATACACAGCGAGTCTCCAGAGAGCCCCAYTCTGGGATTAATCCGTGCTGGACGAGGGGTCAGAGTGCCCAGGGGAAGGTTTCCACCTGGAGCTCGCTGGGCTCCCCAGCCACCCCGCTGTGCACAAAATGAGCTCATTTTTAACAGCACCATTTTCTTTCCTTCTGAACAGGCCACCTATGGAGTAARGCAAGTGTTTGAACAGGGCTTGGCCAGATTGATTAAAAGGCAGTGACATTTACCTCCAGCCTTGCTTATATTAGAGATCCATTGATCAAACAGCCCCGTTCCAGCTCTAATATGCAAGGTCTTAAACCCAACCCATGGGCTGTAATTAAYTAAATCTTAGATAAGCTTTAAAACCTTCTGTCATCAGTGCAGTGTGATGGGGCTGTGGGGAAAGTGGTGTGAGAAGGGGACAGTAAATAAGAGTTAGGACAAGGAGAGCTGAACTCAAACTCGGACATGCTCACGCCGAGGCTGGAGTTCATTGCCTGTTTAAGCCGCTGCCTATGCCGAGCTCGGGCCTCTGCTGCGTGACCCCTTCATTCCTTTGTGCACACAGGTCGTGTTTATTGCAGCGACTGTTTGCACGGCGGCCATTGGTTCGGTGAGCAGGTGAGCGGCAGGGCTCTGAGCTTCCTTCTCAACCACCGGGAGCTCTGTACTTGGAGGGACAGAGGCAGGGTCCCCCCGGCACCAGGTACACCTGTCCCGGTGCTTTTCCCGGCTCCTTTCCCGGTGGTTATCCCGGAGCCGCAGGATCCGCAGCCGCACCCTCTCTGTGGTGCCCTGAGGGGCCGCCCCGGGCCAGAGCGCCGCCCCGCCCGCCGCGCGCCTGCCCCYCCCGCAGCGCGCCCCCTGCCGGCCGGGCGGCTCCGCGCCGCCAGCACCCCTCCACCGCGAGGAAGTCCCTCCCCTCCACCCCGCTCGCTGATTGGGCGCAGCTCCCGCGAGGGCGGGCGGCCATTGGCTGCGGCGCGGGTGGGCGGGGCGYGGCCGGCGCGTCCCGGCCGTGGCGGCGGCGGCGGGAGCGCGACGGGGCCGGTGCGGTGCGCGCCCCCCGGCCGCGGCCGCGCCATGAAGAGCCTCAAGTCCCGGCTGAAGAAGCACGAAGCGGTCATCGGGGGCAGCGCGGTGGGTGCCGGGGCACGGCCCCGCCTGGCTGGGGGGTCCCGGCGGGGCAGAGCACGGGGAGCTCCCGTTTCCTGGGGTGCGGCAGAGCACCGGGGTCCCGGGGTTCGGAGGGGCGGAGAACGGAGGGTCCGGCTCTTGGTGCGCAGAGCACCGGGGTCCCGGGGTCTGGAGGGGCGGAGAACGGAGGGTCCGGCTCTTAGTGCGCAGAGCACCGGGGTCCCGGGGTTCGGAGGGGCGGAGAACGGAGGGTCCGGCTCTTGGTGCGCAGAGCACGGGGGTCTGGAGGGGCGGAGAACGGAGGGTCCGGCTCTTAGTGCGCAGAGCACGGAGGATACCGGTGTTTGGAGGGGCGGAGAACGGAGGGTCCGGCTCTCGGAGCGCAGAGCACGGGGGTCCCGGTGTTTGGAGGGGCGGAGAACGGAGGGTCCGGCTCTTAGTGCGTAGAGCACGGGGGTCCCGGTGTTTGGAGGGGCGGAGAACGGAGGGTCCGGCTCTTAGTGCGCAGAGCACGGGGGTCCCGGTGTTTGGAGGGGCGGAGAACGGAGGGTCCGGCTCTCGGGGCGCTCAGAGCACGGGGGTCCCGGGGTCTGGAGGGGCGGAGAACGGAGGGTCCGGCTCTCGGGGCGCAGAGCACGGAGGATCCCGGCTCCCCGGGGACTTGGCGGGGAGCGGAGAGCTCGGGGAGCCGCGGTAACGCGGGGCAGGGAGAGCCCGGGATCCGTGGGAGCGATCCGGGCTCGGGGCGCTGCGCTGGAGGAGCGGCACCTCTCGCTCCGGCTGCCCCTGCAGGTTCCCTGTGCCCGTCCGCTGCCTCCTGGCTCCAGCACAAATTAACGCCTTTTTCCCCAAAACCTTGGGGAGCCGGTGCGGGGCCGCCGCGGGGCACGGGCAGGAGCGGGTTCTGCGCTAGGAACTGATGTGAAATCGGAGCGCTCCTGATGGAGGAATTGCTCGGAAAGTGGGCAGGAAGCTGGTGAGCGGGCGGCTGTGGTTGCCGGTCATCCACTCTGGAATGCAGAGCCGAACCAGGCAGAACCTCTGGAAATGCACCTCTGTCACGGTGCAGTTCTCTGTCCCTTCTTGTCCGGCTTCCAAAATTTAGGCTGGTTTTAGCTGGCTCTAACCGGCTTTCTCGGTTTTTATTTTCACTTCATTCATCCCTGCGGATGACTTTTGTTCAGGGAGGAGGTTTTTGTGACTGGAGAAAGCCGTGTTTGGAAACTGTTGGCGCGGTAAATCACCTTTAATTGTGCCTGTTCGGTAAATGCTTCCTCGGAAATCCGTGCCGAGCTGTCCCCGTGCTCCTCTGCTGAGCTCGCCGCTGGCTACGGGGAACAGCGGGACAGGGAGGTGAYTGCGAGGCACTGGATTTTATCAGCCGTCCTTTGAGATAGTGCTATCTCCAGAGTCCTGCTCTGAGGATGTTACCTGGCAGTCCCAGCCCCTGGGGAGTGGCTGGAGCTGCTCTGAGGTGCTGCCCCGGCTGATGACAGCTCCCAGGATCCACGGAGCTCAGCAGTGATTCATGAGCCTGTTATGAGGATTTGTCATGCGTGGGCTGGCCCTGCTCTGTGTTCATTAGCTGTCCTGTACTTTAGAGCTGTTTGTTATTCTCAAATTAGCCCGGTAATTACATTCAAACAAAGCCTGGCAGCACCTGCGTTTGGTTTTGAATAGACATGGAGATRTTTCACTTCCAATGAACCCTCTCTTCAGAGGAGGTTTGAGCAGCCTTAATACCTTTGAGAGCTGAAGTTGCTCTAAAATAGGCMAAGGGAAATTCTTTCAGCYAGATCCTGTAAAAACAGGGATTTTTCTCCATAGTAGACTTACTTCCCCTGTTTATTACATAGRTTGGTTGTGTGATCACTCCAGCATCTCATCGAATAGCGACTTTTAATCTTCTCCGTGGGGGYCAGAGCCATCCCGGCGGGTGTTTGGGATGAAGCTGGTGTCTGTTCRGCTGGAAGGAGGGCAGAGGGTGGGATCCCTGCCAGCGGCAGCTTCAGAGATCCTGCGTGAAAGGAGCGCACAAGGGCTGCCTGTTTGGGAAACCTCATCCCTCCCTCCTCTCCCCACCCAGCGCTGCTTCCTGCGGGGTGGAGAGAAACCTKATCCAGCCTGCTTTTGGGAGTTTTCCTCCAGGTGAAGGTGGCAGTGATGTGCCTTCTGATGGGAATGGCTTTGTTACTGATTTGTCATGGAGGGAAGCCACGAAAAGCAGCAGAAAGTAAAAACCARYTTAGTTATTACCAATTCCARYGTTATCCAGAACCTGAAAGTGGAATTACCTGGTTTTGTCAGCTCCAGCTGGCTGCTGGTGCTTGGAAAATCATCTGAGCAGCGTGTTCAGTGCTCTGCATAGTGAGACAAATGCCTGGCATTAGCAGGAGGGCAGGCTGGAAAGTTGGATGTGGGCTTCCGTGGGGCTGAAGGTCAGAGGAGGTGCCTCATCCACCAGCATTTACAGGAAAGATCCTAATTAATGTCCTCAACCCCACTGGGACCGCAGTGGGACCATGGCAGCTCCCACTGCTGTGCCTCTGAGATTCCAGAGTACATCCTGACACCACAAATGTGTGTTTGGGACCTGGATTGAGATAAGGAGATGTGTTCTTCAGCAGAGCTGGGCATTGTGTCTGTACCCATGAGATGCTTACTGCTTGGTCTCTCTTGAGAAGCTGATTGAGGAAGGGTTGGTTTGTTCTGCAAAACAAACCTCTTCTCTCTGGTCAGACCTTTGCAAATGGACCTTCAGAGTTCTGACTGTGGCCTCTGCAGGGGAAAAGGCACCTGCTTATTGCTGTAACTCTGGGGGGACAGCTGGGGAGGGCTCTGCTCCGTCTCAGGTGTGTTATCCCCTCAGCTGAGCCTGGAATTCAGGGAAGGGGCACCTGGAGTTACTGGGAAACCACCAGTGGGGCTCCTGCTGGTGCTCTGAGCAGAGCTGGAGCTGCAGCCCCAGGAGTGGGATCCCCATGGTTCAGGGGGCTCAGGTGCAGGAGGTGATGGGGCTCACATGGAGGGGGTGATGGGGATCACCTGCTGATGGTCCTCACCTGGGGGAGGTGATGGGGATCAGGTGCAGGAGGTGATGGGGCTCACCTGGGGGAGGTGATGGGGATGGGCAGATACAAAACCATGTGAAAACTCCTACCAATCCTCTCTCCCCTGGGAAAAGTGGTGCTGGGTTTTGTTTAATTAAGAGAAACCAAACCTGCCGTATAATTAGCGGAAACCATTGTGCAAGGAACAAAGGGACACCTGAGCTCTTGCCCTGGTATAATGAGCTGTGATTATTAAATGAATATCTGAACAAGCTGTGGAGTCAGTGACAGCTGAGCTTGTTCAAGGTTGTGTCAACACTCCTTTCCCTGTGGATGCTGCCCAGCTCTGTTAAGTGGATGAGTTTTCCTCTGGGAAGGCAGGAGTGGAGCTCTGTGGGGTGACCCAGTGCACATTAAACACCTGCTCCTGCCCTGTCAGCGGCAGGGAGGGCAGGTACCACCCCCTGCTCCGGGCTGCCCCTTCTGTCATGGGAATGAAGGATGCTGCTGGGATTTGCTAACTCATCAGCAGCCCCTCTTGCTGGATGTGCAGCAGCATCAATGGTAGCAGTGATTTATAGCCCCAGTGTGCTGACAAATGCACATTAGTAACCGAAGGGGTGAAGTGAAAACCAGGTGTTTGATCACCTAATTTTAACCCTTTAAAGGTTCAAGATCATTTACAGAAGAAGAGCCTGGTGCTGCTGGGGGCACAGGAGAGTTTGTACACGAACAAGACTTTTTGTGGCACTGTGTCCTGACTCTGCCCTGTGCAAGGACACAGAGCAGTTTGTCAGCCAGGCTCATCCCAGTGCCCTGACCCGTCAGCAGAATTTTCCAGTGCTGCTGCTGCRCTGGCTGGAGCAGTTCTGTCCTGTCCCCCCTCCCTGAGGTGACTTTGCCATGGCATCCTCCAGCACCCACAGCACTGTAATATTCCAATGTCATTCCTGGCCTGGCTGGGGTTGTTCCTCGGAGCAAGTTTGGTTCCAGGAAGCTTTATTCAGGCTCGTGCTAATGTGTTTGTTCTTGGAAAAAAAATCTCTTTGTGATTCATTTGCATTTAGTTAAGTGGAATTAGAGCTTGTTTGTGGGGTGAAGCTGAAGAAACACAACAGGCAATTTGTGGTGCAGCAGAAGCTTTGTGGTGCAGCCTGTTTACAGGTGCATTGTAATTTTCAGGCTCCGTAGAAAGGAGAGTTAATGCTTTATCGCTTTGGAATGTAGCAATTAAAAATATTTAAAAGAGTGGAGGTTCAGTGCAGGCCTGGGAGTTCAGTATCCTGAGCTGATGTGCAGACATAATTACACAGATAAGCTCTATGCTTATCTGCTTGGAGTTCACATGACCTTTTGTGTAGAAGCGACTTATGGAGTACTTTGTCAGTATTTAAATATTAATGCTAGCAAGCACATGCTGGGACAGCTGAGGCTGATTCCTGTTTGCACCACTCACTTCTGGCTGACCACGGGCTGGGTTTGCTGCTCCCTTCCCTGTGTGCTTGGGGCTGGTCCACTGTGCTGGATGCAGCACTCAACACACATTTCAGTCTCCCCTGACACTCCTGATGCTTTAGTGCTGGCTGACACAGCTGGGGTTTGCTTTGTGCTCGCTGGTCTCCTGTGTGCTGGTGCGCACTCACACCAGGTTTTCATTCCCCCTGACATCTCCTGATGCTTTAGTGTTGGCTACCACGGCTGGGGTTTGCTGCTCCTTCCCTGTGTCGGCTGGTTCTCTGTGCTGGGTGCAGCACTCACACCAGGTTTCATTCCCCTGACATCTCCTGATGCTTTAGTGTTGGGCTGGGTTTGCTGCTCCTTCCTGTGTGCTTGGGGCTGGTCCTGTGCTGGTGCAGCACTCACACCAGTTTCATCCCCCTGACATCTCCTGATGCTTTATGCTGGCTGGGGTTTGCTGCTCCCTTCCCTGTGGTGCTCGGGCTAGGTCTCTGTCGTGCTGTGTTGCTAGCACTCTACAGATAGTTCATCATCCCCTCGACTCCTGATGCTTTAGTGCTGGCTGACCACAGGCTGGGGTTGCTGCTTCCGTCCCTGTGTGCTCAGGGCTGGTCCTTGTGCTGGGTGCAGCACTCACACCACTTTCATCTCCCCTGACACTCCTGATGCTTTAGTCTGGCTGGGGTTTTGCTGCTCCCTTGCCCTGTGCTGGGTGCAGCACTCACACCACATTCAGTCTCCCAACGCTGACATTCTCCTGTGCTTGTGAATGTGTGCTGAGACTGCGGGGTTTCTGCTCCCTTCCACTGTGTGCTCAAAGGCTGCAGTCTCTCTACTGATGCTGGGTGCAGCACTCACATCAAGGTTCATCTCGCGCGCTTTGAACTACTCCTTGGTATTGCCTCTCCCGATGAATGGCAGCACACAGATCAATGGGGCCTTGCCTGAGAGCTCAGAAATTCCAGCTAATGGAGCCCTGGGCAGGCAGGAGCTGTGCTGCTCCCYCTGGCAGCTGGACTCTGACCCTGCTCCTGTTTCTCCCTGTTTAAAGGGGAGATATTCCTCCTGTGGGGTGAAGCCAGGCTGCAGCAGGAGCTCCCCTTTATCCAGGTGTGATGCTCCTGGTGTGTGTGTCTGCCCCGGGTACCAGGGATGTCCTCAGCAGAGCCCCAGCAGCTCTGATCACTTCTCTTGGTGTCCAGGTCAGGCTGTGCCTCAAGGCTGGCACTCTCAGGCTGTTTTATCAGTAAAGAGCTCTGGAGTTTTGTGTTGGCCATGAGATATGAGAAAGTTGTTTCAGAACAAAACTGGGACTGTTTTTAGTTGTTTGAGCTGGCTTTGCCTCCTGCAGGGYTTGTAGGCAGAATCCTTTGGCACTTCCAGTGTAGCCCCTGAGCTCTTGTGGCTGCTGCTGGTGGATTTTCCCCTGGCTCWGCCTGGAAGAGAGAAACTGGCACTGCTCTGGGGCACCTCTCACTCCTTGCAGCAGGAAATGTTCATTTTGAGAGGATTTTTTGACACGTAACAGAGCTAGAGGTAAATTTGAATTTTCTTGATTCTTAATGAATTGATCTTGATGGGATATGRTGACTTGGGAGGAACAGGGTAAAATCGGGAATGTTTCTGAGGAGATGTAGTTGCCTGCTTTAAGCTGTTTGRTAGGACACTGTTACCTGCATCAATGACAGGCTGCAGTTCCATTTAAACACACCAGGCACGGCTGTTCAGGTGAGTCTTTGACAGGAGTGTTTTCAGCACGATACCAAACCAGAGCAGGCCAAAGGGACCTGCTGATTTTTATCCCCCTTTGAGCTAAGCCTTGCCCACTTTGTGGCATTCAATGGCTTTTTTATTCCGGGGGATTTTTGGTGAATGYGGTGGTAACACAAAGTGCTGCCTGTGGGAAGGTGCAGGGTGAAACAAGAGCCCTGTGTTCAGGCTGTGTCTGGTTTTCCCTTGCACAGACTAAACCRACATCTCACTCCTGCAGTCTGGCACTCCAAAGCCTTTACACGTGGGGACAGACGTGTCCTGGGAAGTAAGATATACCTGTAAAATACAAAATGCCATTTCTGCTRGCCCCAGTGGGCTTTAACCCAGTATGTGCAGTATTTTTTCAGACAGGTGAGCCAAATTCTTCAGGAGACATGGGTTTAGTGGAATGCCCTTGCACTGCAGGGAAAGCTGCACCTGGGAAACATTTTTAAAAGAAACATTTTTAAAAGAAACATTTTTAAAAACCAGTTTTCTAATCTAACTTACCCTTTCATTCTGTCAGTGCAGTTTTAAAACAAATCAAAGCACTTCACAAGCCTTTGTCACTCTGTGCCACTGAAAGGACAGGGTGTGTCTGTCCCCACGTTGGGTTTGATGGCAACTGTACTCTGCCCTCTGGAGAAAGAGCAGGGACTCCKAGTGTGGGGCCTGGGGGACGTGTGAGCCTGGCCTGGCTCTGAAAGGGGTGGTTTGGSTTGGATTCTGGGAGGAYATTCCTCCTTGGGAGGGAGTGAMGRCCCTGGATCCCTGCAGTGCCCCAGGCCAGGCTGGCCARTGGGGCTGGGAGCACCTGGGACAGTGGTTGGTGTCCCTGCCATGGGGGGGTGGCACTGGGTGGGATTTAAACCCCTTCCAGCTGCTCCTGGGGTTCTGTGAAGGGCCACGCAGAGTGTGTGAGCTGTGCTGCGCTGGTGCTGGCAGTGTCCCCAGAGCTCTCTGCTCTCCTGTGTGCTTATGTCACCCACTGATGGCATTACAGGGGCTGTGTCCCTGCTGGGCTCTGCTGGGGACAGGATCAGCCTGGCCCCGTGGTGGCAGGAGCTGGGCTCACTTTCACAGCTTTATCCCAGCTCGCTGTGAAGGGCTTAGGAGCTGCTTTGAGTTGCAGCTGGTATTTCTGAGCTGGGTTAGGTGACCCTAGAGCCCATCCAGTCCCACCCCTGCCATGGCAGGGACACCTTCCACTGTCCCAGGTGCTCCAAACCCCATCCAGCCTGGCCTGGGACACTGCCAGGGATGCAGGGGCAGCCCCAGCTGCTCTGGGCACCTTGTGCCAGGGCCTCATCCCCTCACAGCCAGGAATTTCCTCCAAACARACCTAAAGCTCCTCTCCTCCTGTGGGAGGCCGTTGCCCCTTGTGCTGTCCCTCCATGCTCTGAAGTTGTACAGAGGGTGTGGAGGATGCTCAAAGCTCACCTGGACTCGAGGAGTTCCTGGGGAAATCAATCCTTTCAGCTCAGGAGGTTTGTCACTGGCTGAGAGCTGGGAGGGCACGTGGAGCAGGGGGTCTGTGTTCTGTCTCTGCTCTGGTGTCTGTCTTATCTGAGATGCTCTTATCTGAGGAGACACGGAGCTGGGCAGGGTTCCTGGCAGGCTGGGCTTGGGAAACAGGTGTGTTAACACAGAATGGGCAATGTCAGCCTTGGCCAGGCATSTGTGCTGTGCAGGGGGATGTAGCACCTCCAGAGATCTGCACTGCTGGGATCTGGTGATATTCCTGGTCTTAATTTTGGGGAAAAAAGTCTGAATTAGGCTGTACATTTCAGGTACTCTAAAGAGCATGTTGGAGTTGGTGCCTTTGAGCTCTCTGGGTTGAGCTGCCCTGGAGAAGGTTTAATCCCTGGGGTTTGTGTTTCCTGAAGCTGCTCGGTGCTGATGGAAGCTGCTCTGTGCCTGGCTGGAGCTGGGCAGGGCTGGGAATGTGGTTTAGCAATCCTAAATCTTGTGGTCAGGGCTGTCTCAGGAGGACATGCAGCACAAAGGGGCTGCAGGATGAGTGCAGCTCAGGAGACACGAGGAATGTCTGCAGGCAGATGAGATGGAGACAAAACCTTTGGGGTGACACCTGGAAGCCACAGTCTACCTACGTTTCTCAACCAAACAATTTTGGTCAGTGGGGCTTTCTTGTTGCTGCCACTTTGGGATGTGTATTTATTTCCCCCCCCAAAAAATAGCTTGAGGAGACAGACTTGGTTGTGGTCAGAAGACAACACAGTCACTGCACTGTTTTGGAGTGGCTCTGTCACATGGATGCTAATTGCAGAGAGGTCTTGGAAGGTTCTTTGGGGAATGTTGGTGCTGTGGGGCAAAGGCTGGTGCTCACACAGGGGACAGCTCACAACTTACCGGGAAAGAGAGAGTTTGCCCAAATCTGAGCGATTGATTTTAAATTTCTCTGCTGAGAAGATCCATTTATTAGGCTATTTGCCGCCTCTGGAGTGTGTCCTCCAGGGCGAGTGTAAGTGGTTTTCCTGGCCCTGGACCAGGTTTCTCTCCTGCAGACAAAACAGTGCATTGCTTGTCTTGTTGACCTACTCCTCTAAATATGGCACTTGGGAGATCTCCATTTAAATTTAAAACTTGTGAAAGGGGATTCTCCATCTCCCTCCTGTTAATCATTGTGCTGTCTGTTTAATGTTTTCACAGCCTCRGTGACTCCTCTCGTTTCACATGTTGGGAGACAGACTGGCAGCAGCAGTAAGCTGAAACCYGGTTTTATTCAGAAAGGGTTTCAGTGCTGTAAAAGGAGAATTTTTTTAAAGCAGAGGCATGTGTGTTTTCTAATTTAAAATGGGTTACATTTCTGTCAAAATAGGATCACGCATTCCATCTGCTCGGCGGCTGTAGCTGTCTGAAGTCTGAGCCTGAGTCTGGGTACGGCTCTGTGGCGCGGCGGAACGGGGKAGGAATTACTGCTGGAGTATTTCAGTCCTGCTGTGTTATTAGTGGTGCCGAGAGCGACCTTCCCCCGTGCGGGTGCCCGGTGGCCGTGAGGAGGAGCGTGTTTGTCATTTCCAAAGAGCGCTGGCTTGCCTGTCTGCYGGGCTGGGGACGTGCCTGGCCCCTGAGCTCACTGCCAGCGCCGTGACTCAGGGCACGGGCACGCCGGGAATGTATTAATAGCTATTGCTTTCTATCGCCTGCCTATCAAGTAGTGCCTTATCAGAAAATAGATCGGGCTGGCGAGGCTGCCTGCGTGTTGTTTACAGCTCCTGGGGTCTGGGCAGTATTTCCCTGAGCGCCGTCCGTCCGTCRGTCTGTCTGTCCGGCACTGAGCACGGCTCTGGGCAGCACGGCCGCACGCTCCTCTGGGTGTCCCAGAGTGATGAAGGCTGAGGATGATGCTGAGGATGGGGAGAGCACCGTCGGGGAGCCGAGCTAAGTGAGGATGGAGCAGGAGGAGCCGCGGGCGGCGCAGGGCAGCGGTTCCTCGCCGTGAGCGGGCGCGGATGTGACCAGGCTGGTGGCTCCTGGCACCTCGAGTTCAGCATGATTTGCTGGTTCTCCTGTGCAGCCAAGGACACAGTAGGTATCTTGGAGCTCTAGCTGGGGTTTCATATCCTGGCAGGAATTTACAAAAATTACTGCAAAATGTGCAAGCTCGGGTTGTGCAAATGGGGRGTAGTAGTTCTGTTTAATTGATGAGTGTTGTATCTCCTTAGCAACTCCTCCTGTGAGGAATCTTCCCTAAATGTGAAATGTGCTTGTTAAATATATAATGATTTAATCATGGAATGGTTTGGGTTGGAAGGGATTCTAAAGCTCATCCCAATCCACYACCTGCCYTGGGCAGGGGCACCTTCCAGCATCCCAGGCTGCTCCAGTGTCCAGCCTGGCCTTGGGCACTGCCAGGGATSCAGGGGCAGCCACAGCTGCTCTGGGCACCTGTGCCACGGCCTGCCCACCCTCACAGCCAGGAATTCCTTCCCAATATCCCATCCATCCCTGCCCTCTGGCAGTGGGAATGATTCCCTGTGTTCTGTCCCTCCATCCCCTTTTAAACTTAGTGCACCACAGGCCGTAGATACAAATGACTGAAGTGTTGGTTTTTTTTAAGTAATGCTTCTTTAATCAGAACTTTGATGAAATGGGAGCAGGGACTGGCTGGGGAGGATTTTTTGTCCATTTGGGTGAGTTGTGCTGGCAGGTATCAGCTGCAGAGGTGCAACCCAGCAATCCCACCCCTGTGTGAGCARCCAAGGTGAGATCTCTGTCCTGTAGGGATGGGAAGGCACCAGGAGAATTTCATTTCGGGAGCACAGGGTGTGATGCTGTGTGTGCACAGTCTCCAAGGTATTTGACATGAAAAGCTGAGCCTTGCACGAGGAGGTGGCTTTGCAGGGCAGCCTGTCCAAGCTGGGGAGGACATGGCACTGGTGATGTCACCAGCACAGGGACTTCTCAGGCCAGGCTGCCTTGGCTTTCAGGCTAATGGATGTGTTAATTGATTGYTGAGTCAGTGCTGCACCTCAGCCCGGCAGCACTGGTGCTAATTTCATTAGTGCTCTATTTTTATTACTCCTGTCACTTCTAGCAGGGCTGGACTGGGTTAGCTGCTGCTAAGCCTTCATGATTACAGTAATCTTGTTTATTGTGGGAAAGCAGAGTTAAGATTATCACCCAGAGTCTTTAGGGCTGGAAGGGCCCTCTGGAGATCCTCCAGGCCAGCCCCCTGCACAGGCAGGCTCACCTGGAGCAGGTGGGGTGGGGATGTCTCCTGAGAGGGAATCCAGCTGCTCCAGGGCTCTGCCCCTCTGTGGAAAGAAGTTCTTCCTCATGTTGAGGTGGAAATTCTTGTGTTTTAGTTTCTGGCCATTGCTTCTTGTCCTGGGTACCACTGTACAGAGTGGAATCATCCTCTGACACCTCTTGGAGATTTGTATGGATTGATGGGATCCCCTCTGCCTCCTCTGATCATGAGTGCAGCTCCCTTTTACAAATCACTGCAGATGCAGGTGGTGGCAGTGGATTTTTGGGGTTGTTCTCTTTTGTTTACCCTCTTTTACTTAAACAAACCCTGGGCTGGGGTTTCCTGGTTTAACGTTCTTCATGTTGTGAGGAATTTCTGACCCACAGTGAAAAGTAACTTCATGCACCCACAGGCTGCTTGTGTCTCACCCTTACCAACAAATTCTTTTGCTGTGAAGAGTTAGATTTGAATGTTATACTCCTGTTTTGAGTAAAATACTCCTTTGGAASCCTTGTTCTTCCCTTAAAAGCTCCTTGGATATCCAGTCATCACCGTCCAGCATGGATGTGAGGTTTCTGTCCCAGAGCAGTTTCCTGAAAAGCCCTGAGCCATCCAGAGGGATGGTTTGGCAGGGAAGAGATGAAGCTCTGCATTTTGGGATGGGAGGCTTGGCCCGGGGCCTGAAATTCCAAGTTTGAAGTGCACAAGAGAGGAGTGGGGGCTGAGGGCTGTCTGGGGCTGGATGGTGGTGGTCTATTTATAACTGGCTTGGGCTTTCTCTGCCCTCCACGGTGCTTTGGGAACTGCAGGCAATTCCAAACTATCAACTTTGAATTTCTTCCTTCTGCAGCTCAGTAGCTGTTCTTCCCTTGAACATCACACTTAGCTAATTTATGACCCACTGAACAGTCTGGCACAGCCAGGAAAAGCCATGTCCTGGAGTGTATTTTTAGTGCATCCATTTGTTGTCAGAATATTACAACTGAACAAAGACAAACTGAAACAGAATGAGGAAAACCAAAGAAATTTGATCCTAAAGGTCTCCTTTAGGACCCAAGTGGCTTAACCAGGCTGTCCCAGAGCTCTGCACATTCAGTGCCAACAACAGTGACAGGGCTGTTGCACAAATAGCTCCAAACATCCTGGTGGGTGCAGCGCTGTTTGTAAACCAATTTTGGATTTTGTTGTGGCTCAGCCCCGGTGGGTCCTGGTGCTCCATAAACTCACATCTGTGCTTGTGTCCCCCAGCTGAACCCAGACTGGAGCAAGTACGATGACAGGTTYATGAAGGCAGCTGAGAGGGGCGATGTGGAGAAGGTTTCATCCATCCTGGCCAAGAAGGGGGTCAGTCCCACAAAGCTGGATGTGGAGGGGAGATCCGCGTAAGTGACTTCCCGAGCTCGGGAATGGTGCTGGGGGGCTGCTGAAAATCATCCTCCTGCTCTAGAGTGTGAAAATCATCCTCCTGCTGCTCTAGAAACCTTCTTGGGTGCAGAAATCRGTGTAATACCTCATCTAAATCTAGCTCCACTAAGCTGGAGCCCAGCTGGCTGGAAAGGGAAACTCCCAAACAATCTTCACTTCGAGTGGGGATGAGTGTTTAAAGACTTGCTCTTGCCAGGTTTGAGTATTYGAGGGAAACTGAAACCCCACTGGTATTTCACCTGGTTCACTGATCCAGGTAAATAATGATTGTTTCTCAGGAAATTTGCCTTGTTCCTTGAAGTAATGTTTGCAGAACCCTTAACTCTGGATGCTGTCCAGAGCTGGCCCCTGTAGCACTTCCCTGCTGCTTTGTCTTTCCTGGCCAATATTGCCATTTCTGTGTACAAACCAGCTGTGCCCAAGCAAGGTATTTTCTCTTTTTTTTTTTTTTTTTTTTTTAGATTCCATGTTGTAGCATCAAAGGGAAACCTGGATTGCTTGAACACCATCCTGGTGCACGGAGTTGATATCACAGCCACTGATGCTGCAGGTGGGTTCCCTCAGAGGCCCTGAAAGGGCAGCCTGAAAATGCTCCCAGCTGGGTTTCATTCTGAAATAAAGTTAAGCTGGACCACAGGATAGCTCTTCCTTCTTTCTGTAGCTGGCAAAAAACAAATTATTTGTGTGGCTTGTTGCTGGTCTTGAGGAAACTGGCCTGTCATGGAYTTCATGAATGCAGCAGAACTTAAGGAATGTGGGTTTGTGCTGCTGTAATTGTGTTTATAATGTGCTCCAGACTCACTGGCGATATCAGCATTTCTGGGTGAGAACAACAGGATAAGAGCAGTGTTAAATGAACTCGAGGTGAGGATCCTGTGGAATGTTGTGGGAGGTGTTTGTGTGCCCAGCTGAGCCTCAGGAGCTCTGAACCTTCCASATTTCCTTGAGTGGTAGCAGAGTTTGTGGAAGGTTTTATGGAAGAGACAGTTAAAAACAGGTGCTAACTTTCAGGTTGTTACCTCAGAATTTAATAAGTTTAATWTGAATCMGAGAACAAGAAAATTTACAGAGATAACTCGGCCTCCTCCTCTTATGGGAGAGTTGATTTTTTAAARCCATGTGTGGAGTCAGATGCAGTATTTTGAGATTAWTTTCACAAATAAACTGTWASAAAGTGAGGTGTAGAGAGGAGATGTCTCAGCACAGATCTGCAGGGACCGGCACACAGGAACTGTTGGATCTAAAATGCTGGGAATTCTCCTCAGGAATTCACTGACCCAAACCCTGAGCTGCTGTTCTCTGTTTTTAGGCAGAAACGCCCTGCACTTGGCTGCCAAGTATGGCCATGCTTTGTGCTTGCAGAAGCTCTTGCAGGTACTGAAAATACAGCTTGTCTCTTACAGCTCTTACATTGAGGGGGGAAAGGTGGTTTTACAAACCCTGGATCAAAACTGGGATATGGGGTTTCTTTCTTAACCAATCAGATTAATTTTTAAGAGTCATGGGGAAAAGACCTTTTCATGTTAAATACCAGGTTGYGACTGAAAGAGGGCTAAAATAAATAAAATAAGTTGTTTTTTTTTTTTAAATCTTTTCATCGTATGTCAAATCAAGTTGTAGCTTTTGGTTCTTGAAGAAAATGGGGCTGAGTTCTGTTCCCTGTCTGTTTAGAAACAGCAACACTGGCTGCCCCAGAGTAGTGTTTGCTTCAAACATTGTGGCATTTATAGCCACAAACTCTCATTAATGAAACAGTGTTGGAGGGTTGTCTTAGGTTTGTGTAATGTTTGTTTTTTCTTCATTTATCCCTGGGCAGTGTATGCCCATCTGATTTTTTTTTTTTTTGTTATTTTAAATGGGTTCTTTGAAACTTTGAATTGATGCATGTCTCCATGCAGATATAAAGGCTCATTATCTGTGAAAAGTCTAATGAATTGAGCAATTCCTGTGCATCTTTTTTACTGAAATCACGTTTTATTGCTTTAATTTAAAGCTCAAACACCTGATGCTGTAAATGCAGTCTGGATTCTGATTGATAACTGGGATTATTTATTTTAACAGTACAATTGTCCAACAGAGAATGTGGATCTCCAGGGAAGAACTGCTCTTCATGATGCAGGTGAAGGGCTTTGCTTTGCTGGCAACTGTATGGAAACAAAGATTTAATTAATGGATTTACTTCCAGAAGGGCTGAAGTCTTCTCTTTTAATTTTGGTGGCTAGGTAGTAGGAGGGAGTATTTCATATTGTCATGACATTTGTCCTCAATAATGAACATTAACAGTGTTACAGAGCTTGGAGGTCTGAGYTGAAGTTGAGTAAAATGTTCAAGCYTCACGAGCAGAGTTRTAGGGCAGTGCTGGGGGTGGGTGKAGAGCCTTTGCTSTGGGTTTRCTGCARGCTCCTGTGCTGCAGTGTCTGGCACAGCAGTGTGTGATTGCTGTGGGTGGTTTTCTGCAGCCTCCTTGTGCTGCACAGCAGTGTGTGATTGCTGTGGGTGTTTTCTGCAGCCTCCTTGTGCTGCACAGCAGTGTGTGATTGCTGTGGGTGGTTTCCTGCAGCCTCCTTGTGCTGCAGTGTGTGATTGCTGTGGCTGGTGTGAGAGCTGAGCCCTGCAGCCCGGTCAGCCTTCAGCTCAGCCCTGGGGGTTTTGGTGAAACACACACCCCCAGGGCTGTGCCTGGGCCCTCCCCAGGCTGCTGTCACACCACGAGGTCCCCTCCTGCCCCGTGTCACCTCCCTCTGTCCTGCTSTGTCCCCAGCCATGTCCGACTGCTCCGCCAGCATCCAGCTGCTCTGCGACCACGGCGCCGCCGTCAACTCCAAGGACGGGGTAAGGGGCTGCCTCCCCTCCTCCTGCTCCTCCCTGCTGCACACAGGAGCTGCTGGCCCCCTCGGCCTCCTCCCTGGCCTCACGCTGTCCCCTGTGTCCCCCAGGACGGGAGGACACCGCTGGTGCTGGCCACGCAGATGTGTCGCCCCGCGGTGTGCCAGCTGCTCATAGACAGGGGGGCCGACGTCAATGCCAGGGACAAGCAGAGCAGGTAAGGCCTGCAGGGCACTGCTGGGCTCCTGCTGGCACCTGGGGGAGGGCTGCCCCTTGGCAGAATGGATGGCACTGGGAGAAGGCTGCCCCTTGGCAGAATGGATGGCACTGGGGGAAGGCTGCCCTTGGCAGAATGGATGGCACTGGGGGAGGGCTGCCCCTTGGCAGAATGGATATGGGCACTGGGGGGGAAGGCTGCCCTTGCAGAATGGGTGGCACTGGTGGGGGACAGCTGCCCTCTGGCGAATGGATGGCACTGGGGGAAGGGCTGCCTTGGCAAAATGGGTGGCACTGGGGGAGGGCTGCCCCTTGGCAGAATGGATGGCAACTGGGAGAGGCTGCCCCTTGGCAGAATGGTGATGGCCACTGGGGGAGGGCTGCCCTTGGCAGAATGGGTGCCCGCAGCTGGTGGGGAGGCTGCCCTTGGCAGAATGGATGGCACTGGTGGGGAAGGCTGCCCTTGGCAGAATGGGGCACTGGGGGAAGCTGCCCCTTGGCAGAATGGAGTGGCACTGGGGAGAAAGAAGAACACACACTCAAAAAATAGAGAAAGAAAAACAAAGAAAAATACGGAAAACTAAAATACAAACACAGGCTCTGCTGGCGAGTGCGGGGAGGGGCACGAGGCCCTGCTGCATCTCTTCTATATGGCAGAAGCGAACAACTAAGAGCATGAGAGGAAAGAAAGCCTGTCCCTCTTGAGGTCAGACTAACTGGCTCAAGCAACACACCTGTCGCATCGATGACAAGGAGACGCTTCTCCTAACTAATTACAGTGAACTCGACTGTGTTCCAAACTAGTACCTGGGCCAGAGAACCGCTGCACAGTTCACGCCAGAATGGCACTATAAATCAAAGGGCAAGAACAGAGAGGGTAAGGGACTGAAAGTGCTGCCATCCTTGAAAGCATTTCGCCATTCTGGATGCGATACTAACTACCACCACGGGCGTGTGCAAGATGAGGAGAACTGTTTGAGCGAGATGGAGATAACAATTCCGAGCACATTCAGCAATATATAACAATGCGTGGATAACTACTCTGTATAATACTGTCTAGACACTACTTCTGAATATGCACTATAGGTATGCACTTCCCATTTCAAATCACACTCAACATACTTCATAATACTTGAGTTTGAGCTTTGAGAGCTTCAATAAGTCCTGTGAGCAAGCTTGGTCCTACACTGCTGCCCTTGCAGATGATTGGGCTATCTTTCCTTGGTAGTCAGGATGTTCTGGGTCAAAGCCTGATCTCTCTCTGAACACTAGATAGGACGGAAGTGACCTGGAGACATAGCAGACCTGAGCCAGAGAGAATGGACATTGTCCGTCATATGAAGCTATGCACAAGGCGAGATTGAATGAGTTAATGAGACATGCACCACTGCGGGGAAGGCACCACTATGCGAATGCGCGTGGACTCAAGTCCTGGGGCAGGAGAACCTGGGAGTCAGTTACACAAGTGGATCTGCCAATTCAACACCTGGCCTTTTTTCCTGCTCCTGCTGGCATCCAAAATATTCCCAGGCTTGTTCTTGCCAGCAGGGAAGCTGCACTTGTTCTTTAAAGGGTTTTTCTGTCCCGAGCACCTTTTGGGATCAAACGTGCACAGTGGGCCATGGCAGAAGTGGTGCTCTGGCAAGAAGTCCTGAGTCAGTGGAGCTCCCAAGGGACCTTGAGCTGTTTGTTCCTGGTTCTGTTTGTAGCTGCTGCTTTTGCCAGTATTTCTTGGAGAATTCCTCCATGGCATGAGGCTGCTGTGGGACAAAGCCTGGCCATCTCACTGCAGGTCTGTGCAGCTTGGGGGTGTTTGGGGAAGCCTGCCAGGGCTCCCGCAGGACTCCGCACCCTCTCCAAACCTTGTCTAAACTCCTTCTGGTGTTTGTTGTGTCTGTTGAGATTTGTATCTGGTAGAGGTAAACCAGAGTCATGGGAGTTCTCCAAACACTGGGTGGCTTTCAAAGGCAGCAAGTCTGTGCTGTTTTGTAGCAATGCTGTTATTATGGTGGGTTTGTTTGCTTTTGCAGCACAAATATTTAAGCATTGCCAGTGACTTTGGAAAGCTGTTTCCTCTGTGGGCAGAGGAAGGTGCCTTGCTGAGTTCCTGTGGTCAGCATGTTTGTTCCAGGGCTGGCCTGTGAGTGATGCTCTGTGGGTCCCCGGGTCTCTCAACCCCTCTCTCTCCCCATGCCAGGACTGCCCTAATGTAGGCTGTGAATATGGCTGCAAGGATGCCGTGGAGGTGTTGCTAGGAATGGTGCTGATGTTGGTTTGACTGATGGCCTTGGCCATGACTGTGCTTACTATGCCAGGATTGGGGACAATATATGACTTGGCTTTTAATTGAAAGCTGCCGTTGAGGACTCCACAGAGGTAGAGGAACTACAGCACCTTCCTTGGGGTGATCTGTGCTGCCGCTCTGTGGCCCAGGGGCTGTTTGGGAGGGCAGCTGTGGTCCTTTGACCACAAAGGACTGTTTGGGAGGGGAGGGACAGTTGGGTTGTGTGGTTTTAGCAAAGCTTTTAGAGGGTTTGCAGGCTCTGATGCCTCGGGGCTTACAGTATTCGATCATGGGAGTTATTTAACCTTATTTATAGAAATAAATAGCCTTTTTATTATAGAAAACCTTGTGGGTGTTTCCATGTTTGATTAGCTGGGGGTGTGGTGAGCTATTTTTTGAAATGCCCCCAGGTGGAAAGGGGATGGAATTAGCTGGATGTTGTCACGTGTGTCGCATGAACCTGAAAAAATGCCTTTTGTAACTCCCTGTTTTGTGGTGCTTTTTAGGAAGAACAGCATCAAAGAGAGGCAGGCTGAGCAGAAGGTTGAGGTGAAGCCATTTGTCACTGAGGGGTTGAGAGGAGATCGTTTGTGGGGGCGCTGAGGTTCGGGGGTGGTTAAGATTGAGGCAAAAAC
>NDFG01000052.1:108413-134610 GCA_002167245.1 Sporophila hypoxantha | reverse complement strand
TCATACCAAACCTGGCAATTCACTTGCAGGATCAAAGTCCAACCACCAAGTGTTCCGGGCATCATGCCAAGGTCTCCGAGCCCCCCGAGGGGGTCTCGGCTCCCAACACGGTCTCAGGATACTCCTCACATCCGGAGTGATGTGCAGATTTCCCACAGGATGGCACTGGGGGAGGGCTGCCCCTTGGCAGAATGGATGGCACTGGTGGGGGAGGGCTGCCCTTGGCAGAATGGATGGCACTGGGGGAAGGCTGCCCCTTGGCAGAATGGATGGCACTGGGCGGGGAAGGCTGCCCCTTGGCAGAATGGATGACACTGGGAGAAGGCTGCCCTTGGCAGAATGGATGGCACTGGGGGGGGAAGGCTGCCCCTTGGCAGAATGGATGGCACTGGGGGGGGAAGGCTGCCCCTTGGCAGAATGGATGGCACTGGGCGGGGAAGGCTGCCCCTTGGCAGAATGGATGGCACTGGGGGAGGGCTGCCCCTTGGCAGAACGGATGGCACTGGTGGGGGAAGGCTGCCCCTTGGCAGAATGGATGGGCTCAGTCTGGGGCAGGAGAACCTGGGAGTCAGTTCACAAGTGGATCTGCCAYTTCAACACCTGGCCTTTTTTCCTGCTCCTGCTGGCATCCAAAATATTCCCAGGCTTGTTCTTGCCAGCAGGGAAGCTGCACTTGGTTCTTTAAAGGGTTTTTCTGTCCCGAGCAGCCTTTGGGATCAACGTGCACAGTGGGCCATGGCAGAAGTGGTGCTCTGGCAAGAAGTCCTGAGCTCCAGTGGAGCTCCCAAGGGACCTTGAGCTGTTTGTTCCTGGGTTCTGTTTGTAGCTGCTGCTTTTGCCAGTMATTTCTTGGAGAATTCCTCCATGGCATGAGGCTGCTGTGGGACAAAGCCTGGCCACTCTCACTGCAGGTCCTGCAGCTGGGGGTGTTTGGGGAAGCCCTGCCAGGGCTGCACTGCCAGGGCTGCCAGGCACCCCCCTCTCCAAACCTTGTCTAAACTCCTTGCCTGGTGTTTGTTGWGTCTGTTGAGATTTGTATCTGGTAGAGGAAAGCAAAGTCATGGGAGTTCTCCAAACACTGGGTGGCTTTCAAAGGCAGCAAGTCTYTGCTGGTTTTGTAGCAATGCTGTTATTATGGTGGGTTTGTTTGCTTTTGCACAAATATTTAAGCATTGCCYAGTGACTTTGGAAAGCTGTTTCCTCTGTGGGCAGAGGGAAGGTGCCTTGGCTGAGGTTCCTGTGGTCAGGCATGTTTGTTCCAGGGCTGGCTCTGTGAGTGATGCTCTGTGGGGTCCCCGGGTCTCTCAACSCCCTCTCTCTCCCCATGCCAGGACTGCCCTAATGTTAGGCTGTGAATATGGCTGCAAGGATGCCGTGGAGGTGTTGCTSAGGAATGGTGCTGATGTTGGTTTGACTGATGGCCTTGGCCATGACTGTGCTTACTATGCCAGGATTGGGGACAATATTGACATTTTGGCTTTAATAAAAGCTGCCGTTGAGGACTCCAGCAGAGGTAGGAGGAACCTACAGCACCTTCCTTGGGGTGGGATTGTGTGCCTGCTCCTGTGGCCCCAGGGGCTGTTTGGGAGGGCAGCTGTGGTCCTTTGACCACAAAGGACCTGTTTGGGAGGGGAGGGACAGMTTTGGGGTTGTGTGGTTTTAGCAAAGCTTTTAAGAGGGTTGCAGGCTCTGATGCCTCGAGGGCTTAACAGTATTGATCATGGGAGTTATTTAACCTTATTTATAGAAATAAATAGCCTTTATTTRATAGAAAACCTTGTGGGTGTTTCCATGTTTGATTAGCTGGGGGTGTGGTGAGCTATTTTTTGAAATGCCCTCCCAGGGTGGAAAGGGGATGGAATTAGCTGGATGTGTCACGTTGTCGCATGAACCTGAAGAAAATGCCTTTTGTAACTCCCTGTTTTTGTGGTGCTTTTTAGGAAGAGACAGCATCAAGAGAGGGCAGGCTGAGCAGAAGGTACTTGGTGAAGCCATTTGTCACTGAGGGGTTGAGAGGGGATCGTTTGTGGGGGGCTGAGGTCGGGGTGGGCCCTGTCCCAGTGGGAGCTGGGGACGTGGGGTGGCACAGGGATCTGAAGCAATGTTCTCCTGCTGCACTCACAGGTCTCCAGCGTGTCCCAGCAGTGGGGCCGGGGCTATGGAGCACAGGAGGAGCTGCAGCTGTTCCAGAAGGAGCCCAGCACTCAGGTGGGTGGGCAGGGAGCATCCTGTGGGTTCCCACTGGGYTAACGAGGCACAGGCACTAAAGGCAGGCTGGGCTGCTGAAGTGAGCYCTAATGATCCATCAGCAAAGGGCATGTACTGCTGCTTGCTTGAAACCTAACTGCATCATGTGCAGTGTGGCAGTTAAGCAGATGAGCTGTAAACTTTTTTCAGGAAAAAAATGCACCTTTTTTGGGTAATAAATAGTTGGAAGTGTCCCTGTCTTAACCTTTCCTACCTCTTAACCTTCTGCCTCTGCAGTAAAATCAGTCACAAATCAGGAAGATTTATTTTTTTAACATTCTCAAGAGATGTATGTTTGTGTCATACTAAAAATAATCTGTGTCATAGTTGTTRCACTAACCAGCATTAATTTTCCCATCTCATTCCCTTGTCATTGCAGTTTTCAAAAGGRYAGGCAGYGCTTGSAGTGCTCAGTAGCTGTTAAATCTGCTGGCTCAGAGTCTTTACCTTTCCCAGTGTGTGTGTAAGTGTGGGGAGATCTTCGTTTTTCGATTTTAAATTTCATGTTTTACTTTTAAGGACTTGGAGCTGGAAAACCAAGATTTGAAGGATCGAATGAGGGAGGTGCAGGAGGAGCAGAGGATGCTGCTGGACAGAATCAGTGGGCTACAGCTGCAGCTCACTGAGGTAAACCAAGGCTTGGAATGCCTGGCTGGAAAGCTGGGACAGCCWCCTGGGGCTGACAGGAAGGCCCATGGGGTTAGGATCTGCTTTCCTGGGAATTCCTGCAGCGTGTGTCCCCATTGTCTGCTGGAAAAGCCTTTGGTCTTGTAGTTACACCTGAATMGTGAGGAAGCTGGTGCAGTGTCCTTCCCTGACACCCAGACATTTGGGCAGCAGCATTTGTGGCTCTGCCCCCCAGCCATGGGCTGCTCTGGAGTGCTGCAATTTGGAGACTGAACTTCATCTCTCCATTAAATGTGGGTGGRGTGTGGCAGGGCTTTGTCATCAGCTGACTTTCCAGCTGTTACTGCAAGTGTAAGCACAGAGAAAAAAAAAAAACTTCAATTGGCAAGAAAACAAAGCCAAAGGTTTCCAGCAGAAGTTTCTCACTGAAATTTGAAATGTTGATTTTAAAAAAATTTCCCTCCTTTTGGAGGTCTAATTGTGATCAGTAGAAAGAAAACATAAGGAGGATTTTTTGTTGGTTTTTTTTCTTTGTGGAGGCTGTTTCTTTGCTGTATTTTTGTAGAGGTACATTTATGCATCTCCTCCTAAATGTAGCCCATGGATAGAAAGAATATTTCTTAGTGCAGTCAGTGGCTTGTCTGAACTCCTGTTTTAAGCATTGCCTTTATAAAACAAATTTCTTAATAGCCACTTCCCCAAATCAGCAAAGTTCTTCTGAAAAGCWGTACTTGGCTGCCTCAGTAGTGCCTGTGCTGGAAAACAGGAGATACTCCAGTTCTCAGACATTGCTCTGTCAGACACCCTTAACTCCTGGCTAGAGAAACAGGAAACAGAGCAATAAAGCTGGKTGGAAATTGGAAGGGGAGCATTAGAAGCTGGGGTGGATTTGTCAGCTGATGAACTGTGTGTGAGCCCCTTAAACATCATTGAGAAAATGATTTGGGGGGGATTTTTTGTCATTTTTGCAGGAGCAAATGTTTGCAGATGATCTTGAGAATGAGGTAGGATGTGTCACCTGCAGGTGTAACAGCACTGGGGAGTAGGGGGAGCAGCTCTCTCTTTTATTTCCTCTGCAGTTTTAAATACACTACTTAAAAGCTACCTAAAAATGCCAAGTGAAGCATCTACTGCTCTGGATTAGTTTATGCAGCTGTACAGCATTTCTGTAACTACAAATAATTATCCTTCCCATGGCTCCTTTAAAGCTCACTTAGGATATTGAGCACACTGATAATATTAAGCATCTCTGTAGTGACTTTCAGTAGTGCAAGACTAACAAATATGAATTAATTAAACAGTAGCAGGTTATGTTGGTGCGTATTCTTGACTCATTCTTCAAGACTCCTCCTGTAAAGGAGCAGAAAATTAGGGATTCTTTCAGTGCTGATCTTGGTTGAAGTTCTGTCTAAACTCTTTAAAAAGTTCCTTGAGGTCTTACAACCCTGTCCATTCTTGTGGCTTTGGCTATGTGGCACTCCTTCTCTTTCAGAAAGATGAGTTGAAGAAAATCCTGACTACCAAGGAAAAGCAGCAGGAAGAAAGTTTAAGGACTATTGAAGCTCTCAAAGCTAAACTCAAGTATTATGAAGTATGTTGAGTGATTTGAAATGGGATATAGCAATTGATATTTACAGTAGGAAGTACTTCAGCATGTTAAATTGCTGAAAATGTTGAATGGTTATCTCATTGCAAAAGCTTTCCCTCCCCTTCACCCCTGGTTTAATGTAGAGGAGAAATGTGAAATGAATTTTCAGCCTTACTTTTGTTTCTTGCCCTTTGATTTTAGGGTGACTCTGCGGGGTCTGGAGGTAACTTTGGAAACAGTGAGTACAGTTAATTGTTAAAGCTTGCTGTGCATGATGGGGTGTTGGAATAGAGGGATAAAAGGAGGTTTTTGGTCATCTCTTGCTGTTGCTGTCTGAAATGCAGGCAGGCCTCGTGCCCAGCCCTGAGCCCTGCCAGCAGAGCTGTGTTTGTAGGAGCTGCCAGCAGCTCCATCTCCCAGGAGTGCTGGCCTTGGGACACGGGGACCCTGTGTGCCCTCTGCTCCCAGGAGCAGCCAGCTGAGCAGGGTCTGTGCTCCCAGAGGAGCTGCCCTGTGCATCCCTGCAGGCTGAGCAGTGCCCCTGCCTGGCTGGGGAGCAGCAGCTGGGGCAGTGTCAGAGCCGCAGTGGAGCAGCTCTGCCTTCAGCACAGCACCTGCGCTCCCACTCGTGTGAGGAATGAGCCCTTTCCCAGCCCCCTGCATCCAGCCCAGCTGCAGACCTGCCTTGCCCTTGTGTCACACAAAGGCTCTTGACAGATTCAGTGGTGTTTGGAGTGTTTGGCTGCCTGGCAGGAGGAGTCCTGGATGTGGAGTGCAGGGATGCTCTCCCTGCTGAGGTCACGAGCAGCCATCAGCTGGGCAAGCTGCCAGCTCTGCCCCTTCTGCYGGACAGAACCCAGCCTGGCAAACCACTTGTGTCCTCCTCCTTAGGAGGGCTTTGGCCASGCTTCCTGTGGGGATTAATTAAGTYGAAGTTGTTTTAATAACAAGTACTTAAACACCAGCCTTCAGTCTGGCGTGACCCCAGTGACCAGAATAAAGCTGGGCAGGAAAATCAGTGTTCTTGTGATTGTGTTCCTGTTTTTAACCAGAGCTAAACACTGTTTGCTTTGAAAATCCAGGAAAAGAAGATTTATTACTTAAACAAGGCCAAGCATTTGCKGTGGAATCCCAGGTAATAAATATTTTACRACTGGAAGGAACTCTGAGATAGTCGTGCTGGGAAAGCTAAACGTGCTTATAAAAGTGTGTTTATTGAGCATTGCTTCTGAGCACACGGTTTTGGGGAATTCTTGCTGTTGTGTGTTTATTTTTTACTGCGGGTGCCCTCTAGAGTCCTGTCTGTGACAGGCTGGAAATGCAGGGAGCTGCTGGGAGAGCTGTCCTGAGCTCTCCTAAACGTGTTTGACACAGTTACTCTGTAAACTGGGGGCTCATCTCCATCATATTCTTCTGATTTAATAATACAARGATAATATAATTATAATATTGTAATAAAATAATATACTAATTATTTTATTTTCCTGCCTCCTATATAATAATAACCTGACAATTCTATTTGATAGCTATCAATCTCTTAAAGCAACAATTTGGGTATAAACAAGGTCCAGCAGACCCTTGGGGGTGGAATGAGATGGGCTTTAAGGTCCCTTCCAACCSAAACCCTTCTAGAATTCCAAGTGACTGCATTCCTCAGTCTTCTCAGCAAGAAGGGTCTGTTAGCCATGGCATTCTCTGCTCTGATTCCTTATAAAATTATTTTCACACAKMTGAGGGATGGGAGCAATATCTTAATAAATCAAATTTGTTCTAGCAGATGAGTGATTAAACATGAATGCAGAACAAGGGAAGTGGAAATAATGCATTATACCTGCCCCTCTAGGTTCAGATGGGATAGTGGGAAGGAATTGTTCCCTGGGAGGGTGGGGAGGGGCTSGGATGGAATTRCCAGAGCAGCTGTGGCTGCCCCTGGATCCCTGGAAGTGTCCAAGGCTGGGTTGGATGGGGCTTGGAGCAACCTGGGATAGGGGAAGGGTCCCTGCATGGCAGGGGTGGCACTGGGTGGCATTTTAGGTCCCTTCCAACCCAAACCATTCCATGATTGGGAAGCAGTAATGGAGAACTATATTTGCGATTTTTGCTGTTAAAAGCTGAAATACCTGTTTCTAATAGGAGCAAGGATAACTTAATGTAAAAAAAAAAAAATAAAAAAAATCTCTTGTAATAGTGATGCTCAGATCAACTGGATTTTAGGCAGTTTCCATACCAAATAGTGTCAGTTCCCATACTCTAAGTAATGGCAGTTCCCATACTCCCTAAATAATGGCAGTTCCCCATACTCTAAATAATGGCAGTTCCATACTCTAAGTAATGGCATTTCCCATACTCTAAGTAATGGTAGTTTCCAATACCAAATAATAAGCAGTAAATATGTGTATGTGACCTGTCAGAGTTGTGAACTTTGATTTTTTGTGCCAATTTCCCTTCAGTCCCGGTCGATGCTGAGGCCCCTGGAGCTGTCCCTGCCTAGCCAGTCYCCCAGCTCCGAGAAGGAGACTTTGAAGAAGGAGCTGGAGAGCCTGAGGAGCTGCTTTGGTGCAGCCAAGGAGGAGATCAGCAAGCTGCAGAGGGAGCTGGCCCTGAAGGCCTCYGAGTGCAGAGCTCTGGTGTCAGAGTGCGAGAGGAGCAAGGCAGAGTCTGACAGCCAGGTCAGGCAGCTGGAGGACGCCCTGAAGGACGTGCAGAAGAGGATGTTCGACTCCGAGGGCAAGGTGAAGCAGATGCAGAGCCACTTCCTGGCTCTCAAGGAGCACCTGGCCAGCGAGGTGGCCTCGGGGAGCAGCAAGGTGACGGAGGAGCTGAAGGAGCAGCTGCGGGAGATGAAGGCCAAGTACGAGGGAGCCTCTGCCGAGGTGGGGAAACTGAGGAACCAGATCAAGCAGAACGAATTGCTGGTGGCAGAGTTCCGGAGGGACGAGGGCAGGCTGGTGGAGGAAAACAAAAGGTTGCAGAAGGAGCTGGTGAAGTTGGAGATGGAGCGAGARAAAAGGGGCAGGAATGTCACGGAGTTGGAAGGGCAGCTCAGAGAGACGGCGGCCAAGCTGGCCCAGTCTGTGAGCGCAGAGCAGTTTGAGAACATGAAGGGTTTGCTGTCAAACGAGGTGAATGAGAAGGCAAGGAGGTTAGCAGAGGTGGAGGGGGAGCGGGAGCAGCTGCAGGCAGAGCTGGTGCTGTTACAGAGGGAGTCTGAGAGCCAGAGAGCTCAGCTGGCACAGCATGTGAAGGCAGAGGAGCACGAGCAGATGAGGAGTGGGTTTGAGCAGAGGGAAGAGGAGCTGGGGAAGGCAATTTCTGAGCTATCACAGAAGAATGAGACTCTGCAGAAGGAACTTGAAAGATTGCAGGCTGATAACAAGGTGCTGAAGCAGCAAGTCCAAATGCTAAAAACTGAAATTAAAAGCCAGAATGTGCCTTTAAAAATTCATGAGGAGTTGAAGAAAGCAAACGATCTGGCTGTGGGTGACCTGACAAAAAAGCTTTTTGAAATAACAAAGAAGTACAATGAAAGCAAAGCAGAAGCTGAAAAGTTGCTGGCAGAGAAGAACAACTTAAATGAGAATATCAGCCACTTGCAAGCTGTGTACCTGTCTCCAGAGCAGCACAAGAAAGAGCTGGAAGCTTTAAAATCTAACGGGATTGAGCTTGAGAAGCAGCTTGCTGAGCTTCAGAAGAAATARGATGAGGAGCAGGCAAAAGTGGGCAAACTGGTGGCTGAGAACACAGGCTTGAGGGAGACCCTGAGGGATCAGTACGTGCTGGCCACCACGCACGAGGAGGTTAAAACTGTGCTCAACAGCACCCTGGAAAAGACCAATGGGGAGCTGTCAGACCTGAAGGGCAAAATTGGAGAGATAAAGCAGGAGTTCCTGAGGGTAAACGAAGAAAATGGAGCTTTAAAAAACAAGGTGAAACTCTTACAGAACCAATTAAAAACGGAATATATCAGTTTAAAGGATCATGAAGCCACGGTAAATACTTTAAATAAAAGRGTGCAAGAGCTGCAGGAGAGCAACYCTGCRGTTAGGGCTGAGCACCAGAGGGGGCAAGATGAAATCTTGCAGTTGCACGCAGAAATTGAAGCCCAGAAGAAGGAACTGGACACAATCCAAGAGTGCATCAAGTCGAAGTACGCCCCGGTGGCCTCCTTTGAGGACAGAGAGCAGAGCCTGCAGGGCACGGTGAAGGAGCTGAGGGCACAGCTGCAGGAGCAGCAGCAGAGGTGCAGGGGCAGCGAGGAGGAGGCGCAGAGGTGCAGAGAGGAGAGCGAGCAGCTCAGGAGCGGGCTCCTGTCCATCCAGAACGACCTGCAGCACAACTACGTGCTGGCAGAGCAATGCCACCAGCTGGAGAGGCTGTGTGCCAGCAGCATGGAGGAGCTGAGGCAGCAGCTGAGGGCCCTGCTGAGGAAGCACACGGGGCAGGAGGGGCAGCAGGACGGGGCCGTGGCTCACGAGGTGCCGGCGGAGCGGCTGCAGGCCCTGAGGGAGGCTCTGGGCCGCACTGTGGAGGAGCTGCAGCAGGCCCTGAGCAGCAAGGAGGAGCGATACCACAGGGAAACGCTCCGAGTCGGGGAGCTGCAGCAGGAGCTGGCCCAGCTGAAGGAGTCCTCGGTGCCTCTGGTGGAGTACACCCAGCTGAAGGAAGGGCTGGAGGGAGAAATGGCGGCCATCAAGCGCGGCCTGGAGGAAAAGGAGGCGGAAGCGCGGGCGAAGAGCGAGGAGGTGCTGAGGCTGCAGGAGGAGCTGCGGCGGAGCCAGCAGGCCCTGGCAGAGCTGCAGAGCCAGGAGGTGGTGGCCGTGGCGGAGTACAGCTCCATGAAGGCTGCCCTGGAGGCCCAGGTGAGCAGCATGGCCGGCCACCTGGCCAGCATGAGCCACAAGTACGAGCAGGCCTGCGAGGAGGCCCTGCAGGCCAGGAGGAGCGAGCTGTCCCTCAAGGARGAGAAGGAGCTGCTCCAGCTCAGGAGCTGCAGCATCGAGCAGGAGATCAAGGACCAGAAGGAGAGGTGTGACAAATCACTGACAACCATTATTGACCTGCAGAAGAGGATCCAGGAGTCTGCAAAGCAGGTGGAAGCCAAGGACAACAAGGTGAGACCTGGGTTTGTGCTCCTGATGCTCTCAGCTCAGCATTCAGCTCCTGAGGTGCTCCAGTACCACTTTGTGCTGAGCATTAGGAACCCAGGGCTGGCCCAAAGCAGCTGAAGTCCTGATTTTACATCATGCAAAGTTTTTSAGTCCCTTATATGTTCTGGACATTGTGTAGTGTTTAAATTCTGTTAAAGCTTCAGACTTCTGGGGATATCAGCTCCTCCTTCCTCTGGAGCTGTGTTTGTTGGGCACCTCTGGCTTGCCTTCTAGAGGTTCACTGCTCTTCCTYGAAGTTAGACCTGGAATGTCCTTAGATCCTCCCTTTTTTCAGTCCCTCCTGTCACTGCTGGATCTGTACCTGCCACACCCCAGTGCCAGGGAGCACAATGGCAACCAGCATGTCAGCAAAGCKAAGTCCTCTCTCTGCAYGCTGGGACAAAGACCCTTCAGTGCTTGCTGGGCTTCATCAGACTCGAAAGAATGTMAAAGAGCAGTTTGCAGTGAGYCATCCTTAAATGGTGTTTTCTGTGTTTTTTTTTATTTAAAGATAACAGAGCTGCTGAACGACGTGGAGCGGTTAAAGCAGGCTCTCAACGGCTTGTCCCAGCTGACATACACCACTGGGATCCCCTCCAAGAGGCACAACCAGCAGGTGGAACTGCTCCAGAGCCAAGTGAAAACACTCCAGCAGCAGCTGGCTGTAAGTGCTCACACAAGGTGTTGTCTGACGTGCYGTAGCATTGCTTAATTCCCTGTGTAAACAGGGAAACGTGGATGTGCCCGCTGGAGCAGGGGGTGGGACTGCAGCCTCACACTTCACAAGTACACTACCCATTGTTTGCTTAGGCTTTTGCCCCCGAGTTCTGCTTCTCTGGAAATTTTTTTTCTGCTTTCCTCTTCAGTTTGAGTTGCAACACTTGACAGCTTCTCCAGATAAAAAGGATATAAGGAAAGTGGGAGAATTTGTGCTTATGTGATACTCTGCTATAATCCTGCCAAGACCATTTCTGAATGCAGGCTCAGCTTCAGTCATTTCTTACAACCATATATTTTTTTTCTCACCTTGAAAGGCTGAGGTGGTAATTTCTTAATGGCTTTGAGTTGTGTTCCTCTGCCTGCAAGCCCTGGGTGTGTTGTTTGTCATGAAGCACTGACAGAGCWGGGGYCARGTCCTGAGTGCTGGGATTTTGTGCKCACCTCTGTGGCCTCAGTAAAGCTCATTATTAAAGCTGTGTCTGGGCAAAGTGAGTTCTGCTCCTGCTCAGATTCACAAATACATCTATCAGAGTGTTTGCAGGGTAGATTCTTATGAGGCAGAGTGTTCTAAAAAGGGTGGTTTTAACCAAATAGCTGATGCTGTGATGAAGGCAGTGTGCAGGGCTGTCACTATTGTATTGAGGATGGGTGAATGAAGCAACATGACTCTGATGTTTTCAGAAGGTAAAAGCTGAGTTTATTAGACTCACATTCTTTTTGTAGATAGTTCTGAGAAGGTTGGACTTAATTGGTCTTCAGCTAATACTCCTTACACTGTTGGTTAATTAGGGACAACACTTTTCTTGCAAACATCTTACAAATAATAACAAGTTCAAAAMACTAGTTGTAGGATTGTTTTAATTCTTTTTCTGAATTTTCTCAAAACTTCCCAAAGAATGGCTGGGAAAGTTTATCTGACTTTCTTTCTGACCAGACTSTCAACCACCACAGTGGGCCAGGAGCTGAGGAGCTGGGCTCTGATGGTCCTTTCCAGCTCAGGATATTCTGTGATTCTGTGATCTCAGCTCCTGGCTGGCTCTGCCAGCCCCCAGCAGAAGAGCAGTACGTTTTTCTTCCTTCATTAGTGGAGGGGGAGATTCAGCTGTGGTTGCGTGGCAGTGCCCAAAGCCAGTGCACAGGGGGGAAGGATCAGAAGGCTGCAGGTGTGAGGGAGCTCACCTGCGTCCCTGGCTGTCTCCCGGCGGACCCCACCCCGGCAGCACCAGGAGGTGGTGGCAAGTGTACAGGACACACCATGCTCAAGCGCCTGGTCCAGGTGAGGCTGCAGGATCCGACTGGGAGGGGTGGGGTGATGCCTCACAGGGATTTCAGCGTTGGTGACGGCTGTTGCCCCTCCAGGGTCACATGGATGGAAGATTTGGCAGGCTGGCCCTGCTGCAGATCATCCGCATGAGGCAGGGCCTGGTGTGCTGAGTGCTGCCTGAGGCTGCTGCTGAGTCCTGGGCATGGAGAACTGCAGGGCCCTCGTGCTGATACTGAATTGGGTGATGCTGGTAAAGCTTGCACTCAGAGCCTCCCAACACCAAACACTCTTCAAAGCTGAAAGCATTTTTCTCCCTATCAACACTAAACCAGGGCCTATGGCGTCTCAGGCCTGGTGCTTTTTTCAATGAGATGGATACATCTTTTAAAACTGTCAAAATGATGACAATAGAGGTTAAAATTATTTTAAATGTCTGATTGACCACTTGTTAAAGCAGGACCTATACCCAGAAGCTCCAAGTTGATCCTTGACTTGAACTCTCATGGGATGGTTAAAAATAAACTGTGCAGAGCAGTGTGGCTGAGTGTTGTAGCTGTGGATGTCCCTTAATGATTAAGAGAAAGTGGCTCATTTGTCACACTGGCTGAGCAGGATGTGCTGTGACACACACAGGAAGGTGTTTTTCTGTCTCTTGTAACTTGGCTGGCCAAGTTACAGCCTTTATTTAATATATAAGCTTAAGATTTAGTGCCTTCGCTTCTACAAGACTTTAAAAAAATCAGGTTTTCCATCCAAACACTAACACTCCCTGCCCCCAAAGTGTCCCTGAATGCTTCAGTCCTGACTCCTGCAGGCTGGAGAGGCCTGGTTTGGGGAGCAGCAGTGCCATGGTCCTGCTGCTGCTGCACAATTTCATTCCTCATCGGGGTGGGACTGAGCAGCTCAGTGGGGCAGCTCAGGTACTGCATTTTSAAACACCAGCTCATGGAAGTCTGAGCTGTAAATGATGTGCTTTAATCTTATTTATGGGGGAGATGTCAGTAGTGAGGATTAATGGAAGGAGAATTTTTAATTGCTGGAATCTCCCCATGAAACAAGGCTTCATTTTTGACTGAAGGATGGTTTCCATAAGGAAGTTTTATAGAAAAAAAAAAAAAAAAAACAACAAACCATGAAATTTGTTACTGTTCAAGGGAAGTCTTTGAAAAATGAGCCTGTTAAGGATCAGGGCTGTTTAAATTGAGCACCAGTGAGTGCTGACCTCAGTCTGCTTTTTAAAAGCCTTTGCTGATAACCACCAAGGGGGAATGTGGCATCCTGATGCAGAAAAGCCAAACTTCCTCTCCYTGTTCCTGAAAAATGAGGGCTGAAGTCAGAGTTCCCTGCTTTGTGTTYTTRGGGCTCCCCCAGCTGCCCCTCCAGGCCTTGGGCTCCTTTTTTTACACTAGAGTTGTGTTTATCTCCTTTTATTTTCTCCCTTTTTGGGCAGAGTCTTGTAGGATTGAAGAGGCCACATGGAGGCTCCAGACAGTGATGGATGTGCAGGGCAGTTTTTATATAGAAATACCCTTAATATATTTACTAAATATGTGTRTGTAGTAAAACAGATCTGCTGCTGCTTTCCTTTAGTTTCTTAGAGGACTATTACAGAAAACATCTCAGAGTAAAGAGTTACTTTTTAGCCAAATTCTTTTATGATTGCATTACTTGAAATTTACTGGAGAGGATTTGTTTTGTTGTACTAACTGGCCTATTTTGATACTGTGTTTCCTTATCCAGGGAGTTCTAGGTATGTTTTTCTAAATCTCTCCCATATTACAACATCAATAAAATGGTTTCTTCTTTTTTTTGTATTGTAGTTGTCAATTTTTTTTAGGGTACAGAAATATCAGTGGAGTTTTGGGCTTTAATAGGTGTGCTCTGTGTAAATCCTGGGAAAATGGGGGTGTCTGCAGGCTCATGGAATGAACCAGTCCAGCCACAACGCTGTCCCCTCCCTGGGGAAGGTTCCACATCCATGGCCAGGAGGAAATGGGAGGTCACCAGAATGTCAAATGCCACCAGAGAGGCCCCAGGGTCCCCTGGAGCAGCAGCGCCACATTAACGAGGTAATGGAGCCTGGAGCTGGGGCTGGCACGAGGTTCTGCTGTGTGACTGCTTCTGCAAGGGGAAATTTGCCTTTTGTCTCGAGGAGCTGCCTTGGGAATGGCTGGGAATGCTGGGAGGCTGGAGTTTACTGCTTTTGTCATCTCGTGCCTGTGTTGCTCTGCCAACTCAGAAAATTGCCTTTTAATAGGAYGGCCATACACGTAATTGTCACAGCCATTAGGTCAGATGGATTTTACAGGAAGAGAAAAAGATGTTGAGCATTTAAGGGCCATTAAATTGTGCAGGTTTTCATTGGTGGGCTGCAGCCTCCGAGGCAGCACGACGCTGGGAGGGATATTTATTTTTACATTTGCAGAGCAGGGGAGGGGAATACATTGCACAGGAAAATAGGACATGAAAATGGGCTGGTTTTCCACTTGGTGAACAGCTAGTTTTATTTCATAATAATTAGTTTTACACTTCATTAAGTGATGGGGGTTTTGCTTATATACTTTAAGAACACAGTGGAGAAGGTTTAAAAATTCTCAGCAGGGCATCAAGTTACAGTTTTATAATGTAATGAGGAATTTCAGAGGGAGATGGGATAAGAATTAGTGTGAGTTCAGAGACACTTCTGGTTGCCCTGGRCTCACTGTACAACTTGCTGGAGTTTGGGGTTTGGAAGGTTTTGACTTCTGTCCCAGTGGACAYGCAAGTGAGAAGTGCTGCAGGATCTCAGATCCTGCTGGGAGGAGGGACAGAAATTGGACATTCAGGAGTGATTTCTGCTGCTGGTGTGGGGAAGAGCTGCAGCCCAGGCAGCACCTCTGGGTTCTGGGGGAGAAATGGGAGATCAYGGGCTCTGGCAGGGGATTGCAGGGAAAGGTTTGGCTGCAGAGTTAAAGTGCAGCAGGGCCTTCAACAGCTGKTTTCACAGGAGCCAGGAGCTCCAGCATGGACTGTGGAATTCCCAGAGGTGCTATCCATGTTTTCCTTGCCTGGAGGGGAATGGSCCCCTCTCCTCTCCTGAGCTGCAGCTCCATGGAGCTGTCAAATTCCCAAAAATCAGATAAAAGGCAGCTCTGTGTGTGGATCTCAGCTCATCAGGCTGACACCCTGGAGCTGCTGGAGGGTTTGGAGGTGCTGTGCTGGATCCTTACACTGGCACTGAGTGGGAGGGTGCACTGGGACCTCTGCTGTTCCCAATGTGTGCCCCTGCTCCTGTGTCTCCTGCAGCCCCAGGCTGTGCTGTCTCACATCCCACTCCTGCTTAGAAGGTGGAAAAGGAGAGAAATGAGTGGGCTCTGGAGCAGGGACTCGCTGGGATGAGAGGGAGCTCCCTGGCAGGCAGCAGAGCCTTGCAGGAGGGTGTGGGGAGGCTGCCAGGATTCTCCTGGGGCTCCAGCTTCACCTGGAGAGAGGGCAGGGTACTAGAAAATGCAACCATTTGGCAGCTTTGAAGAATGCTGGCAGTCTGCTTTTTTTCTTTTTCCTTTCCTGAGTGAGGATGTAAACAGACCTGAAGGAAGAGGGTGCAGGGGAGAGGGCTTTGGAGCTGTCCTGGGGGTGCATCCACAGGGAAATAAATCCACACCCACAAGGGAATCCACAACCAGTGTGGGACAAGGACACACTGCGGTCCACTTGCCAAGGGCAGGGTTAGATGGGATAGTGGAAAGAACAAAACCTTCCCCAGTCACCTTTGCAGCATCTCCAGTGCAATGGATGGGGACTCCAGGGCCACATTTGGAGGGTAAACTACAACGGAACAAACAAACCAATCTGTTTCCCAAGTGCTCCTGTGCCTTGAAACCCTGGCCCTCACTGACTGCTGGGGGTTTAAGGGTATTTTTTATCCATTCTAATCCAGTTTCTGCCTTTTTTAAGCTGAACAAACCCCACCCAGCACTGGGGGCTGCTTGGGAGAGCCTGTGCTCAGTCCTGGGGGACATTCCAAATCCTCCTCATTCCAGGTGCCTTTGGGGCCGTGTTCCAGGTGTGTTCCCAGTGCCTTTGGGGCCATGTTCCTGCTGTGCCTTTGGAGCCGTGCTCCAGTGTGTTCCCAGTGTCTTTGGGGCCGTGTTCAGGCATGTTCCAGGTGCCTTTGGGGCCATGTTCCAGGTGTGTTCCTGTTGCCTTTGGGGCCATGTTCGCAGGCGTGTTCCCAGTGTCTTTGGGGCCGTGTTCCAGGCATGTTCCAGGTGCCTTTGGGGTCATGTTCCAGGCGTGTTCCCAGTGCCTTTGGGGCCATGTTCCTGCTGTGCCTTTGGAGCCATGCTCAGGTGTGTTCCTGTGCTGTTTGGGGCCATGTTCCGGTGGCCCTTTGGGGCCTGGTTCCAGGCGTGTTCCAGGTGCCTTTTGGGCCATGCTCCAGGTGTGTTCCAGGTGCTTTTTGGGCCGTGTCCCCGCTGTGTTTTGGGGCCCTGTTTCCAGGTGCCTTTGGGCCATGCTCCAGGTTGGCCTTTGGGCCCCTGTTCCAGGTGCCTTTGGGGCCCTGTCCCCGGTGCCTTTGGGCGATGCTCCGGTATTTCTGGCCCTGGTTTGGGATCACTGACCCGCTCCCCCGTGCCAATGGGATCAGCTGGGTTCAGATCCCTGTGCCCCCAGTGGGATCCTGTCAGTTGCTTTTGTGGGAGCAGCTGGAAGGGGCAGGCCCGTGGGGGCAGAGCAGGTCCCTGCTTGGCTGGAGCAGGCTGAGGACAGAGGTGAGACACAGGTCACTGCCCTGGCACGGGGCCTGCCAGGGCAAAGTTGATGTGCCAGCCCTCGGGAATGTGTTGACCTGGCTCAGGGAGTTTGATCAGCATTCCATCCTGGATCAGACACCTCACAGCAGGAAGGTGACGAAACACTGAAGTGGGGGCTCAGGCTCATCCCTCTCTGGCTCTGGTATCACAAACTGTTTTGATCTCTGCTCTCAGCCCTTTATGGGTGACATTCTGTGCAGGTTTCGGGTATTCAGGTGTCCATTGTTCTCCAGATCCTTTCTGGGGCCAGGAGGGGCCAGGGGGAGGAGGGCTCTGTGGTCCTCTAAGGAAAGGTCAAAACTAGAGGGGGCTAGACCTGGCCCAGCAAAGCTGCTCTTCCAGCAGTGCCTGCTGTGCTGGTGTGAGAGGAGGGAGGAGGATCTGGCTCATCCCAGCTGCTGCAGAGCCTGCCTCTGGAAGCTGCACGTTCCCAGAGTGGTTTCAGAGGCGTTTAAATTGCCATGTACTGCCCCGCTCCTGCTGCAGGCTCTGCTGGAGCTGCTCTGTGCCCTGTGCTCCAGCTCTCCCAGCTGCCTTCCCCAGTGCCAGAGCTCGCTCTGGCTCTGCAGTGAGTCAGGAACTGCAGCAGGGCAGTGGGCTCTTGGCTCTGCCCCCAAAACACTCCCCAGGAATGTCTTATCTGCTGTGTTCCCAGCTCGGGCTGCAGCCCTCGTGTTCCTGATGAAACGAGAATGCCCAGGAGAGGTTACAAACCTGCTCAGGGATTTTCCTGGCCCCTGCACGAAGCGTGTCACCTTACCTGTGTCAGCTGGAGGCCTCCGGGGGCAGAGTGTGGAGCACTGAGTGCCAGGACACAGGGAATGGCTCCCAGTGCCAGAGGGCAGGGATGGATGGGATACTGGGAAGGAACTGTTCCCTGGCAGGGTGGGCAGGCCCTGGGTGCCCAGAGCAGCTGGGGCTGCCCCTGCATCCCTGGAAGTGCCCAAGCCAGGCTGGACTGAGACCGTGGTCACAGGGGTCTGAGGATGAGGGAAGAGACGAGGATCTGACTCCATGCTTCAGAAGGCTAATTTATTATTTTATGATATATATTACATTAAGACTATACTAAAAGAATAGAAGAAAGGATTTCATCAGAAGGCTAGCTAAGAATAGAAAAAGAAAAGAAAGAATGATAACAAAGGCTTGTGTCTGGGACAGAAAGTCCGAGCCAGCTGGGCTGTGATTGGCCATTAATTACAAACATCCAACATGGGCCAATCACAGATGCACCTGTTGCATTCCACAGCAGCAGATAACCATTGTTTACATTTTGTTCCTGAGGCCTCTCAGCTTCTCAGGAGGAAAAATCCTAAGGAAAGGATTTTCCATAGAAGATGTCTGTGACACTGGACATTGGGGCTGCAGCACCCTCATCTCTCTMTGTCTTCCTCATGTCCAGTCTAAACCTCCTCTCCTCCAGCTTGAGGCCATCTCCTCATCCTGCATCTCGTGCACGTGTAATGCCTCAAAGTGGCATAAAGGACATGAGAATTACTTCYTTTAAAAACCTTTCCTTAGCCCTCAGAACACCTGGGCTCTGGAATCCGCCCTGGAACGCGGCAGCAGCAGCGTTCTGTGCTCTCAGCCACGCCAGGCTGTTCAACAAGCCACAGAAAAGGATCTTGTACCCCAGCCCTGCTCCCCCCGGCCGTGGCTTGTCGGATCCCTCGGCAGCTCAGCCTGATTGGAAACACCACCGCGGCTTCATTACAAGCTCCGCGGCTTCCCCTGCACTTAACATTCCCTGCAAATTGTTTGCTCAACTCTGGCATCTCGCCTCCGAGGAATTGTTGTCATTTGAAGGTTTAAGTCAGCTCTTTGAGCTCTCACAACTGTAAATAAGAGGCTGTTTGGAGGAGAGCTGCTCCGCTTTTTTCCCAGCCTCTCCCAGGGATGGAAGTGCTGGAATCCCTGTCACGCTCGTGTTAAAGAAACCCCAAACCCTGCCCTGGGAAAACTCATTTATAGAAAGCAGRGAAACGAGCCGCTGTTTTTAGCCACATGTTCCTCATTTTGCTTTTATTGCTTTAACATGTCTGRGCTGGAGCAGTGCCCCGGGAGGCTGGGGGTGCCAGCTGCACACCTGGCRCMGCTGCAGAACCAGCGCTGCCCTTTCATCTCCGCTCTGCTCTGATTGGAACCACGGCTTGGCCGCACATCAGACACGGGGAGCTGAAAGCCATCCTCGGAGCTGGCTCCTGCAGGAAGCCTTGCGAGGCTGGGGGGTTAGAGTGGGGTTTTTTCCCTTTTTGGAGCTGTTGTATCGAGTTTGTGTCCTGGCAGAGGCAGGAAACCATCGTGTGCAATGTGGCAACCAGAGCTCGCAGGCGGCCCGGCCAAGGGCTGTAAATTATGGCTTTAATTTCTTGGTTTATGGGCTCTTGTTGACTGCAGATCAATAGGAAAAAGGTGCACGGAGCCACCTCTTTTAATTAAAATGCTGCTGGGGCTGGGCTGCAGCGAGGAGGGGAGCAGGGAGAGGAGGTGGTGCCTGGAGCAGCTGCTGGTTCCCAGTGCGGGGTTTGTGTTCCTCCCCTGGCTGCTCTGGGTTTCCAGAGGCCAATTCCTCGAGGAGAATCCAGCCTCAGAGACTGARGGGACACCCTGAGCTGGAAGGGATCATTGCTSCKAGCCCTGGCCCTGCACAGACACCCCCAGTCCCACCCCGTGCCCCAGGGCGGTGTGCAGGCGCTCCTGGAGCTCTGGCAGCCTCAGGAGCCCAGTGCCCAGCCCCAGAGCTGGCTCCAGCCTGGGCTGTGTTTGCCTGCTCACYTCCCCAGCCAGCTCACCTTGTTTTCCAGAGAACAGAACCACAGCGCATTTCAGGCAATCTGCTTCAAAACAGCTCCAATTCCACTTCACCCCGAGCTCGGGATGCTTTCCCCGGGGCAGGATTTTGCCCCAAACAGGTGCAGCAATATTTTTCTTTTGGAAGAATTTGCAGAGCACATCTCCCATCTGTGCCAGAGGCTCTTTTCCTGCTCGTGGCCCTCTGACACGGCCCTAATTAAAGGCAGATATTAAAGCCAAGCCCAGTTTATGTCCCGTCATTCCTGGGAGAACGACCCATCGCGTGAGATTGTTTGAAGTCTTAGTTAACCTTTAATCATTTGAGCCRGAGCCTGGCTTTGATTTTGCTGCAGGAAAAAAAAAATAAAAAGGATATTTTGCAAATTCTTCAGGAAGGAAACATGCCAATGCTGCGGCATCTCATCGTGCTGGGAATGCTGTGTTTGGAAACTCCTTGGTGATAAAGGCTGAGGAATGAAGGATTTTTCCATTCCCTTGCTTGGGCTCTGTTCTGTCTGAGGTGCCCAGCACCAGTGCTGCTGAAGGTAATTACAGCATCCAGGGGTGTGTGCTGGGCACTCTGGGTGAGAGGGGTGGCTCAGGGTGAGTCTCAGCTACAGAATCTCCTCAGAGCTGAGCAGATACCTGAGGAACCACTTCCAGGTGTTCAGAGCAGCACAACGAGGAACATCCAATCCCCAGCACATTCTGTGATAAATCCAGAGCCAAAAGCTCCTCAGCAGCCTCCCTGCTTGTTTGTTTTTGCCCATGGGAGGTGCTGGCTGGCTGACAGGGGCTGGGAGAGCYGCCAGCTCCGGTGCCAGGGAGCCAGGGCAAGAATTCCCCGCTCCCACCCGGAGCCTGGAATGGGAGCAGGGCCTGGCTCTGCTGGCTGTGAACAGCTCCACGGAGGGCTTGGATCGGTGCCTGCAGCTGGGAGCCCTTGGGCTGCTCCTGCCCGTGCCAGGTGGGCTGGGAGCTGTGTGCCCCACTCAGCCCAAAATCCCAGCCCTGCAGCACTCCCGACCTCCTGAACCCTTCAGCCCCGTGCTGGCAGCTCCTTTTCACCACAATTCCTTCCCCAGAGCTCTCCCAGCTGTTTCGTCCTCCAAAGAAAGAGAAATAAACTCCCTGAGCTCCAGCCAGGACCTGAGCACTGCTGGAAGTGCTGTCAGCAGGGGCTGCCGCAGGCAGTGAGGGGGAGTGAGGGGAAGGAGCCTCCCACCTGCTCCAGCCAGCCCTGGGAACTCATCCCTTGCTCCTGGGAGAGCCTGAGCCCTTCACCTGCCCCTGCAGGTGAGGCTGTGGGGCTGGGGACACCCCTGGAGGGTGGGATGTGCTCAGGGCCGGGTGCTGCTCAGAACCCTGAGCCCAGGATGTGTGGCTGGAGCCCCAGCGAGGCTCCCACTATCAGGATGATCGCACTCGCAGCAACAGCTGAGGCTCAGAGGGGGCAGGGTCTCCCTGAACATCAGTCCATCCATCTCATTCCATCCTCCATCCAATCCTTCTCCATCATCCTCATCCCTCCATCTCATCCATTCAGATCCATCCCATACGATCCATCCATCCATCCATCCAATCCATCCATCATCCTCCATCGATCCATCATCCATCCATCCAGGGCCATCCATCCATCCATCCATCCATCCATCCATCCATCCAATCCAATCCATCATCCATCCATCCATCCATTCCATCATCCCATCCATCCAGTCAATCCATCTCCACTCCTAGTTCCTCTTCACAGTACTCCATCTCTCTATTCTCGACGATCTGCCATCCCCTCCGGCATAGTGCAGTTTGAGCAAGAACCCCTCACTCACTAGGACTCTTGGATCTGATGCGCGTAGTCTCACTATGCGTGCACCCTTCCTTCTCCGTTCCGCTCCACTGGGCTTGCAAGAGATCCCCAGCCCTGCCCTGGCAGGTTTTGCTCGGTTTGTGGACATCCTGCTGAGAGCTCTGTGAAGCTCAGATCCCCCGGGTGGCTCCTGCACCGCCCGCTTCACCACCTGGAAGAGCTTTCAGAGCCTTTATTCCCTCCCTGCTGGCAGAGCTGCAGGGGCTCTCTTGGGCTCTTGCTCTCACAAGGTTTCTCTAGGGAAGCTGCGAGGGAGATTTTCGCCGGGTGCAGGAGGGGTCTGGGCTGTCCCCAAAACCAAGGTTTGGGTTGGTCCCAAAAAGCAGGGTCTGGTCCCCAAAAGCAGGTCTGGGCTGGTCCCAAAAGCAGGGTCTGGGCTTGGTCCCCAAAAGCAGGGTCGGTCCCCAAAGCAGGTCGGGCTGGTCCCCAGAAAACCACGGATCTGGTCCCCAAAAGCAGGTCTGGGCTTGGTCCCCAAAAGGCAGGGTCTGGGTGGTCCCCAAAGCAGGGTCTGGTCCCAAAAGCAGGTGTCTGGGTGGTTCCTTCAAAACCACGCGTTCTGGTCCCAAAAGCAGGGTCTGGAGCTGGTCCCCAAAAGCAGGGTCTGGTCCCCAAAAGCAAGGGCTGTCCCCAAAAGCAAGGGTCTGGGTGGTCCCCAAAACCACGGTCTGGTTCCCCAAAGCAGGGTCGGGGTCCCAAAAGCAGGTGTTCTGGGCTGGTTGTGGCCCCAAAACCCGGTCGGGTCCCCAAAAGCAGGGTCTGCGCTGGTCCCCAAAGCAGGTTCTGGGCTGGTCCCAAAGCAGGGTCTGGTCCCAAAGCAAGGGCTGCGTCCCCAAAAAGCAGGGTCTGGGTTGGATCCCGGGGCTCTCTGGGCTGCAGCAGGATAAGCAGGGGGAACTGTGGAATGTGCTCTGGGATGGGGATTTGGGCCGGCTCAGGCTGAGGGAGAGCCCTGTGCCGACAGCCCCCAGCACCCAGTGCCCCTTCCAGGGACATGGCTTGGGTCCCTTTGTCCCTGGAGGAGCCCTGGGGGCTTGCGGGGATGGCAGGGACCATTCCTGGGGCAGGCTGGGCTGGGAGGGCTGGAACCCCCGGCTTGAGCAGCCTTGTGCTCCCTGCCATCCTCCGGGAGGAGCCGCGCTGCCGCCTGCAGATGGTGCCAGAGACGGGACAAAGCTGGGCACAGCCGCTGCTCCGGGACAAGGCCGGGAYACGGGGGGAAATGGGGAGCAAACCCGTCCCGAGGGGGTTCCAGGGGGTTCACCCGGATCCCTTTTCCYTCCTGGCTCTGTAGGCTGGACCGGGGGACCCCACGGCCGCCCCTTCCCACCTGATGCTGTGCTCTGGCTGTTCCGTGAGCGTCTGCCCTGGCTGGGAATCTCCTTGCACAGAGTTCCATCCATCCCTCAGTGCTCCACACGGGCTGGGGCTGCCCGGGGACAGCGGGCAGGCGGTGGCACTGTCCTGTCCCGGAGCGGAGGGGCAGGCGGTGGCACTGTCCTGTCCCGGAGCGGAGGGGCAGGCGGTGGCACTGTCCTGTCCCGGGGACAGCGGGGCAGGCGGTGGCACTGTCCTGTCCCGGGACAGCGGGCAGGCGGTGGCACTGTCCTGTCCCGGGACAGCGGGCAGGCGGTGGCACTGTCCTGTCCCGGAGCAGCAGGGCAGGCGGTGGCACTGTCCTGTCCCAGGGACAGCGGGGCAGGCGGTGGCACTGTCCTGTCCAGGGACAGCAGGGCAGGCGGTGGCACTGTCCTGTCCCAGGGACAGCGGGGCACCGGTGGCACTGTCCTGTCCCGGGGACAGCGGGGCACCGGTGGCACTGTCCTGTCCCGGGGACAGAGGGCCAGGCGGTGGCACTGTCCTGTCCCAGGAGCAGCAGGGCAGGCGGTGGCACTGTCCTGTCCCGGGATAGCAGGGCAGGCGGTGGCACTGTCCTGTCCCAGGAGCAGCAGGGCAGGCGGTGGCACTGTCCCGTCCCGGAGCAGAGGGGCACCGGTGGCACTGTCCTGTCCCGGGACAGCGGGGCACTGGTGGCACTGTCCCGTCCCGGAGCAGAGGGGCACCGGTGGCACTGTCCTGTCCCAGGAGCAGCAGGGCAGGCGGTGGCACTGTCCTGTCCCGGGACAGCAGGGCAGGCGGTGGCACTGTCCTGTCCCGGGGACAGCGGGGCGGGCAGTGGCACTGTCCTGTCCCAGGGACACTGGGGCACCGGTGGCACTGTCCTGTGCCAGGGACAGCGGGGCAGGCGGTGGCACTGTCCTGTCCGGGGACAGTGGGGCACCGGTGGCACTGTCCTGTCCCAGGGACAGCAGGGCTGTGCCATGGCACACAGCCAGCCAGGCTGGGCTGCTGGTCCCTCCCCAAGTGTCACACCGACTGTCTGTGCCCCTGGAACCCGCTCCCGGAGCTGCTGACAGCAGCTCCTGCTGCCTCCAGCCCCAGCCTGGTGCAGGTACCAGAGCCAACTGAGCCGGGCACAGCCTCTGGGAGGTGTTAATTGGCATCGTTAATTGGGACTGCTGGGCTGAACCTGTCCCTTCTGTACCTTCTCGATCTCCTGTCGTGTCCCACCTCTCCCCGGGGCTTTCCAGGAGCAGCCCCTGGTTTGGCACTGGGGGAACTGGTCCCAGGTGGGAGCCCCAGGGACSCCTGAGTGCCAGGGGAGCCCCCCGAGCCCTGGGCTGTGCTGCTGCCACGTGTGGGGGGCTGGAGGCAGGGCTGGCTGTGCCCTGCAGCACCTGTGGATGGGTTTATCCTCCGTGCATGGGGTTTACCCTCCGTGGATGGGTTTATCCTCCGTGCATGGGTTTATCCTCTATGGATGGGGTTTACCCTCTATGGATGGGGTTTACCCTCCGTGGATGGGTTTCTCCTCCATAAATGGGGTTTATGGATTGGGTTTATCCTCTGTGGATGGGGTTTATCCTCCATAAATGGGGTTTACCCTCCGTGGATGGGGTTTATGGATGGGGTTAACCCTCCATGGATGGGGTTTACCCTCTGTGGATGGGGTTTCTCCTCCATAAATGGGGTTTATGGATTGGGTTTATCCTCTGTGGATAGGCTTATCCTCCATAGATGGGGTTTACCCTCCCTGGATGGGGTTTACCCTCTGTGGATGGGGTTTATCCTCCATAAATGGGGTTAACCCTCTGTGGATGGGGTTTGTCCTCCATGGATGGGGTTTATGGATGGGGTTTATGGATGGGGTTTATCCTCCATGGATGGGGTTTATCCTCCATAAATGGGGTTTACCCTCCGTGGATGGGGTTTGTCCTCTGTGGATGGGGTTTATGGATGGGGTTTACCCTCCATGGATGGGGTTTATGGATGGGATTTACCCTCTGTGGATGGGGTTTACCCTCTGTAGCTGACCCAGCTGGTTCCCAAATGGGGATGGCATTCCCTCGCCACGTCTGGGCTGTGTTTGCTGGGAGGTGAGAACTTTACAGAGCAGAGTAATGAGCACGTGTGGCTGAGGCACTGCCGGGAGCCCACCGGGGCCTGCCCTGCCCCTCGGGAGCAGCTGGGGAGCAGAGAGCAGAGGGAGCTGCCCCGGCACAAGTGCAGCAGCTTGACCCCTTTACCCCGGACAGGGCTGTTACCTTTCAGCATCAAAGCCTTTCACATTTGGTCGCTGCTCTTGWAGAAGCTCCTCAAGTGTTTCCACTGCAGCCCTGAGTGATTCTGGCTCTGCTCCTGCCACCCAGCCCCGCTCTGCTCTGTGAGCAGCTCCTTGAAACTGGAGTTTACAAAAATAAAACCCAGATTAAAGCCAGTGCAGCTGCCCTGAGGTTTAAATCGATGCTGGTATGATGTGCTGCCAAAGAGAGAATTACTCAGGAGTGTGGATTAGAGCTGTTTGTCTCCAGGAAGACCTGCTCTTCAAAGCCAGGGAATTTTCCCAGCTCTGGCTGGTGCATCTTCAGACACGAGGCTCTGCTGCCCTGCTCCGTGGGCACCAGCCTGAGTGATCTCGTTTTTATCTCAGCTGCTTCATCTCCTTTCTTCTTCTTCATCTCTTTCTTCCTGTCTGCTCTGGTATTCTCCCATGCTCCTGCTTTGGCTGGAATTCGCTGGCCAGGGCTGCCCTCCAGCCCTCCCGGTGCTGCCTCTCACCAGCTGTAAAAACTTCAAGGCTTTCAAAAATATTTTTCTTCCTGTTGGGAGAGAGGTTCCATTTTTTTTTTTTTTTTGTCGTGTTTTTGGCTCTTTCTGAGCAGCCCAGCTCTGCTGAGGGTCCATGCCCAGGGGCAGGTTTGGGCTGAGCTCTGGCAGCAGGGCTGTGCCATGCCCAGAGCAGCAGGGCTCCCGTGCCACGAGGGATGGGGAGCAAAGGGCTCAGGGCAGGGCTGGGGCTCAGCAGAGCTCCTGGGGCTGAGCTCTGCCCTGCCAGGGCTGCAGCAAACGGGGCCTGGTGCCCCTGCCAGCCCTGAGCAGCCCAGGGCAGGCTGTGCCCATTCCTTGGTTCCGTGGTGCTGCTGCTTTCCCTGAGCCCATATGGAGCCTGCTGTCCCTGTCCCTGCCTTCAGCCTGCCCAGGAGCCCCCAGGCAGGAGGGGGGCACAGCTGGGAGCCCCCAGCCCTGGCAGCAACGACCAGAGAGGGGCTGTGCCCAGGCTCACCTGTCCCTGCCACACGTGTGACCCAGGGGCCGAGGGGACAGCAAGGGGTCTGCAGGGGCTGCCCGCTCTTGTTTGGCCCCTGGGGACAGCACTGAACCCTGTGTGCAGGTTTGGGTCCTGCTCTGGCTCTCAGCCTGTGGATCCCCATTTGGCCCCAGCACTGAACCCCATGTGCAGGTTTGGGTCCTGCTCTGGCTCTCCCTGCTCTGGATCCCCATTTGGCCCCAGCACTGAGCCCCACGTGCAGGTTGGGGTCCTGCTCTGGCTCTCAGCCTGTTGTGGATCCTTGTTTGGCCTTGACACTGAGCCCCACGTGCAGGTCTGGGTCCTGCTCTGGATCCCCATTTGGCCCCAGCACTGAACCCTGTGTGCAGGTTTGGGGTTCTGCTCTGGCTCTCAGCCTGTTGTGGATCCCTGTTTGGCCTTGACACTGAATGCCATGTGCAGGTTTGGGATCCTGCTCTGGCTCTCAGCCTGTTGTGGATCCTTGTTTGGCCTTGACACTGAATGCCATGTGCAGGTTTGGG